>JBAMNC010000684.1:0-411975 GCA_037902135.1 Cetoscarus ocellatus
GTTTGTAAAATATAATAGTTTTCTATTTTATATATATCTGACCTCTTGACCAGGTCACCCTGTTGTGTTATGCTCAATTAATGTCTGACTTCTCAGAGAAATCAAGTGAAGCCGGCTCAAATAGGATGTAAAAGGTGGATTCAGTTTGAAATTCCTAATTCCGTTTACAATGTATGTCCAATAACAATAACATCTTCCATTTTAAACCAGTTTTTGAAAGATTTCTGTAGATTTCTGTAGCGGTCTGAACCCCCTCATGGTATGTGGATCCTGCTTTTGAACTGAAATGTAGGGAGAGTGAATAAACTCAAATAAGCGGGGCTTCCTTGACAGCACATTAGTGAGCTTATTTATGCTAGAAGGGATTTATGCAGCCGAAGCATAGTTAACATCTCTGTAATTCAATGGTCGTGTTGAAATTCTTTGTACTTGAAAAATAGAAGTGGCCTGTGAGGTTTAAGGTTTTCTTTTGTGGCTTTACATTACAGCAATAGACCTTTCAATCATGTATAGGCATTGAACAGGTTTTAATTGTCACAAATTGTTAATTGGATTAAACTCCAGATTTTTTAAAAAAATTGGCCACTTTTAGTCAACTCTATTGCCAAAAAAGTGTAGCAATGAGTGCTTTTAATATTGGCCCATGAAAAACTCAACTTTTGTTGGAGTCCACAGTTAATTACTTGAAAACAGTAACTCATTAAAATATTTCCAGATAATTCTTAAATTTAGAAACTAGAACCATATGGTAAATAAAAAACATCAGGCAGCTAGTTTGTGCATGCATAGAACAACCCAAATACTAGTCTGCTTGGCCGGAGTCCATGTGGTCTGCATATAGGTCCTGACTGACAGCCACAGCACACTAATGTACAGGATTAAACGTCCAAGGTAAGCCACTGCGGTTTAATTAAAAGCCTTTGTGATAAGGAAACAAAAGCCAATTATTCTTAAACGCAAACACTGACACACAAAGCTAAGGGTACGTCTCTTTTTTTATTAAGAGTAAAAACTTAGTCATCAGATAATTCAGTAGTGTGCATAAACAACAGGATTCAATAAATATACATTCCTTCTATATTCTTTAAAGGTTTATAAGATTTTCATTATTATCATACTCTCTATAGAAAGGCTCTACTGTGCACAGTTCAGAAAGGCAAGGCATGCAAGCAGCCGTCATGCCAGAAATTTCAACGAAATACAGATAAGTGACGTTAAGAAGCTTTTACAACAAACATATAGTGGTGCTGCATTCTGTCCTCTACGGTGGCCCTGAAGGACACTGGAAGAACTTTTCACTAGGCATAAAAAAAAAAATATATATATATATTTTCTGTAAAAATATTTTAAGCTTCTGCAAAATTAATCAAAATTCTGTAAAGTAAAATTCCCTCTGCAATATAATTTAAATTAATTGAAGTATTTTGCCTCCCTGCAAAAAAAAAATCTCCTGGAAAATATTTTAGCCTTTACAAAATACATTACTTCTGTCAAAGTATTTCAGCTTCTACAAATTAAAATATTTCCTGCAAACTATATTGCGCTCAACATATTAAACCAATAATAATTTGTTTTTCTTTTATATCGATGTTTTTTTTAAATCTATTTTACTTTATGTGGAACAAATAACCTTTGCAAAAATATTTCTGCAATATACATAACAGAAGGTACAATATTTTGCAGGAGGTTTTTTAGTTTACACAAGATGAAATGTTTTGCAGGGGGGAATTTATCTTGAAGAAGCTGAAATGGACACAAAATTCGACAGGCTTTTGCAGTATAAGACATATTATAATATGCATACATTTTAAATATTTCTATGGTTAATCTTCAAAACCACTGTAATTCTCCATCAAAACATACATTTTTTTTTTTTACAAAGTATTTAGAAAAAAAGTACACTTTCTTTATTCTTGTGGGACAAACAGACAGTTTCAAAAACAGCCCTGTTTTTTTTTTTTGTTTTTTTTTGCTCGAGTTTAATTGTTTCTGTGTCGCAGATTGTAAACCATTGTTGATTTATAACCTTGGCATCTGTAAATGGTGCATTCTGTGTCTTAGGGCGACAATATGTCAACAAAGTAAATGTGCCATTAAAGGTTTAAATTTCAGTAGTCACTGCTAACTAAAAAATAATCTCTTTAAGTTATCAAAAAACCTTTAAAAGGATAAAGAAGTACTTGACATGAAAGTCAAAGCGAAGGATCAGCATTCCTGCTCTCTCTATGTGAGACAATCATTGATAATAGCAGCACAAAGTAGAGTCTGACCCAAGAACAGCAGTCAGGTTACAAGCAATACAGTGTGGAAATTTTACAAAGAGTATGTAATCAAATTCTACTGCTCCATATGGGTGTAACAAAAGATACAATTCTTCTGCTCCATAAAGGTGTTAGTCAGAGTAAATATGAATGGCACACATACAGCAGCAAGTAGTCTTTTGTTCTTGCATTTAAGAATATATCACTGTTATTACATTATTGTTACATCTTGTTGAATGCTACTATAATACTCCCCTTTATATAGTGTGGGTATAATATGTATCATTTTGATTAAAAACAGTAATCCTCTGATTACTTCATAATCAGAAATAGTAATTCTAGTTTTAAAAAAGCAGGAAAAAATGCCTTTTATACAAGAATTAATATGGAAATGTAATTTGGAGCAACATGTTTAGGCATTCAAGGCTGATTAATAAAAAACAACACACAGCTGAAAACAAAGCGAGAACATTTCCCTCTTCTTCTTGTCCTCTAGATGGCAGACTTTTCCCATCACACTCAAACAGTGAAGTGGATTGTATAAGGGTAAAGCTGTGTGTGTAAAACCTGCACACGTACAGGAAACATGTATGACAGAACTTAGCCCGTGCTAAGGCCTATACTTTACATATAACGCAACAGGACAACCACATTATACGTCAGGATGATAGCCATCACAGCTGTCTACTAATAATTCCAGGTTAGTGGTTTTCAACAGCTAGATCAGGACCCAAAACTGGATCAGGAAGCTATTTCAAAGGAGTCAGGAAAGTGAAAAACTGGCAAAGAATCCATAATGTGCAGAAGCCTTGTGTGGACATACATCCAATCCTTTTCTATTTTTTATAATTTTTCTTGTGAAGTAAGTTTTGGTTGATTTATAGCTTTCCCTATGTCTTTTTTTATCTTGGAAAAAATGTTTTACCTCAGCCAATTTATGAAGATCTATAAAAAAAATGACCAAAATGACACATTGTATGTTGTAATGTAATGAAACCTGGGGTGGAATCAATGCATACATGCATGTCCCCCAAGGAATTTGATATCGTAGCATACGTCTTAATTTTGCTGTGAGTTTCTAATGCAGCATTATTAGCATTAGCATTTATATTTCATGCGTCACTGAATTTGAATGATTTCAAAATTTGTTGCATGATTTACATAAACACTGAAGTCACAGCTTCTGCTCCTCTTTACATTGAATTTAGCAAGTTCAACTTTGTTTTTGAATAGTTCTTGCTGCACTGTAACTCCAGGTAAAACCGACTTCATGTTGAAGCCTTGCACCATGCACATTGTTTGTGAAAAAATCACTGTGTTTCTCTCCCTGGAAGGTTCCTTTTGTTTTCGTGATTAATGGCTCAAGAAGTGTAAAAATGCTCCTTCAGTAAAAGCCTGCAAGTATTGTTTTAAAAAGTTTTGCACACAGCAAGTAGTGTGCCAGAATGCAAATTAAAGTTGCATTAAACTCTCTGACAAGGGTAAATTAATTGTTCTACTGTATGCTGGCCATAATTGTACCTCCACCTACCTGCACATGTTAAAGGTGACATATGTTCAGTGTCAGGCATGACATTACAGACCAGCATGTCCTTGGGGTTAAATTGCAGCAATTGCAGCTGTCAAGCTCAGTTAAAAATTCATTGTATTGATCTGTCTGACAGCAAAGACCCTATGGCCCCTTCCTCTAAATGCTCCTTTAGTTTTTGTTCAATAAGTCACAACATGGCATTTGGGAGAATAGTATAGATAATCATTCAATTTCTCTTCTCTGCCTTGGATTCTATGTGGAGACTGAAATGATTATCAATGAGGTCCCTTTCAGATCAATTGCCCCTTTTCAAGGGAGAATTCCCACCTTTGACTTAAGGTAATGGAAACTGTTGTTTGTCAATGGCTACTAATTGAAAATCCAGGCTTTAGTACATTAGAGTTATGTAATGAACAGGAACAATATGGCATCATGTAATCCAATTATGACCCACCATACAATAAAACATACAACAATGAGCAGTGGAGAGATTTACGAAGTACCATGTCGGGATTATGTAACAGCTCTCTGTATAGCCTTTAAATCCTTGGATACTGATATAAAAATGGTGGACGTAATAAATATCTTTGGAGCCACCGTTCTTTAACTGTGAGTGCAAAGAAAAGGAGATTTGGAGTTGTTTGATTAAAGGTCTAATGGCAATGTTCTTTATATTAATGTGCTTTTGTTAATCCAAAATAAAATGCTTTGCAGACTTATAAATGTAAAATTCAACATGCATTGAATGAAACCTGTGCTATAATCCAAGATCAAGGATGGGCAACTGGAGTCACAGGCCCTTCTCACCATGTGCATATGTAGGCAGGTATTTTTGAAAACTGAGGTTTTCATCCCACGTTTCTGAAAAGAATCCCATCTACACACAAGAAGTTTTTAAAAACACTTTTGTCTGCATAATAAAAACATATATAGTGTCAACAGTGAGCAACAAATTCTGTGACAAGTAAAAATTTTGTCTTAATTCCTCTACAAAGACCATTTCAATTTCAGATTTACTCGACCAACTCAAAGTCTGACTGGTGTTACTGTTTCACTTGTGACCATGTTGTGTTAACAGGCTTTTTTTTTAAAAAAAACAAAACAAATGTTTCTTCCTTTAGTTTTCAGTTTTAGACATATCTGATGATACAGATCAGATATGATGGGGAAGAAATTCAAAGCATGTATGAGTACTCATGTCAGTATCATCATTTGTTTTAACTACAGAAATCACAGACATGAGCAGCCATGGGTCATCAGTTTACATGGTCACCCCTTAAACAGTTACACCAGGTTTTGTCTAAAATGTCAGTGAGGTTTGTTTGAAAGTAGGAGAAAAGCTTTGTGTGCATGTGTAAGCAGGTCAACTGTACATTAAGCAACACTGAAACCAGCAAAAGTTTAGCATCATCCTCTGCACCATTCTCATGTAAACTGAAGTGATGACTTCTGTTTGACGTGGGGCTGTTGCACAATGGTATCACACAGAGTAGGGCTGATAGATATATTGTTATCGTATCAATATCGAGATATGAACATTTAAGATATTAATATCAAAAAGCAACGATATAAACGATATAGATTTCCCCCCGCGCTTGCCCTGCACGGTACAGCTCTGGAAGTCACAATAAATTTCATTTTTACGATTGCCCTTGAATGCACCGCTAAGGCCAGCCAACCACAAACCTTTTTTATTTTCAACCGTTTTTATTTTTCTGAAAATGTTTGGTTTTCACTGAACCCGTCATATCATATCATAGTCATATCGTATCGTATCGATATCGATATCGAGATATCTGGATAGTGAATGTCGAGATATGAAATTTTGTCCATATCGTTCAGCCCCTGACACAGAGAAGAAACCAGTGCACAGTGACGTTTTGAATCCCCAAACATCATTTTTCCAAGATGCGCAGGAACCTACAATATTTCTTTCTCCAAATTTAGTGTTCAAAGTGATATAAAATGCCATTTGCATGTGTGAAGAAGGCCGATACACACATATATTCTCAAACAGCCTCTCCACATGAAGACATGACCTTATTGTGATCTCCAGTTCAATTTCGCATACAGGCATTAACATAATGAAGACTTGACAAAATGCACCTTATAGAATTCCAATCAGTTGTCAGTAAATAAATAAATAAAAACTATTCACAACATGAAAAATAAACCCTATTCACACACACACACACAAAGCCCTACAATTTTTGTGAATTTAATTGAATGAGCATCTTATGTAAATGCAAATAGCAGGACTTTTCACCCAAACGTAACCCTGAGTTCTCTTTGTTGGCCCTCCGTATGTTTCCCTACCTCAGCCTCCAGTGACTGCAAGTAATCTGATACCCCAGATGGACATTTCAATATTTCACTAGTCCATCTGGGAAAAGAGCCCATAGAAAGTGTCTGGAAATGGACAGAACCTTTCAAAAGCATGTCTGGCAGGTGGTTTGACAATCAGTCTGTCAGTCACTTTCGTTATGGGTTAATTAGATAATGTAGTAGGCGGGTGCTACTGTCTAGGTCTCAAGGACAGAACATAAGCCACTTTATAGATTAAACTCTGGGCAAAACAAATTGGAATGGAGCGAAAGTATCTTCTCTATAGAGACAGTTTGTAGTATTGTTATTTTAATTTCCATTTAATAAATAATGTGGTCCACTGAAGTTGTTAGAATCTTGTGCTAATCTCAGTATGAGTGGTCACCTCCTGCTGTCTTCTCGCTGGTAGTTCCCACCTCTTCCTGGTTTAATGGAAGCTGATTGGGCCCTGCTGTTGTAAATTAGAGCTTGGCAAGATGGATCTGGCCTGTAGGCTGGTGTTTTTGAAAATGGAGCTCTTCATACCCCATTTCAAAACATGATCCCATCCACACACATAAACATGAAACTGCATGATCACATAAATGTACAATTAAATACTGTCAGTAATGTGCAACAATTTTTGTGACAAATATATGTTTTGTCTTAATATCTGTTTCTTTTTCTAGACTGTTCATTTAGGGGCACAAATTAGAGATGTAAAGAAAAACCTTAGCCATGGTTCGGTCCATACCTGGTGTTTTTGGTCAAGGTATCTGGTTTATTTTCATTTTGACAGCCTTGTTCATTAAAGTACCCTTTTTCTATTACATTCAGAGGTATTTAAGGGATTTTGTTTTTACAAGAACAGCAAGAGGTTATCAGTGAGACTATGAATGAAACTCTTGTAAACAGACTTGAAAGCACCAGAAAAAGCTGTTAATCATAATCCGTCTGTGTAAGAGCTTGTGCTCTGTGCTGGCGTCAGACGCAGCTGATGTCACCTCCAAAGCTGCTCCCCCCCTTACACACATACGCACACACACCAACACTCCCTCCTTTCTTTTCATAGCTTGCCTAGAAAGACTGCATCACTGCTGGGCCCATGATCACCTTTACGTCTCCCTGGAGGACTCCCACAGGGTGTGCAAGCGACTAATGACCTCATCCAACAGGTCTACCTCTGTGTTTTTGTGATAAAATGGGACTGATGCACGTGAGCTAATGCACATATAAGCTGCAGTGCTCAGTTCTCTGCAGTCTATCACAAAGACTCATGTCATACAGTTCAACTAACAATGAGATGGAATAACAAAGACAGCCTGAGCAGTACTTTGAAGAACAGATGGTCTAACTGTGTGTCCTCTCTTGTCTCTGTGACAATAGCGTACTTCCTCTCTGCAGCGACACAATGAATCACATAAAAACACAAATGGCACAGTGCTAGCACCCCAACCCTATGAAATCTAATACATATATGTATGAGGGAGCAATGCTGGGGGTGGGTAGACGTGTCAGAGAGAAAAATGATTTCCAAATATGCTCAGGAAATGTGTTATTGATTTGGCTTTTAAGTGTGTAACCTAAAGACAAGAGAGTGAGGAGGAGGGAGGAAGGTAAGAAAACCTCAAATGCACAACAGAACTAAAACTATGGCAGAGTGTATGCACACATTTATGTCTCTAAATCTGGCAAAAATCTATCTGAGTGATCTTCACATTAGAAAGCAAAAAATAACCTTGAGGCTCAATGACCTTTGACCTATAATATTAAAACTGAATTAGTTCATCTTTGAGCCAGAGGAAACATGCAGCTGTGAGATATTGATATTGTATCAATGGTCAATTAGCATAAAGGTAAACTACAAACTCTAATTCCAATGAAGTTGGGACATTGTGTAAAATGTAAATAAAGACAGAATTTAATGATTTGCAAATCAGTTTTGACCTATATTCAATTGAATACACTACAAAGACAATAAATTTAATGTCCAAACTGATAAACTGAATTTTTTTTTTGCATTTTGAATTTGATGCCTGCAACATGCTCTAAAAAAGCTGGGACAGGAGCAACAAAGGTCTGTAAATGTTGAGGAATGCTCAAGAAAGACCAGTAATGGAACATTACACAGGTGGAAATAGGTGAGTGTCAAGATTGGGCATGAACATCCCAAAAAGACTCAGTCCTTCACAAGCAAGGATAGGGTGAGGTTCACCACTTAGTGAACAACTCCATGAGCAGATAGTCCAACAGTTTAAGAGCAATTTTTCTTATCATAATATTGCAAAGAATTTAAGGTCTTCATTATCTACAGTCCGTAACATCATCGAAAGATTCAGAGAATCTGGAGAACCTGCAAGCGGCAAGGCTGAACCCAAAAGTGAAAGATGAGTGACCTTTGATCCCTCAGGCAGCACTGTATTAAATACTGACCTCATTCTGTGTTGGGCTCAGTAACACTTAAAAAAGGCATCTGTTAACACAGTTCATCACTGCATCTCCAAATTCAAGATAAGACTGTACCACACAAAACAAAAGCCATACATCAGCAACACACAGAAATGCCACCGGCTTCTCTGGGCCTGAGCTCATCTGAGTTGTGCTGATGCAAAGAGGAAAAGTGTGCTGTGGGCTGACGACTCCACATTTCAAAATCATGGACATCATGTCTTCCAGGCTAAAGGGGAAAAGAACCATCCAGACTGTTATCAGTGCAAAGTTCAAAAACCAGCATCTGTGATGGTAGATTAGATTAGATTAGATTGGATAGTACTTTATTAATCCCTTTGGAAAATGTCTCAGGGAAATTAGAATTCCGATAGCAGTTACAAAAAGTAGATACAAAGATAAGTAAAAAAGACAGAAGTATACAAAAATATCAATAAAAACAAACATAAATAAAACAAAATAAAATAAAATAAAATATGGTTAAACAAACTATATAAAGGTAAACAAACCTTAAATATAGGATGAACCATGTCTTTAGCTGCACGACCACCAAGCAGCCTGGTTCAGTTCATCTTGGTATGGTACTCATTTGCAGTTGTTTCCACAGTCAAACAAAGAGAAAAGGTACCCAAGAACTGATCCGGGCCGTTTTTGGCACCCCTCTGAGGGGGTGAACCAAAGTGAACCAAACCAACCCTAAAGGTGAAGCTAAAAGTGCTGCAAACGGTAGAAAAGGTAAAAGACCAGGGTTTACCGCTCAAAACTGTACCAAACTGTGTTGAATGAAACCAGAACACTCAGTGGAAACAAAGCTTTAGTTGACCTTCATGGCCACACCATGATTCTGGGTGCCAAAAAGTGCTCCCCTTTCCCTTCTTTTGGACGGCCTGTCTTTGTCCTATGACTTTTAAAACCACTCTGGTTCTTCCTTGAGTTAAAGAAGACATTTGTGTAAAAGTATAATGAAATCCCTCAAAGCACTCTTGAGATATCACACTCATGATTTAGAATGATCTGCACGATCAAATTACTTAATCCACGGTCAGCATGAACATTTCTGCAAAATCTGAAGAAACTTCTCCAAAATAAATCTGTGATATGGGACTTAAAGCAAGCAGTAGGTGGACATAAGCCCCTGAAAGTTTCTTTGCGCTGTTACCCTTCAAATTTCATGTTTATTTGTGCAAGATTTGAAGGAAATCCTTGGAAGTGTTTTTGAGATATGGTGCTCACGAATATTTGGACTATTTATTATTATTTTGGCTTTTTTCAGTGTGGAAGCATGAAATCATACTATACAGCAGTAGTAACTTTAACTGGAACAGAAAAAGATTAGCGTATGTATTATTCAGGGACACTGTAATGTATGCATACAGCCTAGGGAGGCTACCAGACTCATTTATTATATTATGACAGATTTTTTTCCCTCCTCCAGTCGGAGTACTCTCATTGACTCTTACTGTGCCCTCTGGTCATATAAACTATTACTGCTGACAGGACTGAATCAACCTTCATTATCAACTTTTATATCACACATAAGGACTGCAGGAAGGATTTTTATTCACTGTGACGTCAAACTTCAGAGGAAAGAAAGTCTTTTAATATATCATAAAACAGGGCGGTATGAAGTAATGCAGTTTCTGATATTAGCTGGTATGTCTAAGTAGTTTCTCTAAGAAGTCTGTGCTTTTTTTCATATGAAAAGCCTAGTTCTCAAAGAGTTGGGATATTGAGTAAATTAAAACAAATGATTTTAGCTTTTAGATGAGCTCTGTCCAGAGAAGTCATCAGCACCTCCAGATGATGTTTGTATTTTGCTTTTGCATACATGGTGGTGTCTCATCTTGTGTTTGTGCATATAGCATCGTACTGTGGCAACTGACAGTTGTTTCCTAAAGTGCCCCCTTTTAGCCTGCATCAGGGATGGGCAACTCTGGTTACAAAGAGGGCACATTAATATTATTTTAACTACCAGAGGGCAAATATTTCAAAACTTAAAAAAAATCAACAAGATATTTAATTTGTTCATGACTTAACAAAAACAAAGAGAAGATTTGCTGTCTTTAGGACATTATGTATTTATATTTATAGTTCTAAACATAAAAGCAAAGAATGGCGTTCAATGTAGAAGTACAGCTTTTTTCAGGGTAATGCTAGTCATTGAATTTAATTGCAACACATTATTTTTTGAATGTCTTAATAAAAGACTTTTACAGTAATTATAGCAGAGAATTATGTTTATAAATTCACAGCAAAAAATAAATATTTATAGATAATCAGTCTTAAAAATATAGCCTATGGAAATACTGTAGTATTGCTTAATTTATCATGTTTAATACATTTGGTTTTTGAACATGATGTGACTATAGAAACTTAATTGAAATCCCTCATGACAGATTTCATTGTTTTTTCTTCTTGTTTACCTTTTCAAATACAGTTTAAACTGACATGGGAGCTTTATTAAGAAAGGTTTGTATTTTACACAGCAGCAGCAGCTCCCGCCTTCCAAATTATTTGATTGGCCAGTAATAGATGTGATCAAAGCAGCATGTAGTTTTTCCACCTTAACATAACATTTCTAGAGTCATTGTGATGGTACATCACCTTACAACAGGTCGAATGACACCTCTGTCATGGTCTGAGGGGGTCTGTATCGCCTTCACTGGCATTAGTAACTTAAACAGAAGTCAAAACGAAAGCTAATCTAGTCTGCCGAAAATTAGAAGAAGAAGAAGAAGTAGAAAGCTAAACGTAGAGTTGTTATCATGGATGAAGCAGCAAAAAACCTGAAGAAAAGAAAAGTTTTATCAGAGGAGACGAAAAAAAGAAAGCGGGAGAGCAACAAGCTAAATGCCCGGACAAGGATAAACATTGGCCGGGCGTTCACTTGCTGGCATGAGCTAAAAAACGAGGATGTCTGACTGATGCTGATTTGGCCCTGTTATTGTTGGACTTGTAAGTACATGTTGCTAACAACTGACAGCTGATGCTTGAAAAGTGATTTATTCGAAAAGAAACATGATCAGACTGTACTTTATCAGTCCACATGGTTTATTTGTCTCTCGGGACGTCCTGTCGGCTCGCTTCTCCGCCCTCTGTATGTCAACAAATGCAAGTTGTTGTGTGGCACTCTGTTATACGACAGTGCAGTTACTCTCAACGTCAATAGAGGCCACTAGAGCGCAGAAAGCTGGAATCTTATTAAGTGCAGCTTTAACAGAATGGTCATCCAATCACCTGCCAAGGTATCCTTTCAAAGGTTTCTGTCCATTTCACAACGCTTTGTATGGTCTTTCCCCAGAAGGACTTGTGAAACATATTTAACAATCCATGTGGTGCGTGTCAGGTTATGAATGCACCCACCTGTACATTTTTCCAGGTTTTTTTTTTTTTAAGATTTTTGAACTTCCTCTGTCAATATTTCCCCCTCTGTCCAAATTGTTTGATACTTGCTGCAAGCATCAAATTCACATGTGTTTATGCTTAGAAAAACAGTAAATTCTATCATTTTAACCATATTGTCATAATTTGTGTGAATAAAAGCATAAAACGATTTGATAATAACGATATTCTGTTTTTATGCATGTTTTTACCAAATACTTTTTTTTTTTTTATAGTAGAGTTAAAGTGAGGAGGCCTCTATGTGACCCACAACAGCAAGAAAAAACATTATCAAAAAGACTGATTATTTCTATAGAGAAGCTTTTGATGCTTAAAACAAAGGTAACAAGGTAGATACCAAACAGGCCTAACCAGCCTCTGTTTACATACTCAACAGAAAATATTCACCTGTGTGATGTGTTTGACTTTCACAGACAGCTGGGTGACATTTTGGTTAGATAACAACTTGCATGTGTAAAGTTTATTACTAGCTAAGAGACAAAGTAATCACATTGTCTCCACGAGGGTCCAAAATCAGCACTAACCTAAAGTCTCTCAAATAAGCTAAATAAGGGGTAGGTTTAAAACAAGATTTACTGGTCTGTGTTTACTGTTCACACATGTAATATTCTTATTGAATGATGTGATTGACTTTTAAAGGAATAGGATATTTTTGGCCAGATTTTTGCAGGGAACCTATCATAAGGTTGTCAGTTGTTTTGATGCATAGTTATGTTTTGAAGGAGGTGAACATAGGGCTTGTAAATTAAGTGCACTGCAGCTGGGGAGGTCCACTCTTTCATGGAGGGATCACTTCATTGTGCTATTATCCTTGACAGAGTGCATTTAAAACATGACATGGGCGTGAATATCTTGCTTTCACAACTCTGTGAACAAGCCTGCTGTCAGTCAGCCCTCTAAACACGTTGAAGCTGCTGGTTAAAGCCATTTTATTGATGCAACTGTGATGATTTGCCCTTGCTGGGAACATCACACAGGTGACATAGGTAGTTTTCAATACTATACTAGCAGTACGCACTGATTTTGCCAAAATGTAGCATGCAGTTTGCAGTATGGGGTCATTTGCGAAATCCGCTGAATGCCAAAAATATCCAGTCAAAATATTTAGGGTAAAAGTGGCAGTATACATCGGACCAGTCTATCTCTTGTACTGTTACCCACAATGAAAAGCACCAGCAGTTCTGTGGTCAAAATAGCAGATATCCAGCCTTACAAAACATTTATATAAACATCAATTCTGTCACATTTATATAACAAGAAGGCAAGTGTGTTGAGTCATTAGATGGCTGTTACATATTTCTCGTGTGTATTCAGTGTTGAAAATCATGAAAAACTAAATAAATCACTTGTTAGAATTGTTTTTGTCCATTAGTAGACATCAAGTTAGTGGCACTAGCCATTAGCTGAGCTACTATAGTTTTAATCACTAGAAACAGAAATCAGCTAAACTATTGGTTTGATGAGTGTAGGTACAGAACTTTTTTGTGTAACTTAAAGAAACACAATTTTTCATTTTTGTTTAAAATAGTTTTGTGTGGTGTAAATACTAACTCTGATCCAAACTTTAGCCTGGAAAGCTGCAGTAATGCACATTATGCAATAATCAACTACCAGCTTGAGAAGAAAAAGAAGATGAATCAGCTCTCCTGGGTGTAGCAAACTCCAAAATAATAGCCATTTGGCAGTCATACATACTACTACCACATATAGTACTGTGTAGGAATAGTATGTAGCAGCTATTTTCGAAAACAGCCATAAAGAGGGGAGCTCATGAACCCACTGGCGAAGTGCAGCCATCAGTGTGTGTGTCTGCCAGGTGTGTATGTAAAACATGCATGGCATTGTGCCTTTTGTGCCCCCCCAAACCCACATTATACTATGAGTTGACTGTAATAGCATTATCTATCTAATATAGTATGTGGAATTAATGTGAATGTCTCGAGACAAGGTGGCAGAGCTTTGTTGCAGCGCTTTGCATTAACACACAGTGAAAGGGGCCTCTGACACAAAAAGATACAATTAAACAAAACATCAACTAATACATTACTTAACTGGAAATTCAGGGACAGTTGAACTGAGCACAGGACACATAGTATTTTTACATAAGGACAAAATAATAGGCAGAGACAAAACAATAAACTCAGTCAGTAAATCAACAGAGCTGTAGCCCTGCATAACTGTAGAAGGACTCAAGGATACCGACATGTTTTAACCCCACTTTTACAGCACTGATAAGAAAAGAATGCATTTATGTTCATGTTTTAACACTGTTTAAAGTTACTGTTCCACCTCACCCTGTCATCAGGGCTTTGACCTGTATGTTAGTTCTGTCCACAGTATTTGTACTGCTCACAGCAACAATATGGGTTCAGGGTTGGGGGTGGGAGAGGATTTACAACCAGAGGAAGCTTTATTCCTCTGGGAATGATTTTTACCTTTGACCCAGATAAAGACATACAGGGAGAGGGAAATACAGGAAAGACTGCAGCAGCTTTTGCTGCACATTACCTAATGACACTGAAGCTCATATGATTATCGTGTCACTTTTACAGACAAAGTATTGGAACAATGACAGTATTGTTGTGTTGATGATAGATACACTGGCGCTATGGGCCAACTGTTGTGAGCAACAGGAGCTTGCTATGGTTGAGAGCCATTTTACTTTTTCCTTATTTTGTTGATTTAAATGCAAAACAGAACAAGTGCAGAGTTTCCACACAGAGATGGTGCTTGAGTGGACCACCCAAGAATATTTACAGCCTCCCAAGAATATCTGCCAACCACCTTTCCTATTTTAACCATAGTGCTTGCCAGAGATAAAGTGGGAAGAGGTTACATTCACTGGTATTTTCCCTTGTAAATGCATCATTTAAAGTGCAAAATCTTAGGATGAAATTAAACCCTCTTTGGCTGTTTTTGTCATAATTTTACAGCCTTCTTTACAATTGCTACCCTTTACTCATAATAAAGAGATTACTGTGATACACATCACTAACAGCAAGCCTCCTTACAGGCAAATCACCTATAACAGAATATAAATAACACCATCAAAATGTAACCCAATGCCTAAGTATCTTTATTTCCTTCTAATGAATACCAACAAACAGGAGAGAATCAATAATAAACCCATGAGGGCCCAGCATACAGTAACTATCAATGAGACTTTGCTTATGAGGATAAAATCACGTGGTTCACAGTCACACTGAGTGTTATACATTGAAGGTTGGGTTTTCACACCCAACTGCCCAAGAAAAAATACTTAAAGAAATAACAAAAAATATTGCCAGATAAAGAGCTGCTTTGGAGGCAAGGTTTGTCTCTTATAACTAAGCCTAGCTTTATGATATGAATCACCAAAAGGAGCTGGAATTCCCATCTTTAAATGATAGCATGTTGTTTCAACCCAACATTTCATTTCTAACAGCAAAATTCTTCAGAACCAAGTCCGTTTAGGTGAAAGTGATTTAAAGGCAGGGTTGGTAGTCACGGAAAAGTAGCATGAATTTGAATGTAGCATCTCCTCAGGACTCCGTCTGACAACGGCAGTGCAGGATTTGATTGGTTTAATAAATTCAATCCAAATCGCTGTGATTGGTTGGTGTTTTCCCTGGTTTACTCCTACTGTAGACAGCGGCTATTTTTCCCTCTCTTTTAAGAACACATCATGCACTGATTGCCATTGGGACATGATGGCCATTTTAACCAGTATAACAAAAAGTGTATCTAAATCTGATTACCAACCCTGCCTTTAAGTCTGTTTATGTGTCGAGTAAGATAATCTCACTCAATGCTATGCAGTGTTAACTCAAACAAAGACACATCCCCCACAGAAAGGGTAGTTTTGTGCTTCGGGGGGTAAGGTCAGAAAACACTTCAGTGTCATCTGCAACATGCAGGGAGAGGCCCTCAGCTACGAGCTTCCTGTCCGAAGAACAAGGTAAAACCCTTCGGCTGGGGCTAATTTGTCAATAGAACCATGCTAACGTCTGTGGCTGCCCTGTGAAATTCATCATCCCTGCAGGACTCAATCCCTGCCAAATAATACCAAATAGAGAGCAGCATGAGAGCCAAAAGATCTGTCTCTTATTACTAATTTATCCTTATCAACAAAAACAGCCAGAATGACAGCATGCTGATGTTTCAACATAAAACAGGAGTTTATTTTCATGACGACACATTACCTCCATGACAAGAAAGAGCTAATACCCTTTGTGTGCTAAAGGTTCAGTGAAATGATCTCACCCGTCTCCGGCCCCCCCTTTCTCTCTGCGTCATCTCCCTTTCATGTGCGCCGTGTTAACTCAGAGGTGTTTTATCAGACGCAAGCAAACAATCCTTTGCACTCCTGAAGCACGTGAAAGAGCAGGAAGGCTGACTGCATTAAGACAAACTCAATCACCATTCTGTCCCGTGCATGATCACTGGGTGCAAATTGGACTGATTTGCGCCTTATGACTGTGTTTCTGGTCAGCACCTCTGTCCTGAACAAACACACTGCAGTGAGGTCTGCTATTGACCCAGGTTGATAAGCTATCAGTGGACATTCCTGTGTAGATGTGTAATCAAGGTCAGCCATACAGATCAAGACTCAGGGACAGGCAGCAGGTTGTAAATTCACTTTGGAGTGACGCATGAAGAGACAGAAAGATAACTCATCAGAATGACTTGACACAGAAGAACGCAAAGTGATTTAAGCCTACTTCAGTGATTCACTTTAAATGTCCTCTTTCTGCAGTCTGCAAACATCTCATTTCCTCTTTTCAAGTGACCATATTTTGTCCTTAAAAACTTCAAGAAGACAAGAGGATCTAGATGTGAAAATAAACACAGAAAGTTCTGTTTGTACTTGTTTTGCTCAATTTTGTGTCACAGTGGCTGGATATTAATTGGCAGTGTCAGAATGAATAACAGTGAGTAGTGTGTCCTGTTTTTTTGTGCACAGTTACAGTTATATTATCTGAGCCTTCAGGATTTTGCAGGACTTTTTTAAGTAACTGTTGCAGCTGAAATGTCTAATTTTTTAGGTTTTAAAAAATATATTGTATTTATCTTATCAAATATATCAAAGAAGCTAGTAAGCAACGTTGTTGGTGTTTTAAAGAGCCCCTTATTATGGTTTTTATTAGTTTTATTTGCCTCTTTGGTGTTTAACATATCTCCTCCACATGAAAGGGTACTTCTATGAAGAGAGAAAGTCTGCAATACCAGGGTTCTCCATCTTCCCCACTATCACTGTTTCCCCTGCAGTTTAAGCTCATTGGATTGAGCAGGCATGTTCAATGCAGAGCAGTGACAGAAGTATGAATGCAAAGTTGTTGACAACATGGCGCCAAGAGGACAATTACCACAGAGTCAACTAATCAACCAAACAGAGCAGACTGGGTCCACGTGGGGAAGGGAGCCTTAAAGACATCTTGTGTTGCCTTATATCAAGTCCATATATTCATTTTTTTTATGACTGTATGTTCTTAATTTCCACTTTTCACAAAACTTCTACTTTTTGTACACAGAGTACCCGCTCTGTTGACACTCTGTTGGAGTTCCTGCCCATTTGAGGCCCTCCTCCTGACATGGGCCCAATCCACTCTGTTTGGTTTACCGGTCATCTGTGTAGGAATTGGTTAGTTCAGCACTGTTTGGCACCATATTGTCAACAACTCTGCACTCATTCTAATGTATCTGTGCTGCACCAAGCTTGCTACCATGAGCAAATGCGCTTCAGCTGCTGATGAAGCAACCATAGGACATCAACTTGGTAGGCAGGGGTCTGGGGGAACAAACTATTTCAGAAAGCTGCTGGTGGTAAACATGGTGAGGAGTCCTGATTCTACAGTCTTTTATGTTCATAAAAGTCCTCTTTCATGCAGAGGAGACGTGTTAAACAGACTAAAGTGCACATAAAACCTAAAATAGCAAAATATGAGCTCTTTCAAGCGACAGGAGCTCTAATGGAGCATCTTAGACATAGAATACAGCTGGATCAGGAGGAAATATATGAAAATTAGAAGATGTTTCAAACATGCCCTAGCAGTCATCAAAAATGAATAAATTAATCAAAATATTTGTTTTCTTTTTTTGATTTATCTCAATCTTTACAAAAACAAACAAACAAAAAATCATCAACAACCAAGTCAATGCAAAATAATACATATGTACACCAAACAACTGTACACATGTCCATCAAATAAAGTTAAGTATGTGAGCGCAAACACATGTATGTCATCACAACAACCAGTTTGAGAAGGAACAGAATGAAGCAAAGCGCTTACTTAGTCCTGCCCCTTCCTTACAATTCGGATTCAGTACTTAATTATAATTCAATACCAGCTGTCATTATTCATGGAAACTATTTAAATTCATGGGTAATAGCAACCCCATTCATCAAATAAATCACCAAGAGAACAAACAAAAAAATCCATGTCCAATATGGGATCTTTAAGTATACTTAACAAGTAAGGATAAAAACAACAATGATAATGCTTCATATCTGGCAAATATCAATAAAATGAAGGTAAATTATGTAGTTTAAGGACTAAAATCATAATAAAAATAAGGCCACTCTGCTACAGACAGCATGCACAAACAGCAGCCTCCTCTCGCATAAATGGTTGTGCATTCACACACGAACACAAAGACGCCTTTGAGTTCAAGTTTATAAATAAAATGTTTTAATTTAACAGCAGTATTAAACTACAGAGACATTAATCATTCAGAGTCATGCACAGTTGTCCCCATAAAGTATTATTTTATGCAGTGCTCTGTAAATATGGGGTATTACATAATAATGCCACACAACTTCAAACTATGCAAACATGTTAGACATGCTTCACTAAGGCCTCACTCCAGCTCAATGTTTTAATGCTCTCCAAGAAAAAATAAAACACAAATGGCTTCCAATAACACATTTACCCTTGTTAAAACAGGACTAATTTTGGTTTTATATGTTTATATAATGCAAAAGTGTAAAGTTAACATTTAGGAATCTTAATCTGGTCAATAAACAAGTCCAATAATTTTTCATACAGGCCACATTTTATTTTAAGACACTCGGTTTTCGCTATTTGTTATCGATTCTCATTATAGATATAATGACATATATGTTATAGATTCCCAACCTTTGTTGGCTCTCTGATTGGTTCACAGACCAGCCAATCAGAAACAGAGAGCATATGTTTGCCTCCATTTTAAAATTTTGGACCACAAATGAGGCAAATACTTAAGCTCAGGTTGGAGATGATGATCAATACTGACTATCTTGAGACTGCTATGAATACTTGAGGGGGGAATCTTCCAATAGATTACAGTTCAGTTTGATTCAGATTCTGGGGGTCACGATTCAATTCAGAAGCTTACCTGAAAAACCATGAATGACATACCCCATGGTCAGTATGCACAAAAAAGAGAGAGAAAGTTCTAACACCAGGTCTTGTTCTTAAAGTTGGCAGTGTTTGTTTTATTGTAGAGTTTTCAAAGCAGCGTCATAGTGTGGAAGCAACTGAAAGTATGCATGATCATGTTAATTCTCCAGTCATCAACACTTAACAACAATAATTTAGCATCGTCTGCAGCATCATTTGTAAACAACAGTGATAATGTCCCACAATGTGACATCACCCCGGGGAGAGGTCAGCGCAGAGTGTGACGTTTTCCTGACTTGACCCACCAGATGGTTAGTCAATATGTTTCACTAGACCATCTGGAAGAGAGCCCATAGAAAGTGTTTGGGCAGGGCAGAACCTTTCAGAAGCATATCCGGCAGGTGATTGGACGATTATTCAGTCAAGCACCTTTATAATGGGCCAATCAGATAATGTAGTAGTCGGGCACTATTGTCATGGTGGAAAGGACAGAGCCACTTCGTTAAACAAACCCTAGACAAACATGTCTGAAGTGGAGTGAAAATACCAAGGAATGAACATACTGAACATACATATGCCACACAGAAAGAGCCTGATCAACATGTGGATCAAACCAGCAACCTTCTTGCTGTGAAGCAACTGCATTTGTCACTGCGCCACCATATCACTCCTACAAGTATATTGTGTTTATTGAAAATGTAACTGTTGCTGTTATTAAAGAAACTTTTTTTGTTCAGTAAAATCAGTGATTAGAGGGGAAGATTAAGGAGGATTTAGCACTTGCAAAGAATTATGAGTCAAAAAGGTGAGTTCTTCTGAGGTCTGATCCTAAAACCACCTCTAGTTTGTGTGTTTTTGTGAGTGTTGGTGTGTTGCTCAAATTAGCTCCTTTTTCAAAAAATCACCCCCACTGCTCCCAACATCTCTCCCACCTTTTGTTAACCTGGTACATTGTGAGTACAGTACATTTCGTTTTCTTGCGCTAATGAGCCTCCAAAATCATCAGCACTGACCCAGATTGGCCAATTATGGAAGAAAAAAGGTGAAGGAGGTGATTGGGGAAAAATCTGGGTGATGAAGTGCCTCCTGGGTCATGCTGCATGATTGGCCGGTGAAGTGGAGCATGACATCACCACAGTCATATCAGTACAGTATGACGCATTTCACCGAGGTTCATTAACATTCTCCTCGTTCCAAAGCCTTTGTCGGAGCAGAAAACAGATCTGGAGCTGGCCCAGTGCATGCTGGGATTGGCTGTGGCCCACTGTGACCCCCCTCCAGTGCAGACGCAGGAACAGGATAAGCTGGTTTAGAAAACTGGATGGGATGATTGTCTAATGATGGGGTAAACAAGGGGGAAATTACTCTGCAAATTAATTGAAGTGCTTTTTCATCATTGCAACTTGTGCTAATTAAAAGATCAGTCTTACCAACAGAGACCATGATAACAACTGTCATGACATTAAATACTATACAGACTGCTGCTCATCTCAACTAATATGTTATGATAGCAGAACAGATTCTGGTGAAGGGGGAATTTCACATGGCATCATTAAGTAAAGGTAAACAACAGTGGTCAATATTGCCCTCTGGTGTCAACAAGTGGAACTTCAGAAAAATTAAGCATCATGATTTACTATGCACAATGCAGTCAAAAGTTCATGGAAAGATTATCTGCAAATGAAAGTAGACCTTGATAAATAAAAAAGAATTAAAAATGATAGGACATTGAGGATAATGAATACTGGGGAAAATCACTTGTAATGGAGCTCTGTTATGTCCACAAAGGTCCAAACAAAACCAGTAGTATTTTCAGTCAAATACTTCCCTCTTGTGGAAAAATGAAATGTTGCAGCTTTAAAGCTTAACTGTTTTCATTAGCTATTTGCTGCTTATCATTTCCACTGTGTTCCATGACTTACTTGTGGTGTTTTCCTATTTACAAGTTAGACATTATTAAAGCAGAATCCAGATTAAAGGTTTGAGTTTTCATTGTGGGATTTGGTCTTGTTTCCGTATGAAGTATTTCTGTTATATAGAGTGTTGCAAGAGTGAGACCACAAACGTGGAAGTGAGTTAGCATATTAGCACCTCCATTTCCCAAGGATGAAAGTAAATGGGATTTTACAACAGCCTTTCGGATAAATACCTGAACTCAGGTGCGTGATGAGCACATGCATACCAGATTTTAACATTTCATTTTGTGACTTAAAATGAATTTGATATTATAATATTAGATATAATTTGATAATAACTTAATGTATGCAGCACCTTTAAAAACAGAAGTTTATAAAGTGCTTGTCAAAGAAAACAAAGAAAAAAACTCAGGGAACAATAAAATGAGTACTAGAAAAGCACTCAGAGAGTGCAGACCTCTGCCAAGGTGATCCGGATCAGTCCCAAAATTTAATCAGTTCTTCCATATCCCATTTCCAACTATTCCTGAAAATTTCATCCAAATCCGTTCAGAACGTTTCAAGTTATTTTGAACACAAACAAACAAACAGACAAACAGACAGGCAGATAAACGCCAGCAAAAACATAACCTCCTTGGCGGAGGTAATAAACAATCAGGTCAAACAGTGACATTTCGAGAGTCTAAGAGTCAAACAAGGGGGAAGAACAAAATGCAAAAACAGAGGGTAAAGGAAATCATGAATAAAGACAATTTTGAAAAATCATGATGATAATGACAAGGAGACGACAATAATACAATAAATAGATGCCAACTTCACATCAGGGAGACTGGAACATTAGAGTAAATTAAAACATGAAAAGAGTAAAAAAATGAAATAGGATAACACAAATAATTAATAAATGAATAAACAAGTATCTGAGCAAATAAAGATTGGCCTGCTCTTAAATTTTGAAGCACTACTGAGTTTAAAAAAGGATGCTAACCAGGACTACAAAATTGGCTAATGATAATTTCTTAAAAAACAGTAATACATACATCATAGCCACAGCCAATCGGCACTGACTCGATCAGGTCAGAGGAAATTCTAAACAATGGGTTCCAGCATGGACTTATACTTTGGTAGCTGCTTGTCTAACCGCCATGTTGTACATAATAGCTTGGTAATAGCTGCTTATGTTTGAGGTTAAAGAATAGTGTAAGTAAGGTTTGTTAATGAAGATTATCCTGGTGAATGAAACGTGTAAATTTCATACATTTTTGTTCATTACGGACCTTATTATCTGCAATGACCCAAGAACACTGTGAAAAATTTCATGGGCTTTTAGTCAAGAGAACCAGTGTGAAGCTAATTTCTGTGGTGGCCTACAAAAGCACGCCATCCCTGCCCCACTGTTTTATTATTTTTCAAATGACAAAACACACTTATGGAATACCCTCTGGAGGGCAGGATACGCTTCCCTCTGTGATACACAATGGATAAATTGACAGTCTTGAATGCCAGCTACATATTTTCAACAAGTTATGTCTCTGGTTTTTAAAGAGGTCTTGTTTTGCCTTAACTCAGGTTCACAACTCAGGTTCAAAAGTATGTTGACAATCGCTACTGTGCATAAACCTTCTAGTTTTCATTCACCATGTACCTCTGATCCAGAAGTATTTTATGCCGGATTGGTAGTTCGCCTTGCCAACCTGTTCCCTGTACTTCTCTGGCCTCCTGATAGCCTTTACCCAGGCCTGTGCCAGGCCCATGTCCCAGCCCTTCAGGTATCCTTTGAGCTGACCCCTCCACGATGTGCCCCCGTGGTCTGGTCCAACCCACTGGGTCCTGGGTAGACAGACAGACAGATAGATAGATAGATAGATAGAAGTGAGGCCTGGGGTTATTAGCAATGTATCTTTAAACTTAGTACCAATTGGCAGATAAGACATTATCATAACTGAAGATGTAGATGAATATTACTTCTCAGTCTTAGACCTTGTCAAAGTAAATATAAGGCTAAAAGTAAAGTCCATGAAAAACTTACATTAACAGCATTAACAGCTGTAATGTAAATACATGGCCAGGAGGAAGACCCCTCACATAATGCAATTCGGTGTCACAGGGAGAACTGTTCATGTGCAAATCCCCACAATTAGCATTTTAATTGTGCTGCTGCACAAAGGTGCTTTTATGATTTGTGAGTTAAAGTGCAAATGCAGGTAAATGTTGTTGCATATGGTACTTACTGTGTAGAGCAGAGAGATTAATTATTTATCGCTGTTTAAGTCAATACTCCTCAAGCTGTCAAAAGATGTCTCTTACATAAACTTATTTGCAGACCACATTCCCTTTAGACTAAAATCATTCTGGCCTTGTCTAGCATCAGGTGCAGTGCAGTAACCATCATGGAGACACTGGTGTTACAGAGTCAGTTATGGCTACATTAAGTGATCTGATTACTGTTTCTTCTGTGTCTGATCGGAACTGAAGTCTTCATCATGTACATGTGTTGTGATTTGCTGGCCCTTCATCATTTGTTTCACTCCTCTGAGATTGTTTTATGTTGTTTTGCGCTTTCACCTCTCACACTCTAGCTGAGTCTTGGTGAAGTGGCAGTTGTCCATTTTTTTGCAAGTTATGCTATACCCTTGCCTCAATTTAATAAAATATTCTGGGTGTATTTTTGTTCTCCATCATGTTTTAACATCTGTTGACGGTTAGTTTCTGGTAAATTCATAAAATATATATGTGCTGTATGAAGTGTTATCTCTCAGCCAACAATAAAGCTATAGCTGAATTGCAAGTTACATTAAACTGGTTTACATGCATGTCACATTTATTAAGTGAGCTCAAGTGTTGCAGGATAATTTTTCTCTGTATCTGGAGCAGGACAGATAACAAGTATATTTTCCAATGTTTTATCATTGTTATAAAATGTATCAAAAATTAGGAACGAATGAGACGGACCATGGTTTTTGTCTTTTTCTGTCAAAAATCAAAATGTGTTCAATGAATGAATCCTAGTATCACAGATCGACACAATAACAACACAACACATAAGGCCACTGGTTACTTGTTACATATAGATATAAAGTATTGTATTAGTACTGCCATTTTAACCTGTATTGAGTGTCTTTTATCTTGGCCTCCAGACTGCAGTGAAGTTTGAACTGACTTATCAGCAAAACCATGAAAAGATGTCTTGATATGCAAAGTTCATATGGACTGTTAAATGCATAAAACAGTTAAAAAGAGAGAAAGAAAGAAAACAGTTGAAATAAATGGCATACTTAGATGAAACAAGCAAAATGCTGCCTGTAGGGGTTTGTCATATCCAGAGGGTGTCAGTAATGTGACACAGAAGATTGAGGTTCCATTACGTTGCCAAGTCTGCTGACTTTAAGCGACTATGGGCTTGTTTTTCTGTAACGTTGTTTACTAGCCCTGTGAGCGATGGGTTGTATTTTGTATTTTGATAATTGCTGATTTGCTCCCTGTATGCATCACTCATTTTTTTCTTACAGCCCTATCAAAAACAATGAAACGAAACTCAACTTGGGGCAACATATGACTTCTAGCATATTCTCAACATTGCTGAAGTTGTGATGTCTGTTGTAAATTTATAATCAGCCAAACATAAACCTGGATATTTTTGTATTTCACAAACTTTCCATGCTGGTGGAAGTGTATAAAGCAAGGATATGCTTTATGTTTTTACTGAGCCTTGCTGCTGCCCCCTTCACTTTGGCTCCCCCCACTGGCTCCAATTTTAAGAATCACTGGAACTTTAGCTCATTGAATCAAGCATTACTAATTGCATTTAGATTAAAAATGTAGCAATTTGGTCCTTGGATGTCGGGAATAGAACTAGTATGCCCCTCTCAGTAGTGAAAGTTGTCCATTTCAGTTGTAGTATTCCTCATTTGCAGGTTGGTCTCTAGGGCAGGATGTGAGGAACTGGAGCTCTGTCTCTACCTGTTGGTTTCACAATGGGGACAGAGTCTGTCCTCCATGGGAGCAAGCTCTGTTTATGACGACCAGTTTCTGAGCCAAGTAGGTCTATGCCTTGTTAGGACTTTTCTCAGGGAAGGATCTTTGCACTGGTCAGGTAATCTGCCAATCTCATGTCCCTTTACAGCCAAATAAAATTATAATTTAAATAGAAAAGAAAGGAGCACTTCTGGTGTCCCTCAAACCAATGGTGCTTATGGAGGAGAAACATTTCAAGGAAGGTGAGGAAAACTTAAAACCCCAAAAGTGGGTATAAATAAGCCAGGTCCAGTCACCCAAAATGGTTTGAAAAATATAAAAGGCCTTTAATTCATAGACCTAGACACACATCAGTGCATAGCCCTATGAATTAAAAGACTTTTTTATTTTCTAACCCTTTTGAGTCCCTGGACCTGAATTATTTGTACCCACTTTCAGGGTTTTTAGTTTTCCTTACCTTCCTTAAGCATTTTAATTCATGTTGTTTTTGAGTTGCTTCTTTCCAGTATATGATATAAATTTTTTTTGTTGGTTAGAACTCAGTGTGAGATTATTCAACTATTGTTTTGTCCCATTTGTCAATGTCCTGATTTGTTTTGTTCCCCAGATTTCATTGCCATGCAATAACTGGTTTTAATGCAGATTTTAAAATGTGGAGCCAGACTGGAATTGGATTATCAAATTTAAAGTTTCATCCAATTGGATAAAAGCCCTTTTACTTTGTCTTTAAACACTTTCACAGCCATCTTGAAGCTTCCCTTTAGCTGATGTTCAGTCCAAGACATTTGTGTAATTTTTGTTTTACAGGTGTCCAAAATAATTCTGCATGTTTTCTTTCCTCTTGGGTTGTTTCTGAAAATTCTTAACCCTGGTTTTCTCTGTGTTTACAGCCAGAGCCTCTGCCTGAACTGATAAGGAGGTTCAGCTGCTGTAGACCTTCTTTAGTTGGAGATAAAAACACCAAGTCATCAGCACATAGGAGACCTTTAATTCCTGTCTCATTCAGGAAGAGACCAGATGATGTATTTGTCTAATTGTTTGGTAAATTCAGTGAAATTAAAAGGGACTGGACTTAGGTTACATCACTGCCTCATTGCTTTTTTGGGGAGAAGAAGACTGAGTGTTTGCCTCAATTTTTAACAGCACACTGTTAGTATATAGTAGGGCTGAGCAGTAAATCAAGTTCATAGATTAATTCAAATTATTTTTCTAAAATATTTGAAAGAATACTGAATACTTATACTGTTTTGATAATGGTCGACTCTGTCAGTTTTGCACAAGCACATTTTAGGCTTGTGTTTGTTTTAAAATTAGATTAATTCCATATGAATATAATGTGAAAATAGTACAGTGTATACTGTTTATGTAAACAAGCCTGCCTATGTCCAAACTACATAATGAACATTTGATAACAAAATAACAGCATGAATTTTGATTAGAAGACAGAAATTCAGTTTGGCTGTGGGGTAAATTTCTGTCTCTCTTGGAGGTTTTTTTTTCTTTGAGTGGGGAAAAAAAATCTATTAAAATCATATTTCAGATATAATCTCTTTTTTTGAGGCCATTTAGAGTGGTGCAGGAATGAGTCCCAAAACACAGAAGTGAGTTAGCATTTAGCACTTCCTGGTTCCCAGCCCCCCAGAATAAATGGGATTTAAAATAACTGTTTTGGATAAGTGCCGGAAATAAGGTTTGTGGTGAACATACGCACACACAAGATTTTAAATGTTTAATGAGAAATAAAAAAATGCATCTGATGTTGCCTGCTTTTGAATTTAAATGCCTTTTTGTGTGTTTAAAATGACGGTTGCTAACTAACTGCTAACATAGGCTACAAAAATGGCCGGGGACCCAACAGCAAGTATTTCTGATTGTTTTTTAATAATCAGTGAGGACAAATTTGATCAGGTCATTTTATTATGAAGAAACTTTTAAACAAAAGGTTTCAACAAAAGGTTAGACACTGAAAAAATTGTTGCTTGTAAGTCGAGCCGCTATGTTATAGCAGCTTACTAATAGGCTAGCTTTTAACGCTGGCTGATTGCATTTTGCTAAAACATTGTGACAAGTAGGTTTGTTGTTTGTATTATCACAAAGAGCAGAAGATGTATGTTATTTTTGATTGTTTTCTACAGAGTTTCAGTGACTGAAAAGACAGTGAAAATCCAGTAGGCTTTTAGTAGGCTTGCAGTTGAGTCTACCAGTGCACTGCTAGCTTCCCTGTTGGCCAACAAAACTACATCATCCCTGCATGACTCCATTGCCCACCCCTAGTTTTAAGCCCAAACACTGGGTGTGCAAATCAACTGTTAGGCCACTGCCAATTCTTACATATTTTTACTATTACCCTATATGAAATCTGGAGAGGACCCATCAGACCTCTCAGGGGCCCAACCATTGCGGTGGGCGGGCTTGCTTGTTTCTCTCGCACGATCTGGCAACACGTTAAAACAAAGCAGCGGGGAACGTGAAGTCCAGTCCGGGGTTTACAGCTCTCTCTGCGTTTCTCAAGTTTCACTCCGACGCGTGTTCTGCCCCATCTCCTTTGTGTTGTCAGGCAGAAAGGCACACCAGTTAGGGTGGCGTGTGTCCTGATCCACAGGCACCCCCAACAGCGACAAGAATCAAACAATAGCTTTTTTTTATTATTGTTGTACAGCAGTGAGGTGTCATCCGTCGATTTTCAACAATGTCGGTGGGAGTGGAGTCCGGTTTCTCGAGTGAGGAGGTCTTGAACAGCCGCTTCCCTCTCCATCGGGCGTGCAGGGATGGAGATGTCGGTGCCTTGTGCTCCCTCCTTCAGTGCACCTCAAACCCGGCCGAGCTCACCGTGGAGGACACCTTCTACGGCTGGACGCCCATACACTGGGCCGCTCATTTTGGAAAGGTAGTTGAAAAGCTTGTGTTTCGTTGAAGACGAGGAGGCCTGTCATTATTCATGTCTTTTTCCGTGGCGTAGAGTACGTGCAAAATGAGCGCCAATGAGCTTCGTCTCGGCCATTTCCTGAACTGTGAGCCGCTGAAAAGCAGCCATCATTAGCTGGAGGCAGACAATGGACCGCAAACTTCACGCTTCTTTGTGGCGATAGTGTAATTAATTAAGCTAATTACTGTCATGTTTTGTTTAACTCAGGCAGTGTAAGTCATATATTCGTATGTACCGGGATTAGTATTATGTAGCATTGCCATGGCGACGCTGACAAGAACTTGGAACGTTAGGGGAAAATGACCGTTTGTTCGGCTGAACTTAAACTAACCTGTTAACTCATCAAGACTAGCTAAACCCTGAAGGCCCGGTTGAATGTTAACACACTCATCCCATTTAGCATAAAATAAATGCTATTTGCACGAGGTTTCCATCACAGTACACATTGATATTACTATCAACTTTTCAGGATTGATGTTTTTTAATCAATTTCAATTTACACATAAAATATTCATAATTAAAAAAAAATGCTTTAGCTCTCCAAATGCCAGGTTTTTATATTGATGCCATTCAGTTCCGCGCAGTGTCAAATACGCTCAGAGCAGAAAATGTGCTTTTGATAAGGTAGCTGCTAAAAATATTTATTGATATCAGTTTCAGCTTTTTTAGGCTTGATCTGTGCCTAATCTTACTTATCAAATATTCATTTTTTTTAAAGATTTAAACCATTCTACCACCATGTCTTCAGATAAAAGAAGGATTGTTTTTTTTAAATACTACATGCAAAGTAGATTTTTTTTGTGTTTTGGATAAAATAAATACGTCTATATAAGCATCAGCCTTTTTGTGCTACATTATATTTTGCGCAGTGTTAAATACTCACTAATAACACTTAGCGCAAAATGTACTTTTGATAAGTTAAATTTATGATGTTACTCATTGATATCCTTTTCAACTTTTTAGGATATATTTTTTCAAACCAACTTCAGTCCTAATCGTACATCAAACATTTATAACTTTGTAAATGATTTAACACTTTAAATGATAAGGTTTGTTGTCATGCCACCATGTTTTTACATGAAACAAAATAATCCGAAAAAAAAACATGCAAAGTACATATATATAGTTTGGATTGTTACAGCCTGGGATTATATATAGCTGTATCTATATAGTTAGTTATATATATTATATATAGTTTGGATTGTTACAGCCTGGGATATGTGATGCATTACTATTTCTGCGCAGTGTCAAACTCACACTTACTGCTCAGCACAAAAAAATGTGATGCATTTTAATAAGGTAGCTATTTGCATAATGTGTGCAACTTTTGTCACCATACTTGTTTTTTTTTTTTGGTGCTATCATTATTATGTATTTACACTGTTATTATTATTATTATTATTATTATTACTGAGTCTTTTTTTTTTATTCTTATAATTATTTTATCTTAGTTGATATACAGGCTGTCTTTTTCTTATATTGCTACTGTTGCCATCATTGCAAATATTACACAAAGTCCTCTTCTTTCCTTACCATGTTGTGGCAATATGTTCTGTTCTACCTTCTTGTTTGAAGTTAAATTAAAAATATATCTTCAAATGATTAGCTGTAACATTGATTTTATGCATAATTAGTAAAAATGATCAATTCCAAGGCGAAAACTCAGATTGACAGACAGACATAACAAAATACATGTATTATGCTTTAATGAAAGGGGATCAAAAATTGCAATTTGAATGAGTTTCAGTATGTGGCACTAGTTTGTATGTTTTGTATTTAAGACTTACTTTAGGAGCTCAGCTGGAAATAACAAGATCAAATGAAAATGCACAGTCTTGCCAAAACTCATGCCATGTACATGAACATGGCCAAAAGTATCAAAAGAAAAAGAATGAAAATTTTGTAAAATGCAAATGTCCCTTAAGATTTAACAGACCAACAAAATAAATCAGATTTAATCAACTCATTGACAGCTAGATTATTTATCACAGTCTTGTTTTAACACCTGTTATCTTAAATACAAACATATGTCACAGGGAATGCCTCCTTTTTTTGGAATTTTTTTACTGAGAGGTTGGACCATCTTCAGTTACCTTTGCTGTTCCAGTTCGTAACTGGAACGCGATTGCGTGGGACATGATGTAATTCCCACTTCTCAGTTTCGAGGTAAATTGAACACATCATAACTCGTTAACAACTAACATAGGTGCTGTACTGTGCTTATGGTTGAACTCAGAAGTCGGATTCTACAAGCTGAAAATTAAAATCATAACTGGGACTGCCTCCTTTGGTTTGGAATCACCTGCTGGGAAGTCAGACGATCTTCAGCTATCCTGACTTTTGATGCCTTCCATTAACCTCCGAACTTTGACATGAGAAAGGTGAATACCCACTTATGTTCCAGTTATGAGCTGGTAAAGTTGGGTTAGCAGAAGGTTATCTGAATTAAAAGTAGGAAATTCCAACAAAGGGGGCTTTACCATTGATAAATGTAATTTGCAACTGGCAAAGAGTTTTTTTTTTTTTTATATATAACTTCCCTACTTGCTTTTAAAAGCCAATTTATGTGCTTACCAGCATGAGTGGGACTAATATTGGACCAAGTTGTTAGGGTTAATATATTGTAGATACTAGATGATATTTAGGTAATATCACAAACTGAAGGGTAGGGCTCCAGTATGCACAGACAGACATTGGATGTGAGCCCACATCAAGAGCCATTAAGTCTTAGACGCCGGGCCAGGCTGAGAAAATAATGTTGATTTTTTTTCCTCTCACCAGTTACTGTAGGCGACTTCACTTGTCTCTGCCTGCCCTGTGTGTTTGCCTTCTGGGAAAGCTATAAATGAATCACTGCAGATTCCCTATAACAATCAGCCCGACTCTAATTTATCGCTCGTCTCTTCACAGTTGGAGTGTGTGATGCGTCTGGTTCAGGTGGGCTGTGGTGTGAATGCTGTGACCTCCAGGTTTGCACAGACACCCACTCATATTGCTGCTTTTGGGGGCCACCCTGAGTGCTTGCTATGGCTACTCCAAGCTGGTGCAGAAATTAACAGACAGGTGAGACATGACAAACACATTCAACACATGACTGTGAAATGTATGATACACACAGCAGCAGTCAGCAGTTCAGTTATATTGTATGCTGATATCATCTTTAATTTTTGCTGTGAGCTCTCAAGAACTGTTCCTGTCCAGGGTGTGTGACATGTCTTCAAAAGTAATAATCAGTGTGGGAGAAAAAGTAAGGCCTTTTAAAATGTATTGAAACATCTCAGAGTCAACAAATATTATAGCTCATGTTCAGTCTTTACATCCAAAAAGGTTGTAGGCATTAGTTCTTTCAATTTTTTTTCCCCCAAGGGTTGGGTCAGTGACACAACTCATTGTCTCCTCTTTGTTACCTCCCAAACATTTTAACAATGCAGTAATTAAAGTCATACCCAACAGAAACTGTTCATTAAAACTCATACCTTATTTGCAGATAAAAAGAAAACCCTGACATTCCCTGAATTTACCCAGGTGAGGCTCATGTGTAAACAGCAAACAGCAGGGTTTTTCACCCTAACTTAACCCTGAAATTACCCTGCTGTGGCATATTATTTTCCTTCCTCTCCAAGTAAGGCGTGGGTTTTGTATTTAAGGGTTGCACAAAGCACAAAGCTAGTGAAGCCACACATTTGAGCCAGTGGACTACGTACAGTTAAGCTGAAATTGATTGTACAATAAAATAATAACAACTTGGTAGTTCCACTCACAAGTAACCTTAGCGTATATATATTTATATATATATATCTTGTTATTGACATTTCCTGGAGAGATGGGTGCAAACACGGTCCTGCACAAAGTACACTGACTACTAAAGGAAAACATCCTACGCCTGGTTAACAACTTACTTAACTGCTTTCACGCACAAGCTAAATCCCACTTCTCTACTGGCACAGATGCAGCTGCATGTTTAAGAGTAAAGCAGGCAAGAGGCTGAGCTCAGGCTTATCCCATCAAGAAGGATCACTTGTAAGCGAGGTCACAACCCTCTCTGTGAATGGGTACTACTTACTCCTTCACCTGACACATATCTAGATTGTGTTCATTTATCACATTTTCTGAAGCTGCTTTTGCTCTTGGTGTTTTATTCCTCATTTTTCATCCTTCACATGAGTCTCCACACACAGACTGATGCAGCAGGCTATATTTTATGCTCTGCTGCACGACTAAGAGAATTCAGTTTAGTAGGTCATGATGACATAACATTTTGACGTCATAGCGAAGTGCATTTCTTATAATTGACATTAGATTTGCTCAGAATATTCTAAAATAAACATCTGATAAATTCTAGCAGAGAATTTGGACTTGATTTGTCTTAAGCATGACTGAGTATGGCCCAAGTTTCACTGTGGTTTGTGGCGGCATTGTGATGATTCCTTCACTTGTCTTTTTTTTCTCCTCTGCCTTCTGACTAATGCACAGCCACAGTTGTGTGTGGGTAGTGGTGAAGTCTGGGTGAAAAGGTCAGGCTCCCCTCTGCAGACTCGTAACCACTTTTACCAAGACTGCAGGAGGAGGACAGTTTGGATATAGGATTAAAATCTTTCCATACTGTAAATTGAAATGTTACCCATAACAAAGTAAAAGAATTATGCCCCGCCTCTAAAAGCAGCTGAAAACCAGGCAACTAAGCCCCTGCAAAGACAAGTCAGATCACCTTCCTTCCACAATTGTTGTTGACAGAGCAGACATCATAGTCTCGCTTATGTCAGTGTGGAGGAAGGGATATTTACAAATACAGCACTGTTCCAAAAGTTGAACTGTGTTTAACTGAGAGCACAGCACCAAAAGCACATGATACTGGGGGCTTTTCCAACCTCTTTACCTTATGTTGTCAACATACTTGTTTAATTTAGACAGTGCTGTCTGTATGACTAAGGATTAGTGCACACCTGTACATATTGTTACATTTGAAAGGGAAGATATAATTGATTTTTATGAAATATTTTATTCATTTTATCACTTAAAAACAAACTAGAAAGCACTCGAAGAGCGCAAAACTCCGCCAAGGTAGCTCACATATTGCTGTTACATCTATAAGCGATAGTTCCATGATAAAGTTACCATCATAATATGATTCCTTGACCCTGAAAACCCACACCTCATACTCGGCTTCATGTTGATATCATTATTAGTGATACAGTTACTGAGCAACAACAATCGTTTGCTATTGGCAGTTATCTTGATCACCACCAAAATCTAATAATTTTTATGATGGGTCATTACCAACATCTCCTAAAAATTTCAGCAAAATCCGTCCAGTAGTTTTTGTGTAATCTTGCTAACAAACAAACAAACAAACGCAGACAAAAACATAATGTCCTTGGTGGAGGTAAATATATTTAAGAATAAGGAACATTTTTACATGCTTATTGCACGGGCATGTTGCCAAAGTTCCTGTACAATTCAAACAACATATGGGAGTCTGCTGCTATTTTTGATTTTCAATAACAATTAATTTCTTCATATTGGTGGTCAAACCCTCTATTTCTTTATTGAGATATATGTTGTGTATTACCATTCAGCCTAAAAGCATCAGTATGATCATTGGTCCATATTGTCTTTGGTCTGAACAGGTATTTTAGCTCCTGCTTGTTTCTTTGTGCAGCCCTTTGTGTAACTGCAGTATCCACTCTCTCCTCTCCTCACTCAGGACTATGTGGGTGAGACGCCCATCCACAAGGCTGCTCGTGCGGGCAGTCTGGAGTGCATCAACGCTCTCTTGATTCAGGGAGCGAAAGCTGAGTAAGTCCTGTGATCAGATCTGTGTCTTCATTTCTTTTCCTCTGTACTATCCGACACCTCTCATTTACCTTTGCAAGGGATCACCACCAAACTCAAAACAGAGCAGTGACAACATTGTGCTACGGATGTTTTGTATAAAATAAGTTTTAAGATTACAAATGAATTCAGCAGATCTGAAAATAGATATTTAATATGATCGATAATGCAATGACCTAGATAAACCCAAATAGAGGTACTCCATTAAGTTGTGAAATTATACTAATTTAAGTTTTGAAGGCTTTAAACCAAATGCAAATGTAATCAGTGCTGAAAATATTTTTAAGATTTCTGCAGAAAGAGAACAAGATCTGAGTGCTAGAAACAGCTCCAAAGTCAATTTAATGAGACTTAACACCACAAATGTGCAGATTCAGGTGCTAACCCATCATAAGACATTAACAAATGAGGAGACACACCTCCACATAGACAACCCCGGAGTCACCTGATTACTGAGGTGATGCAAAATAATGTTCAAAATTATGCAATAGAAGAAGAATGCATTTGTGGAAAGCTGTCATAGTAATAAAATATCTGTAATGAACATAGAGAAATAACCAAGACAGAATATTTATCGTTATAATATTTGAATAAACACAAAAGGTACAGCAGCTCAGGGATAGCAGTGTCACAAGCAACATCCGAGCACCTTGAACCATATGACTAAAGAATCAGGGAGAACTGTCTTAATAACTTACAATACTAAAAAAAAATCTATAAAAGAGGCACCTTTGTAATATAAAAGACTTTAACTGGAGGTAATGATTAATGCTTAAAAAAAGATTGTCAAAGTGATGTCAGTTGTCTAGAAAGGCATACAAACACACACAAACAACACGATTCATTTATTCAAAAGATAATTATAATGTAAAGTCTTAGGTAATCAATATACCGGTATATATATTTTTAATATTTGTAAATAATACAGGATCAGGGTAGTGTATGAAAACTAATCAGTCCTTTTTGGGACAAAGTTGTGAAAACTGGAGTCTGAAAACAGCTAATTGTCAATTTAATTCTGGTTGCTAAGTGCAAGTTGCAATAATTTCTAAATCTGTTTAGTCTTTTGTTAGAACCTTTTGATAAATAGCTTTTCTGCAGAATTTCACATGATGCAAGTCATCATTTGATGACTTCAATTGCTGTAAGTCACCCTGAAAGTATTTTCTTACTGAATGATAAATAGGTTAAAACATGAACACAATATGCTTCGGTTTTGCATCAAAAGGTGCCTCGACAAATATCTTATCAGTTGGTGGTGCTCCCCTGAAAATGTGTTTTGAAATTTTTGATAATCCCTGAAGTTGTTTATCATTGCAACCATTTGCGTTAAGTTGCCCTCTGTGTGTAATAAACCAGCAAAGACATACAACTTCCTTTAAAAAAAGTTTATAAGCTTGACTTTTATTCATTTATTTTCAGCTCTCATCCTTACTTTGATTTTAAGAATTAGCTGAATTCTAATAAAAGCAGGTAAATAATACAATAGTTGCCTGTTTAATTGGACTAACAGTTTTGTACATCCTGCAGTTATTACACAGACAAGAGGGCAACTTAATGTAAACGTTGATAAACTGATTGTAGCTCAGTAGGCCATATTGCATGATGTTTGTTAAGTCTAAAGTGTGCTTTTCTTTGTTAACATTTGTTTTGGTAGTGTCTCAAATAGATAGTTTAACTCAATGACCAAATGCACGTTGCCTATTTAAGATGCTCTTTCATGTCAGTATGAAAAGGCTACATTTCTGTTGCATTAAATGAAAACTTCTTTATAACTCCCACATAGTATACACTTGAAAACTTGAAGGAATTGTTTAGGAAAAGCAGGTTTGGTAGAGAAGATGATTGTTATATTTTTCTATTAAAAACAAGCATGGTTTTATTCCTTTTTTGAATATTCTCTTGGGAGGAAACTGAGATAAAATGAGGACATGAAGGCAGCCCGGGCCACCATGTTCCCAGGCTTTATTTAAAGAACTGTCTAAACAAGGTGCCTCACTCCTGATTTTTAGCCACACCTTTATGTCGATGCTTGCCTTTGTGTGTTTTACATTCCTAGAATCCATTTAGTTATTGTTGCTTCTCTTGAAGCATGAACAACACCCATCTTTCCTGTTTCTTAAAAAATAGGTCCTGTCCCACTAGGAGGGTGAAACGATTACAAATGAGTGAGTTGTTTTTCATGCGTCAGAACAGAGCAGCATATTTTTCCAAAGGTCAATCCTGTCGGTCAACACGATGAGCTAAACACTCTGACTACTGACAGACTGATGTTTCCACAAGTATGTAGGCGTCACCTTTCGAACTGCTGGTTCCTGTTTTCAGTTCAAGTTTTTTTATGGCAAGAGCAACACATGTAAAAATAATATCTTACTGTAAGTTAACTTAAAATTTTGAACCATAAATTTGTATGAAAACGTTTTATATTCCTCTCTAGGATAAAATGGTACTTTCATTCCTTGCAACAACATGTAAGCCTGTTTCTTTAAATAATTGATTATCAGAAACTCAAATCAACCAGGGGGTTTGGAGATGCTCAGTTTATTTGGGGCTTTTCTAAGAGTTTGTTCTGGCATCACAGAAAATAACATTTTTTATGGTCTCTTTTTTTTTTCTTTTTTTTTTTTTTTTTACAATAAAAGAAATAGATAAACCAGATACCTAGTGATGACATTAAGGCCTAAATAACAAAGTGACTTCAACCTGCTAGTTAACCTTAAGTTTCCTAAAACTAAGGCTAGGAGATCGATCGAAGTGCAGGCTTTCAATTATTAATGGTAAATGCCCTCATTGGTGGTTTCAAATGCTGAAAGCCAGCTTGATGTAAGTAGAGGCTATAATGAAGGAATTTTAAGCATTAAAGATTTACATGTGATGTTTTTTATTCTTACATCTGCATGTTTGTTAGTTGATGTCAAGTTTTACTACAATAAAATGGCAGTTCAATGTAAAATTCCTCAAGCATCAGAACGCCCTGGTTGTTTTGCTGTTTAAACAAATTACACCCCGACCTTTATACAGACATGTTTTTAAAAAAAAGTACCCTGATTTGTCCTTTTGACCTTGTAATGTGCATTTGGTCATCATTATGAGGAATGTTTATGATGAAAATGATGTCATTTTTCCCCTGCAGATCACTGATATTTCATTTAGTTTAGTTTATTATCCAGTTATTTTGTTTAACTTGTGACCCAGAAATGTAATTACCGGGGTGGGAAACTAAGGCACATAATTTGGGAATGAGGCTCATGACAAAATACGTTAGAATAACCATTTAGTTAAAGCAGGCGTCCAGTAAAGACTGAACCAAAATTATCAAATATTTTCAATGTTTATTTTAACTGTTATTGTGAAGAAGAGTCAACAGTAAAATGATATAAATGCATACACTGAATAAAATCTATAAAAGTTCACATGTGGAGCCATTAAATGAAGGATAGAAGAACTAATATGACATGAAAATCTACCAAAAACATGCTGTCATTATTATTGTAAATTTTAGCAGGTCAAAGTACTGCCGAAATATTTATTTATTCTGCATAGATGTGAGAGAAATGCACAAAACTCAGTGGGTAACTGTTAAACAACCCTGTAAGCTTTATGATATATCGAATTAAAATAATACTTTTGTGCAAATAATGTACAATGATGTGTGTAAAAGAAAGAACTGCTGTTTAATACATTTTAGAAGTTAAGAGATTCAGTTCAGTGTTACTTGGTGTGCCTGAAAGGCAGTTTGGTTTGCAGCAAGATAAAAACACAATGCAGTCATCCACAGTGGCATAATCACGCATTTTCACAGAAACAAGAATTACAGGTGACCCACACAGACCCAATTCAGTCCAATTTAAGTTAGAAAATCCACAGGGAGTGATTCACCATAGGTGAATTAAAAAGAGATGACAATGAGTATTACAAATCACAAATAGGTCAAATATATAAAATGACAGGTTAAAAAAAACAAACAAAAAAACCCAGCGAGAACATGTGCAGTCACTTCCTCTTTTCCTCACTATTTAGGGACTGGATAGAGACTAGCACTGGGTAGACGGATTTAAAATTAACTTTAGCGAAAAGTTGATGTTAAACCCTTTGTTTTTTTTTTCATTTATGTACAGACTTGGTTGGATCAAGAATAAATGGACTTGTCATAATAACATTATTACATTCACACAATTTAAATTCTCCTTTTGTGTGCTTTAAATTTTTCTTAAACATTTGAAGATAATGCTAAGCTTCCTGTTTTCTCATATCTTAAAGGTGCATTTATGCTGTTAACAACAAAACTCTTAATGACTTTAAATGGTCTACAGTAACGCAGCCACCGGAAGCCATAATATAGTATAAAAATGTTTCCATGCCTGCTTATGTGAGTGAAAGCAAGACAAAAACACTGCAAATGAACTATTACAACATAAAAATAAACCAAAATTCCATAGAGGTGATAACAGTCATTGTTCAAGAGCTTTAAAAGAGCATATAAAAACTTACAAAAGACACAAAAACTCCAGAAGTCAAGGTTACCAATGTGACACTAGAGGCCTCGAGATTTATCATCCATTGGTGATGCTTTAAGTATATTTTTCTTTTTATAGAACTGGATTACAGCATCATTCAAATTGGAAGATAGCTCTTTTCTTATGATACGTTAATCCCAGGTATTTTCATTTTTTTAATCTTTTCTGGAATTATTTAGACTCATTTTCAGCCCTTTGAGGTCTTTATCAATAATTCTTCAGAGAGGGACTCTTGTCCTCTCATCTCAACACTTTGTACCTTCTTATATCAGCTTATATTCCCACCTACTTGAACTGGGAACATATAATAAGTTTGCTTCTCGCTCTTCTTTTCTGATGCTTTTGCTATCATTTCTGCTTTCCAAAGAAGAAAATGAGAAGCAGAGTTAACATGGAGAAAAGAAACATGGATCCCTCTCTGATTCATTAAGCAGAGCTGCAGTGCAGAGAGCACTCTCGCCATCTGCCCCCACCTCTGATTCAGCACTCAGTGCGTCACATGGCTGCCACAGAAAGCTGACTGTGGTCCAGGATGCCACAGCAACTACAGGCTACAGATGATCAATGGTTGCCCAGCAGCATGTAATGGCTGACTGCGGGTTTGACAGGGTCTGATGCTGCTGATCTGATCTGAAAGCTTTTACCCTCAGGGGGCTGTCACGTTCGCTTATGATCTCCCACTTTGTAGAACTATAAATGAAAGCATGAAGAACTGGAATATTTCACACCACAAACACAATCAAGGTCTGATAAGTTTTCCATTTTTCTATGGCACAACCTCCCAAGTCCTTTGCACTGATAATCCTTTTTTATTTACATATTTCGAACACAGGAATTCCTCTTGCAAATACTTTTAGAGTAGAGCCCTTTTTCCAGAGGAAGAGATGTCTTATCTTTCCATTACAAAGCATGGAAACTTTCTGTGGGACTGCAAGTACTAGTCCTGAATGCTTCTCTCCAAGTTTCAAAGAAAGGACTTGTCTCATTCTTCTGCTGCACCTCATCCTCACTCAGACCTTCTCTTCTCTTCTCTAGAACAATTTAGAACTTTTGACTTGTATTTAAAATACTGTTTTTTGGGGAAATGGGGATAAGATTTGGATTTTTCTCAAATTTAAGTTGATATTTAGTTGATGTTGCATTTCCAGTTTCTCAGACCAAACAAAACTTCTCGTGGCCATCCCTTCACTGTCCTTCAGTGAACTCTACCGCTTCACAATATTCTTATCAGGTGCAGCTATTTATAGGTGGGGTCTGCACTCAGATGTGCAACCCAAAGCTTGTTCTTCTTTTTCTTCTTTGAGACCAAAACAAGAGCTTCTCTTACGTTGAAAAGTCAGTTGGTTCTCCTCTGTTCTCCTCTTTTACCATCGTGCATCTGCATACTCTGTCCTTGGTTGGGCAGAGTCATCTCTCTTTCTCAACATGGTGGCACAGCATATGGTTGCCAAGTGATGAGTTTGTGGACTCTGAATACATGCATGAATCATGCTTGAGCCTCCACACAAAATGTCAGTTAGCCCACGAAAGTGTTTTTGTGTTTGAACAGAAACAAATTAAAAGAGTGTTTTTCTGGTTCAGAAAGACTGTTGGCTCTCCATGAATTGTTCTCCTGTGCCAAGGTCAGCTAAATATCATGCCTCAACATACAGAGTCCTTGAGTGAGTGCTGCTGTCTCTCTTTCTTCATGTGGTGGCAATGCTTATGCTGTGGAGGAAGGGGCTTAAAGAAATCCAAAAAAACTTTGTTCAGACTGTGAACACACAAATGAAACACCCTGCAGTTGATGTGAACACAGAGCTAAGAACAAAAACCCTATGGGAGTTCCATTGCACTTCTTTTCAATGAACACTTGGATGCTGATGGCATAGCTGGTATCTCCACTTGGCCTGGTGTCACAGAAGTGCTTGTCTTCAATGTTGGCTTGAATCCATCCTGTGGTATCTTTCCAGCATGTCATCTCCCACTCTTTCTCCTCAGTTTCTGGATCTATCGAATGTGCTCTCTCTACACAATAAAAGACTAAAAAATGGTTACGCAACAGTTACTTTAGTTGAGATATGTTTAGTATCTTCAACAAAGGGCCTTAAAATGTCACTTAATTAACCTTTTTGTAGAAAAATACGACTGTACAAAAATCCAAAGTATCAAGACTTTGCCTGTTCACTTAAAGAAAACTGTGATCTCAGAAAAAATACTTTCAGTGTTTTAATAATTTTCAACACTGGTTAGCAGTGCCAACAAATGTTTTGAAACAGTCTTTAATTTTAGAAGAATCAAAGATATTTCTATTGAGCCCTTGAGGCAATTAAAAAATGGTTTCTGAAGTTTGTCATGAGCCTCAGAGTGCGAGCAGTCAGGTGGTCCATTAGCGAGCTAGCAGCAGGTAGGAGGATGTTTAGAGGCTGCCGGTGATGAGAGCAGAGCAGACTGCAGACACAGAGGCTTATATCAGCTGAGTGGGATGGGTTAGCTTAGCGTAGCATCATGTACTGTACTGTTTAATGCTAACAATCATCCTGTTGCAATGGTTATTCACTGTCATTTCACTGTTAAGAAATATTTTACTTTTCACACAGAAATGTTTTATTTTGTATGTCACAGTATTAACCCTATACAATATCATAGTCTGTTTTGACATCTAATCTTTGTCACCTTTTCCTTTATGAAAGTGACAATAAGTTACAAAAAAACGTTTTCTATACTGTTAACAGAACCAGAACCATACGTCTTAATGTTTTGCAGCCAATGAATTGGAAATGACTTGGTTTTTTCAAGTAATCCTAGAAAGGGGGAGAATAGACACTGCTGAGTCTGCCCCGTTCCCTGGGATAGCCGCACTGTTGTGGCATTGAGTGTTCTCACTATCGCTTCCTATCTACACACTGGCAAACTGTTGAGGTATTTCTTGCGGTGATTGGTTTTAATGCTAGGTTTTTTTATAAATCAAAAATAAAGTTTTAGACCTGCATGCTTTGCTTATTATCCATGACTGTTCCTGTATCTAGTCTTTTGTTTTTTATTTTATGATTTTTGTTTTTATTCTTATTTTGTCAACTAACCATAGGAGCCCTTTATATGGACAGGTTTAATCACGTGAGTCCCAATGTCAACATGTAGCATGATAATAGGCTGCCTCAGGAAGGTTAGACGATAGTTAGAGAAGATGCATATTGTGTGCTTAGGACGAAAAAGCAAAGCATACCAGGCATTTACAAAAAATTAACGCTTCCTTGCAAATTTCCCAAACTGTTTAAATAAAAAAAGGAATAAATTGTTTTGTTTTTTGGCTCAGTGCTATTTGTAGATGTTAAGTCTCGCTGAAGGAATGCAGTTAATTTTTGTGACATAATTTATTTCTAATAAAAACCTATTTATTATTTATTTTTTTTGTATTTATCTTTTCCATCTTTTAACTTGTTGATGTAAACCACCTTTCAAGGTACTACTTAAATTGAGTTTTTAAACTTTTGTTTGCAATATAGCTGCAAAATACTGTAAAGGCATAAGGTCTTTTCAATAAGGTATAAGTCTGTGTAGATTCTCATTCATCCAGGTCATGGTCATCTTGAAGATTCAAAAACAAGTCAACACAGTCCAGTCGCCTTGTTTTTGAATCTTCAAAATAAGGTATAAGCCAATAAATACAAAAATATTAGATATATAATATCAGTGATGAAATAGTTGAATAAGATATTAATCCTTTAGAGCATAGGTTGAATGTAATTCAGGAATATTTGATATTCTTTCCATCTTGGTCAAAATCCTGCACCAGTTATACATTGGTGACACAAATACACCTCCAGGACATCAAACTCTGCTTATGCCGACATTAAATGTTTGATAACGTGCTGTTTTAACCCTGCAGCACTTCCACTTGCTTTTTTAACTCTTTATAGAGGGGTTACAGCAGCTAAAACTAAATGAAGGCGTCATGTTTTTTGAATGTTCAGTTTCTAAGAGGAATCTTTGGTTTCAATTACTTACTGTTTTAAGGGATGTTTTCCAGTTTAAAGAGTTACATTTGGAATATGGATAACAAATACTTGGTGAAATATTTAACAGAAAAAATATTGAAATAGATGGACTCTATTGTTATGTAAGTGATATAAAAAAAGTAAAGCCCAGTTAAATTAAAATGCCCATAATAAGGCTTTTATTCACTGATCACCTCTAATCCTGATGGATTTACTCAAGACAATTTTTCTGTGAAAAGATAAACTGTTCATAGGTTATAGGAGCTCTGAACGGTTAAATTTACCAGCTATGTGTATATTTATAAAAGTATATATATGCATTCCTTGCAGTAAGACCAAACCATTTACCAAATTGTTAACTTGTCTTCAGATTGAATTCAGTCTCTTGAAATAGCATTTTGGAAGCGTTAATTTTGAAGGGGACGGGTAATGTTCAACAAGTTATTGTGTGATTTTTATTTTTGTTTTCAATCTTTAATTCTTTATAAAATGTTTATGATGTGCACTTTTTCTTGAAGTTTTTCCTTTTTGATCTGTTTAGATGTTAAAGAATTAAGAAAATGAGCAAATCCTGAAAATGAATGGGCAAACAGATGCACTGTTTATTAAAGTAAAGACATATTGTGTGGAAGTCAATGTCATTTAGTTAATCTTTTTATTATTTTTACACCTGTAATTTGAACTATAATTTCATGAGGTAATCCCGATGAGGTCTCCATTGCTGTTTATTCCTGACCAAGATAGCGCAAAAAATGAACAAATCAGCAGCATTCACTAAATACTCTAAAGAAAAACAACGGTCAATGGTAAACACAGCAACAAGCAGTCACAAATGAGCAATTGTCACTACTGAAAATGAGCATTGTGACAGCGCTCTGTGTGTAGAAACCAGCCTGCAGATGGGGACATTTCCATCTTTTTCTGTCACATGTTTAATAGAAGGTACAGGCTTGGATTTGATCCAGAGTCCCATTTCTCTGACAAAGACATGGCTGTTTGCCTGCAGAACTCATTTAGCTGTGCAGTGACATTGGACACAGAACAAGTAAAGCATTGTTTACTAATCGGCTGTTGGAGGGGAGAGAAATTCTCATCATTAAGCTTAAAGGCCTCTATTGGTCAGGGTGACGCCGGTTAGAAATTGACAGTGTCAAAGCTGAAAAACTGCAGCAACAACATTTAGATAGAGTTAACCCTTTATTTACTTACTATTATTCATTAACTTTGATAAGATGGGTTTATTTCAGGTGTTTTATTTTCCAGTGATATTACCTCCATACAAGAGCGTCACAAACAAGTCTGATAGAAACGACAAATACAGCACTGTTTGCTCTTTCATTATTACACCCAGAAAAATCACATTATTCCTGCTGCAACTGGACATGATTAACACAACTGTACTTTGCTAAAAGACTGCTCATGAGTAAGAAACAGCTGCACACACCCTTCTCCATAATAACAGCTGTTTCTTATTCTTATTCCCTGGACCATCTTTTTTAATGAAGATGAAGATTGCTTCTTTCAGCTCCAACCTTCCAGGAGTGGACAACTGAATTACAACAGCTGAAGATTGTGTGTGATATTCTCACTCCTAACTTGTGATTCTCTGGAGCCTCCGCAGAGGATAAAACTCCCTTTTCCTTGGATGAAGAAGTTCTGATCTTTCACTTTCCATGAGGGATTTTACTCTTTCCATTTCAGTTTCCTACTTCACACTTATAAAGTGAACATTCATGCTTACAAATGAAGCACTTCAGATTTTCTTATGCAGCTTGACTTCAGCTTCATCCTCTGGATATCATCTGCCAAAGTGCAAAAAAACTTCCATGACTTCGGGAAAAGTTGGAAGCCAGCAGCGTCAGATCAAGCCCTCTTTGGATGTCACATTTTCCCTTGCACAGAAGAGAGCTTCCACATCAGATAGACTCTTCTCCTTTACACCGGTGGATCGTTCCATAGAAAATCTGAAAATCAAGTTTCTACGGTTATTTTAGGTCTGCTTAGAAAAAGAACAAGAGCTTGTGTTGTTTGATCATGTCCTTTTGCAGCAAAAGTGTTTTAAACAATTTGGAAACTGTCTGCATCAAAATTGTACTAAAGATGAATTTGATCCAAAGGATCAGTCGTCATCTCTCCTGAGGATGACGAAGAGGATGTGAGAGGGTAGGACAGGACAGGCTGTTTCTGTACATCTATGTATGTCTGTCTGTGTGAACACTTGCTTAATGAGTTGGTCTGTGTGTGTGTGTGTGTCTGTCTGTATGAATGTTTGTTTGGGCGTGTCTCCTGTTGTTTGTTTGTTTGTGTAAAGTCATGCGTCCAGTGAGCGTCTCTAACACCCCTCTTTCCTGTTGTGCAGTATGAGGAATGCCAGTGGGCTGACTGCTGCTGACCTGGCCCACGCCCAGGGGTTCCAGGAGTGCGCAGAGATTCTCTCCAATGCCCAGAACTTCCAACAAAACATGGCCCAGTCCCAGAACGGGGCCTTTCTGAATGGCATGACCCAGAACGGGGGCCACGCTCACCCCAACATCCAGGGACGCAGCTTCTTGAATGGCGCCCCCAACAGAAAGAGGTCATTCGATGGTATGGAGGCCAATCCAGTGAAGAAAGCTCGACCTAATGGTAGGTTGAACAATTTAGGAGGAGAGAGTAGGGAACGACGTGAATGGAGCCAGACGTGAACCAGGGCTGCCTGCTCTCTCGTCACAGCCTTTGCGTATATATAGGGCCCTATAAAATCTGTTTCATTTTTTTCCCAATTTTGTTTTAGTTTTTCCCATATTCTGTGTTTATTATTATTTTTTTCAGATTTATTTTTTTGAGAATTTGTTTTTTTGTAATTTATGCAAATTTGAGCCTGAGAAAGAAACACTGTATAAAGTAATGAAATATGATCACTCTTCAGGTGGTCCTCACACGTATCTTTGCAGGTCCAGTCAACAGTATGTTGACAACATTTGCAGAAAATTTGATCACATGACACATAATCATTGGGAAACTGATCTTTCCTGTACTTCGGGGTTAGCCGAAGTTAAATATAGTTCTGTAGCTTCTTTGCCAACTTAGCCGGTGTCTCCGGCGACTGCTTCGACATGTTTGCATCGTTAATGAGGGGAGGCGTGCAATTTCCCCAGCCTTTGTGACCCCCTCTGAGCATTTTCCCAAGAGAAACATTCCTTTTTATTCGAAAAAAAAAAAAAAAACCCAAACTTTTACGTTAAATATCATCCATTTCCGTGATATTCCGCGTTTATATTGAACTCCACTTTTAATGTCCAATTCCGTGATTTCGTCTATGATTCCATGATCAGGTGGCAAAGGACATTAATATATATATATATATATATATATATATATATATATATATATATATATACACACATATATATATATATATATATATATACATATATATATATACACATATATATATATACACACATATATATATATACACATATATATATATACACACACACACACATATATATATACACATATATATATATACACACACACACACATATATATATATATATATATATATATATATATATATATATATATATATATATATATATATATATATCTTAATTAAACCCCAGCATGCAATGGAATTTCCTGTCCCAGGTTTCCTTCCATATGTGCTTGACAGAGGAGACATAAGAGTTTCTCAATGCTGTTTTTTTTTTTTTTTTTTTGGGCAGAACGGCGATAGTGTGTGTTTATGAATTGATTGACCATTCCCTTGTTTTGCTAAAAGTAAATGTAATAAGTGTTTATTTGCCATTTTTAACTTAAAAATGCACACTATGAAATGTATACTTATTACTTTTTGTTTGAATTGTTGTAAATAATTAGGCATTGTATCCTGTCATTTGAAATAATATGTAGGGCTCAATAGAAAGTTAATGTGGTACTGTTGTTTTTGATGATGATGTCATTCTCGGTCTTTATACTGCCTGATATTCCCAGTTTTCAACCCTGTGTATTTTTTGGCTTGTTTTCACCTTAAACTCTCTGAATTATGCAGAGTGGTAGTGGCCCAATCTGCAGCAATTGCCCTAGCCTCTGTTCTGGCTTTTCTGTACAGATGCAGAGCTGATCAGAGTCACTGTTGCAAATGCCACAAAAATGCCATATACCTCTAAAATGCCACTTGAAAAGTCCTGAACTGTCTCTTCAAGTGTTGGTAGTTTTAAACAGAACCAATTGTTCTCTCTCAACTGAAGTTATTTAATTTTCTTCCTCATTCCTTTAAGTGGGATCTAAAGAAGTTTTAAGTTAAAGAGTTTTTTGTCTCTTCGAGCCAGTTGAATATTTAGCATTGGGGCTTATTTTTGTCAGTTGCACTTAAAGTTGTAGGGCTGCTTGATGGAAAAAAAAATCATAATCTCTGTTATTCTGAATGACATTGAGGTTGCAGTTTATGATGTTTATGATTACTCACCTGGTATTGTTCATTGGCCTTGTACTTTTTTTTTTATCAAACTTACATACTCTCAAAAACTTCAATATTTTACACACTTGGAAAAACAAGTAAAAATCTTATAATTTTCTTCACCTGCATTATTTGCCCCACACTTCCACCTCACAAACTTGGAGAATTTACTTTCATCGAGCTTCATTTGAGTGAGCTTCATACTTTACGGGGTGCATTTTTATTCAGTGTTCTGCAGAGGTCACTGTCTATCAACATGTTGTCACAGCGCTGTTTGTAGCTTTGAAAATGGCAGATGAAGCTTAGCTATTATTTATTGTTCAAGATATGTTTTGATTTTTATGTGCATATAATCCAAAAATGACTTGGTTTTGACTGCTGATCATTTATTTAGAAACAAAAAGTCATTTATTGCTGATCAAATGTTTATCCTAAGTTTTACTTCTTTAATAAACAAATAGACTGTCACATTAAGAGTAACTAGTCAATTCCAGTACAGGACAGACCAATTTTGTTCATCCCTACATTTTATTTTCCCTTTTCATCCTCCTCTCTTAGGTCTGGGCATGCCACTAGAATTGCTGAATGGAAATGGGCCACTGGGTGGTGCTGGAGGGGCCCAGATGGAGAGCATGAGCATGGAGCTGTCATCGACTGTTACCTCAGGTGGGCCAGGACCCTTTGCATTTGGGCTGAATGGGTTTGCACCACCACAGGGGCCGGGGCCCATGGATCAGTGTGAGAACGAGGGGGGACAGGAAAAATCCAGCCAGGCGACTAAAGAGCTGGAGGTCATCACTGTGGCTTCAATGCAGACCCCCTGCCGCTGCACCAACTCTTACGCCTACCTGTAGAGAGCTTGTTTGTGAGAAGAGGCAATGCTAATGTTTCTGTTTGTGCAGTTTTCCTTCATTCTGGTAGCGTCTGGCTTTTGTAATTTGCAAACTACATGCATACAGGAGTAAACGTGTGTCTGATTGTTATGATGCTAAATTTGAAAGAGCTGTGCGTGTGTTCTGTATTTCTACTCTGTATACTTGACTCTGCTTGGATGGATAGACTTAAGGAGATTTCTGTTTCATTGTCATATTTAATGCATCCGTCCAGTTATACAAATTATTGTTGTGTAAAAGTGTTTTTATAGGTTTATGATTAACTGATGAGTTTTGTTTTGCACAATAATATAATAAGCATAAAACTATTGGCATTCCCGTCACATAGCAGTGTAAATGTTAAAAGTTTAAATGTCAGTCATATTTACTCAGTAAACAAAAACAGGTTTGATTTTATATCAGTTCAAACTCTTGTTTGTCAATGGAAGCAGCTCAGTTTCTTTGGCTGCACACAGTGAGACGCTGTTATTAATCTTATTCTTGGCATTTTGTTAATTTAAGAGTTGATGGATGGATGAAAATATATGAGAAAATACCACATGGAGGGGATATGGACCCCAAGGATTAATAAGAAAACATTTTGGTAATCTTTTTTTACTATGGGAAAAGATTTGGATTATTGATTTTGGGAAAAAAATTAGAATGCTGGGAAAAAGTCTGAATTCGTAGAAGCAGATCAGAATTCTGGAAAAAGTTCGAGATCTGGATAAATAAGGTCAGAAACATAAGAAAATAAGCATAAGTCTTAGTATTTAAGAAATACTCAGAATTAAGGGATTTAAGTCAAAATTCTTGGAAAATGTCAAAATTCTGCACAGATTAAGAAAGTTCATATCAAAATTCAGACTTTAATCCAAAAATCCAAATCAGTTGTGAATTTTTTTTTTTAATTGAATTCACAATTCAGACTTAAACCGTATGGTTCTGACCTTTTTAGAATTTAACAAAGGAAAATGTTTGCTCTCTTTTTTTTCTGTGGCCCTAACCATCTACCCTAAGACTAAAATATTGCAATAAGTTTATACAAAGCTGCAATACCTTGGTTGTGATTGAAATATTTTCTTACCAATCTGTTACTTCTCCCTCTGGTGCAAAGAAAGTAAATGCAGTATTAACTGACATTAAATGTGTCATTAGAGTTCATCAGCACTCCTGTTACACTCTGAGGAATTACCTGCTAATGCTACCACACTACAGTTCTTTATGAAAGAATGACCTTTATGCCAAAGCATATCCCAACTTGAATGTAGCTCATTAATATAAAAGATTCACTGTGCAGCTTAGTTGTAGTTTGTAGATGTCACATTATATGACAGTGGTTCATGGGCTTGAATTTTGTTTGTGCTGTTTTACTTCTGTGTTTATTTTGGGTGTGTGCTTATCTGACTAAAGTGTGCTGAATGTCAACTGTGCGTGTTTGCAACTTTTTTTTTAGTCCACTAGCAGGGCCTGCACATCTGTATGTTTAAATAATTCTACCCTATTTGATTTCGAACAAAAGTCATCAGCCCTTTTCACAATCATTAGCTATGAATAAAAGGTACCACTCAAGAGAGTTTGCATGTACATGCAAAAGGCCTTATTTCTTGAGCTGTATTGAACAGTTAAACATTCATTTAATGTACATTATTGTATATAAAATAGCAAGGGAAAGTGTTTCTGCTCTGTATTTTGTAGAATTTCATCTTTCAGTTTCTGTTACATGCCTGAAGGTTTGAGTGTTTAGCAGGGACAGCTGGAACGTCCGATGCCTAGAACTGAGCAGGTTTAGCTTTGTACTTAACTGTGTGAATCATTAAATGTGGTTGAATTTTATAAATGTGATTGTGTTGGACTTTTGCTTTCTTGTTGCTCTCTCATAAGTCTTCTGTGTTGGTGGTTAGAACATTCAGTTTTGTTGGTTCATGAAAAGTGCCTCAAGGCAATCTCAAAAAAGCTTCAACTGCTCTTAACAGACCCTCTTTTTTAATGAATTCTCTGCTCGCGATACCGCGTTTGCACTAACGCATGCCAACAGGTCGTAAAGATTTGAGATTTCTTTGACGTGACACAACAGCTTAGACACCTCCATGGGAACAGAAGTAGGTCACTGTGTCTTACAGCAGTGACTGTAACACTAAGTAACCACAGAGCAGGGTGTGACCTATTTCTAACAAGGTCTCAGGTCAAAACTTGGGGATTACATAAGGCTCTAGTATGCACTTTGAACTTGATTGATCAACTATTTGAGTAATCCTGAGGGAAACCCATTTTTCCTCTGTGGTGTTGAAAATCTGCTCTTAAAATGTCTGCTCATTTTTGGTCCAAGAAGGAGCCCTTTTTAAATGAAGTTGTGCAAAACAAAATGAATCTATCATGTTTGCCCCACTATCTTCATAATAGAAGACGGGACATGGTCACTTCTAAACCCTCTAAATGCCCTGTGATGGTGTGTTTCATTTCCAGTGGTAGGTGAGAGACCTTGTGAGGATTTTCCCTCAAATGGTCACAATCAGCCTCCATTTGGGTTTGAACCAGCAGCAGCAGGAATCCACTCTGGGCAGGCCGACTTCAGTGATTCCTCAGACCACAGCAGCACTGCTGGCAGCCAGATGGAGCACCAGAAGTCAGTGAAAGCAGAGGAGCTGTACGACCATACCTGCTATAGCACCATACTCCTCTGCCATGGATCTTAAAGTGAAAAGACCAGTCAGTGGGTCGTTCTCTTTGAATCTCATGTTTGGCTTCTTGTGTATTAATTTGCCTTAAAGCAGTCGTATGGTCCAGTTATTTCATTTGTTGTTGCAAAGGGCAGGCCCATTGTTGTGGATGGTTTTGAGTTTGTCACAGCTAAAGCTGACCAAGAAGGGGATTTTCTGTTTATGTTAAAAGAGTGTTTGTTAAGCTTATTTTTTTGTATGGCTTTAAATATTTTGTTCCAATTCACATTACAGCTAACATCTGTACTGTATTACTGACAATATTAACATTTGTATATGTATCAGCCAGATATAAAGATGAGTACACACCATGTTGCACACTAATACTAATAAAAAAAAGTTCTGGAAAGGTCAAATTTTGATGATTTTTGATTATATTTTTGGAGGCTTCATGTGTTAGCTTGTAAAATCTGTACCTATTTTAAGAATTCTGCTCAAGACTTATTCTTTAAGTGATTCTTGACTGCTGTTTGGTGGTGATCTGCATCCGGTTGAGGATCCATAATTTTACAAAGGATTTCTTAATATTGCAAACAAGGCAGTTCTCCACATTTCGGTAATAACTTGAAATGTTCTGAACAGATTTTGATCACATTTTCAGGGATTGCTGGTCATGGCACAAGGGAGAAGTGATTACGTTTTGTAGATGATCCAAATCTGGATGTGGATCCAGGAATCTTTTCAGGGATTTATTAACAGTGTGGATCGAGAAGTTTTCCACATTTTTGACAATAACTCGCCCAACAATGTTGGGAATTTCTTGGCAGAGGTTTGTGCTGTGGAGCATTTCCGTTTCTTCAATAAGATTCTTTTGAAAATCCTGAATTTAAATTGCCAGCTTTATTTACTACTTGTGAGGACAAATCTCACTCGTGGCCCCTTTATTATGACGCCTTAATTACCTAAATAGACTTTGTAGTTGCAGCAGTATGTTATATCAATTATGAGTATGTGATTTTTGGGCCAGAGTCCAAAAATAGGAGTCGGGGGTCAAAGTGTTAAATGTGTCTGAAAGGAAGTGGGTCCATTTTAACAGTAAAAATGCTGATCAATCTCAGGTCGGGGTGTCCAAAACAAGGCCCGAGGACAAACTGCAGCCTTCAGTTTTTTGTTGGCCATTCACTAAATCTTAAAATAAGATATGGCCCATATTAGAAAAGAAATGTTTCGGACTGACTGTTTTTAACTTATACCTTATATCACATGGCTAAAATTCAGGGGCAATGTGAATGGTTAAATTTACAACCAAGTGATAAACTGAACCCTGTTGAATGAAGATGAACAGATCATGGCAGCATAGCAGCTCTGTCTCAAAATCAAATCAGAGAAAAATATAGCCAATCCTCCTACAAAGTTTGTTCTTGCTTGTATTTGAATGTGGAAATGACTCAGCGCTGCAGAGTGTAATTAACCTCAATCAGGAATGGATCTAGTGGCAGCCAGGCTCAAACAAGCTTTTAGAAACCAATTGGTTTTCCAAAATTCTTTAATGGTTGGCCTTTTGTAATGATGGCGGTGATATTACTGACTTTACTTCATTTAAGTTGGGATGAATTAAAGGTGATCCTCATATTATTTTTTCTTATGTTGGCCCTAGGTGAAAAAAGTTTGGACACCTCTGGCCAAGTTACTATTTAGGGCCCACCACATACCAACGACAAGAGCTTATTTAAATGTCTCAGTTTCTGCCATAGACCCACTAATGAGAATCTAGGAGATGGTTTGCCCGGTTTTTCCAGAGCACCGCTCTAAATGGAGCAGACGGGGCGGCCCCGGAGCAGCCTCACGTGTATGACCACAGTTTCGGCGGTGTTCAACAGTCACCTGTCACAAGAAGCGACCTTCATGTGCAATGCACAAACACTACGTCACTGAGACCACGCCCCGTGTCAGACGACGCCCTTCACGGTAAAAGGGGAGAAAAACAACAGCTGTTAAACAAAACTACGAGTTTAGTCTCAGATCCTGCGTATTACAGGTAAGATTGGTATTTTATATGCGTTTTGTTTTGATGGTGTTTATATTTACGTAAAATATCTGCATCAAAAAGTTGTTTTACATATTTTTGTTTAATTTGCTGGTAGAATCCCCCTGCTTTTCTCCAACAGTTGGTATCGTCCTGTAAACCTAGCTGGGCTAACCAGAGAGTCGGGATTATCGAAAGAGCGACAGGAGGCGGACAGCATCCGTGACCGGAGTGACTGTGACGGTGTCAAATAACCATTTAAACTCAACATAATTTAACTCCCAACAACTCATCGGCGTTCACAGTACGTGTTTCACCAGTTAGACAATGTCCACCCCGGCCAGAAGAAGACTTATGAGGGATTTTAAAAGGTGAGTTGATGGGCAACAATCTTGTCGATACCGAGTCTATGATTTGTCAAAAAAAAATGCTAACATTAGCTTAGCTTTTGTCGAGTTGGCGAAGCTAACTCTATTTTTCTTAGATAATTTATCTATGTTAACTCACAAATATCCGCAACGAAACACAAACCCAATCAGTTGTATAGTCGCTATCAGTCTGTAACGACCTCAAACAGCACACATATGCTAATTTTGATTATTACCAGCAGCTACGAGGTAACGCCATTAGCTGTTGTATGCTAACAGGCTAGTCGGCTAGGGTTACTGTCACTGTTAAGGCTGTTAGCTGTCTTGGTTAAGTAGGTTGTTGGTGACGGTGAGTAATGTTTTTCTTGGGTAAATCACATCGAATACAGCACATTTAACGTGATGGTCAGTGAATCTAAGCCTGTCATTTCTTTAGTTGCAATTAGCAGCCCACTGTGTAGGTGGTTCACCAACATTTAGCCATGTTAGCTTTGTTGAACTGATTTCAAACCAGTGCTCATGGAAGTCTGAGTTTGTTTTGTGATACTGATAAAAGAAAATTACACAGAGAGGTCCAGAGATCTCTGGTTAATTTATTTTGAACAACATGGTGACAAATAAAGCTATAGCTTGTTCTTCTACAAGTTGTCAGCATATAGGTTCTTCTCAACATCACATGGGTTTCAATGTTTCAGTCTGTCTTTTCAGTTATTAGCAGAATTTATAAAACACAAAACTACTGTCCATCAGACAGCATCCTGAAATTCTGAATAGTTCAAAAGCCATTGGATGTGTTACAAAGTATCAGGCAGCATGATATCATTAGTACAATATTGGAATCCTCAGATATAAGCTTAAAACATAATCCGTATCAGCAGATATGAAAATATGTCGATGATTCTAGTTATATCATTGAGATAATGTATATATATATATATATACACTGTAATATCAGAGAATAAATTTACACAGTGCATCATCTTCACTGAATGTCTACATCAGAGCTGTTCAGTTAACTGTGATTTTATTGGGACAGCGACGTAACCCTTTGCAATAAACTTTGTGACAGTCTGGATTTATTCCAATAAAAAAAAAAGTGTCTGAGCAGCAGTTTTGGAGGTGTGGTCTCACAGCCCTGTTGCCACTCATTTGGAGATAGTCATATGAGAATTAAGCTGGCTATCGGCTTCCTTTTAGATCCATTTTTTTAGTGGACAACATTGTCCAGGATTCTTATTTTAGTTGCAGAAAAAACGGGTCATAACTGTTGCGTAAAACATTGTAAACATGAAGAAAAGAAAGAGGATACTAATTTGTAGCTTTTACAGTATGTGTGCTTTATCTGTTTATCTTTATTTGTTGCAACTCCTTTTGTTTTTGCAGCACTGAACAATGTCATCACAGGTCACATCATTTTCTCATGTAATGTAGGCCGAGTCAATGTTTGAATAAACTTCATTTATGAAAGACTTAAATGTTCTTGACTCATGTCTGGCCCAGTAAAAGGAACAGGTCAATGTTGGTACTGAAGAGACTTTGTGCTCTTGATAAATAAAATGTGTATTAATCTGATGCCTTGAATCCGCATAGAGAGTTGTGGTTTACTTATGGGAGGTTTTAGATGGCACTTTGAATGAGAAATTTATGCTTACCAATACAGATCAACACTCGAGTATAATAAGTATTGTATCATAATTTTGCAGGTTTGCTTGTCCAGATGTTGACTGTACTGCAGTTCTAACATCATATATCATGTTTGCATTTTTCAGCCACAAACAAAAGAGAAAAGAAGAAATCATGAAATAGAGGCTCAAGGGAATTTAGTGTTATAAAGAAAAACAGGAAGGAGGCAGGCAGGGGTAAATAAATAAGAGACAACATGCAAAAAGATTCACATATACTTAAAACTTTGGACGATACTCTTTTTGTGTTTGTTATCGCTGGGTTATTGACCAATAATTGTTCATGTGATCCTGACCCCACCTTCGGATTGTGAAACCCAGGTTATGTGTTATGATTTTTTGTTATTTTGAAGATAAGAAAATTTGATAGAGATACATAAACAAACTTAAGACAAATGGAATTAAAGTTGATGAGTCCCTCAGGTAAACAGAAAAGTGTAGATGGCATGTGATGCAAAAAAAAACTTCAGTTATTATCATTTATTGCCAATAATTTATCTTTTTACCTTTTACCTGCTAATGCTGGAATTATATGGATTATGTTGTGATGTCTTAGGTGTATCCAAACAGTTATCAGTATAGTTTGTTTTCTTGTTTGTGTCTCGTTCAAGTTTGAAATTCTTCTAACATGACAGTTTTTATGTCCGCACATCAATTCTGCTTGTCCTAAAAAAGGATCAGTCAAATGTTCCTGTTTCTCTCATAGTTTGTCTCATGATAATTTGGTCTTGACATGAAGAGTAGGCAGTACATTCATCCAGATCTTTACTCAAGTTATTATGGCTACTTCAGGGTCCTCAGATGCATTTCATCTCATTTTATAGACCCCTTGCTTGCAGAAAGTAGATTTTTTTTAGACTGTCTTCTTGCATAATCAGACACACCTTTGTTATGTTGACCTGTAGGAATCTGTACTGTCACCAGGTATGGGGAGTGGTTGTTTGAGTGCATGCAGAACCTGTGGTTCATCAGCAGTGTGAGAGTGAAAAAAGATTATAGAGTAAAATAAGTTTAAGTTCATGATTTTGCTTTAAATTCTTTCATTCCTGTTACAGGTTATAGTTTTGCAACCAGAGGTAGTACAATACAACAGCTCATATGGATAGTTTATCTGCTAAACTGTGTTTTTTTTATTTCCTTTTTTTTTTTTTTTTTTTTTGAAAAAACATAATATAATACAGACAATAGTAGAACAGACAGGAGGAGGAGGATCCATCAGTCAACTGACATTTAGTCCATACATACACCAATATGCTCATATACCCATGTTAATTCTCTTCTGTATGGTTAAATTTAAAGATCTGTCCTTCGAAGGCGTACGTTACTACAAAAATTCAGGCCTTACTGATAAACCATACTTAAAGAGATAGTTCAGTATTTTTGAAGTGAGGTTGTATGAGCTCCATATGGCAACTAAGTACATTAGATGCAGTCGAAGGTTCTCTCCTCTCCCTCAGTAAGCCACAGTCTGTAAGAGTCTGTTTACCGTAACATTGCAGACTACTTGTGTGTGTGTCTCTCTCTCTCATACACATGCACACACACACACAACCATTACTGTGTATTAGCCTCTATCTTAGATTCATACGAATAGTTGAACAATAACTTGGTTCTATATATTTATACTTAATTAATTTTAAGTATATATATTAACACTGATCTATATGAACGTATTCAAGTAAGTATTATAGTAACGTAAAATGTTAGTTTAGAACAGATATTTTGTGGAGAAGCTTTTTGTTTGTATATACTTAATTAGGAGATAAATGATTATGAATACGAGAGTGTGCATTTAAATAAGTATTCATGCTAACATTACAGATGATATGTAATCATGTGTATATACTATATATAATATGTGTATGATGTGTAGATCTGTATAGATGCCTATTTAATATATACAACAATATTTTACTGAGGTGCTTGCAAATTATTAATTAATGATGACAATAAATATTATTATGGTTATGTTTTTGTAATGGATCTGATTTGTAAGGAAGGGGCAGGACTAGATAAGCTTTTAGCTTCATTCTGTCCCTTCTCAAACAGCGTATTGTGTGACACATACGTGTATGTATTCATGTGTATAAGTTTAGTGTAGGACATATACAGATGTCCGATGTACATATGCATTATGTTGCCTTGACTAATTGTTGCTTGTTTTTTTCTGTTTTTAAGTTTGAGATGAATGGAAAAAAAAAAAACTTCTGCTACAACACAATCTTAGCTGTTTCTGACGTAATAATATAAACATACCATCTCCTAAATGCAAGAATATATTTAGATTTTGCCATGACTTTATATAAATTGTATATAGATATATAGATATGTACACACAATCTGTCAGGTAACGAGAGATGTAGGCATTTGCTGTATATGAAGTTTGTTGCATGCCCTTGTTACGAAGAGGAATACGGTGAAAGCTATGAGTTCTCCATGATACACGTGTTTCTGCATCCAGGGAAGCAACACCAAAACCCCGTCTTCGAAATATGTGTCAAATAATCTGCTATCAATGAGGCTACAACTGGCGCCTGAAGCCACTAGCTTGTTATGTTTACAACAGCTGAGAGGGAAGCGGAGTGATTCAGCGGCTCGCGGAAGTACTGCGCGGATGAATACGTGACATGAGTCGGTTAGTTCCCGATAAACTTTATATTTCGGAAAAGTTAATGCACTTAAAAACATGCATAGGTAGCATACTCCTAAACTGTGGTATTATTTTTTGATGGGAGTTCTTGTAGGCGGCGAAAATACCCTCTGTTCTTGGTACGATACTTCCCTGTTTGCGGCTATATCTGCGTAACAGACTCTTACAGACTGTGGCTTACTGAGGGAGAGGAGAGAACGTTCTACTGCATCTAAGATACTTAGTGGCCATATGGAGCTCATACAGCCCCACTTCAAAAGTACTGAACTATCCCTTTAAGCCAGTTTGACCAGTTTTCAGCAAAAACATCAGTTTTACATCTCAGATTAAATGTGATTTAATCTGTGATATAAATGTGATATGTTGTTTTCCATTTGGGGATTATACCTTGTACCTGGCGCAGTTTTTCGTATCGCCTCCAGCTGTGTTCCAAGTGAGCTGAGTGAAGACCAAACACGACATGGAGACCCTGCTGATCTCTGAATGGTCAGAGTATCGCCGAGAGTCGGGCATATTGACGCGGAAATGAAACACCTCCCATTTTCGTCTCTGGTAAACTGTATGACTTCCCAAACTCCCCTCTGCTTAAATATTATGTTGTTTTGCTGCTTAAAACTGTCTTTGGAACAAAATCCATCACTTAACCGTGTCAAGAAACCTCAAAGGAGCTGGCAGCTTTCTCGCCTTTGTTTCCTCCTTTGCTTTTGGGAGGATGCCACTGTAGTTTCACTCAGCCATGACATGACGGTCCCATCCACTTTACAGAGGTACTGACACAGTCCATACTCTGATGGAAAACAGGGGCAGTAGCGTTCAAGCCCTGCAGTCAAGCTGAGCTGAGCAGATACCACAAATGGAAAAGCACCACGAGTTGAGAAAGCCATGATATAATTTTTTGATCAAATAAAGCTTGTTTCACACAGCTCTGTATAGTGACTGTGGCTCCCTGAACAACCACCTTAACTATAGTCGGTGAAATAAAAAGAAAGCATTAAGTTTCTATATTGGTGAGTTTGTGATGTTAAATCATCATATTGACTTAGCTTGGTCAACGTTTCAAAGGTGCACATACTGTGTAAATATATCCCCGTTAAAATGACGTGTCAAGCCTCCTAAACTATTCTGCTTGGATTTCCACTGTGACAAGAGACAGCCCTGCCCTGCTGTAAGAGATATGTGCATGTTCATATTGTACTTTGCCTGAGATTGTCAAATAGTATGAACATCAGGTCCTGATGACTCAACCATCCCAGCAGATAGACCTATCACCTTAACTAGTTTCCTGCTGGACACACTGACAGTTTCTGTTCTAGCCAGCAGTGCAGTGTATATCCCAGCATTAAAATAGATTTTGTTTTCATTTTTAAGGGTTTCTGCAGAAATCTTGAATTTAATTAAAAAAAAATCTTTGTCAAGTTTTGAATAGTCTTAATTTGGCATATTTTAGTCTTTTGGGTTGACCAAGACTTGTGTATCAAATGTGCCAAATTAAGAGTATAATTTTTCTCTTATTATTCAACTTCTGTGTGTGTGTGTGTGTGTGTGTGTGTGTGTGTGTGTGTGTGTGTGTGTGTGCGTATTTGATTAAGAAAAAAATGACAATGCCAAAGGCGAGAGAGAAATTGAAGTAGAAAAGAACTGGCTCCACTGTTAAAAATAAAGAGTGTGGTTTCACAAAATAAAATCAGGCCTGTATACAAAAAAATGTTTAAACTTGACATCAGGAATCAAAGTCATTAGGTCACCATGAGAGAAGCAGGTAATGGTACAATTCAAAAGTCAGTAAACTTTCCTAGTTATGGTCTAAAAATGTAACCTTGCAGTGCAGATGGATCCGCCTGATTCAATGTCTGTAATCAGGCAGATCCATCATGCAAAGCTCCAATCTACAACGATTGTGAGCAGCCCATGGCCCAATGATCGTCCTTTGGAGCAGGAGTAGGTGGGAGCTACGAGCGAGAAGACAGCAGGAAGCAACTGCTTGTACAGAGAATAGCATAGACACTAAGAGGTCCAGTTGCAGTTTTATCAGATCATGATCACCCTATCTTTACTGAAGACCAAATGAGAACCCTGCAAAATTCTCTCTTGAAAGGATAATTTTACTTTACTTCTGACGTGTTATACCGACAGTTTGTTTGAGGTACAAGGTGGCTCGTGTTTTGTCCTTTATGCTGCTGCTGTAGCGCCCGCCCTCTACATTATCTGATTGGTCAGTAATGAATGCGTTGACTGCATGTTGTCCAATGGCCTGTCAGATATTCTTTAAAAAGATTTTACCCGCCCCAAAAAATTTCTTGGACACTTTCTAAGATGGACCAGTAAAATATATTGAATGGTTCATCTGGTGTTTCAGGTTATTAAAATAATATTAAAGTCTTAAATTTGATGCAGAAAAGCCTGCAGCAGACCTGTTTATAAAGAAGCAATTGTGGATAACCTTCGTCATTCTGTTTTGTTTTTGTTCTTAAGGCTACAAGAGGACCCCCCAGCTGGTGTCAGTGGTGCCCCCTCTGAAAACAACATCATGGTGTGGAATGCAGTGATATTTGGGTGAGAATTAAAGCAACAGTTAGTTGTTACTATTATTATTTTTCCATATCCAGATCCCAAAAAGCATGATTTGTTGAAAAATACTGATGAATGTCTTTTTTTACTCTTATTCTTACAGCCCTGAAGGAACTCCTTTTGAAGATGGTTAGTAGTTTATTTTCTTCATGATACATCAGTGTCCACAGCAAGACATTTTGAAAGATCTTGATGGAAAACTTCTCAAATATGCTTCAGTAAGCTCTAACGGGTTCTGGCTGCCAAACAAGCCGTTGATCATCTGTTGTGTCCGGTATACATTCGTGTCAGTGTGATCCATCACCATAGTTTTGACTAAATAAATCTATAAAACTAAAAAAACAAATTCAAAATGTGCTGTAACCAAAGTCATTCTCAAGTAAGTGAAATAAGTCATCTATTGTTGTAACTCACTTAAAACAGTTTGACTTTACCTCTTCCTACATTCATCCAAAATGTATTTTATTTCCTATTATCTGAGATATAGGCTACGTTCACACTGCAGGTCTTAATTTTGATTTTTTTGTTAAAATTATAGTTTCAAAATGACTGCCGTCAGGCTTCAGTATGAGCTTTCTGCAGCCCTGAAGTGAAGAAGACTTGACATCCTGCACAGCGTGCTGTGTTTACAGAAGTAAATATGGATGCTACACACATCAGTGTGTGCGTCAGCTTTGAAATTGTTTTGCAATCAGAGTTGACAAAATTATAGGCAGTGATGAGGAGAAGAAGATTAAGGAAATCGAGAGTAAGTGAGCAAAATTTTAACGATGACCTGCGGTATGTGTGAATGTGGACTTTGAGGCAGAAGTGGTGGGACTGTGGCGTGGGGGGCTTCACTGACATAGGGGCTATCCACAGGGAGACAAAGTTAAGTGTGTCCACACAAATTTTTAAGCATGTTAGCGTTTCGTCCACATGGAAATGGCGTTTTAGGTGCCCGAAAACACACACTTTATAAAACGGGTCCCAGAGTGGATGAATCTGAAAACGCTGGCCTTGCGTTTCTGTGTTCACAAAAAATACAGATAGCTTAAGAAACCATGACTTCATAGCCCCATCTCTTGCTTAAACCGCATGCATGAACCCTGATAACATTGGCCGAATACTGTGTTGTGCTGCAGAAGCTACTGAGCTTGTTACAGCTTTACGGCAAAATCCTCTGCTCCTCTATGACCACTGTGAGTAACAAGAGTTCACAGAGAGCAGCATATGCCAGTGTTAGAGCTCCACTTACAGGCCTGGCATATGAACTACAGAGCTTTCAAAGTTTTATTGTGGACAGGCACACTTTTTGAAATGATGCCTCCTTTACAGAGAACGTTTTCATCTTTGTGTGGACAGGGTCACAGATTTCATCCATGGTTGTTTCGTTCATTGTTTACACTGGATGTTGTCACGTCTCACCTCCCCCAGTGCAGATCTGAGACGTCTGTCTCATGTAAAGTCAGATAAAATGTGACATGATCGTTCAGAGTGAGGTGGATTCTAAAAACATCAAGTATGTATCTGTTTTAGGACCACAAACTAAAGTGGTCTGGCTCTCATTTGGAATAATCTGATTTGTCCAGACTGTCAGAAAAGGTCAGATATGGGTAAAAAAAAAAAAAGTTGGATTTGGATTTGCAGTGTAAAGGTAGCCATAGATATTTTTTTCCAAGCAATGATTATTGTAAACATTCTTCAACACAAACACGTTTAACGGCTTCTTTTCTGTGTCTCTTGTCCAGGTACATTTAAACTCATAGTAGAATTCACAGAAGAATACCCCAACAAACCCCCCACAGTACGATTTGTGTCAAAGATGTTTCATCCAAATGGTAAAAAAAAGAAACTATTAAAATCTCTCTGACACATTTAAAAAATGCTTTTAGTGCAGTGTTTGATTAAGCCTTTACCTTCAGTCTATGCAGATGGCAGTATATGTTTGGACATCCTACAAAACCGCTGGAGTCCCACTTATGACGTCTCCTCTATTCTCACATCTATCCAGGTAACAATTCAGCATATCATAGAAGAGTGTGTTGTTATAATGAATATCATCACTGCTGTGATTTCAGTGCTGATATTCAGTTTAACATTAAGTCTGATGTTTCTTGTGTACAGAAGTTTTTTCCAAATTAAAAAAAAAAAATAAAAAAAAGCTAAGTGCTATTGTTCCAGGATTGTGAGCTACGCTTCATTACAAAAACAAAGTGCCTCATGGCTCGAGGTCGTTGGTATTCATGTGAAAAAATTCATTTCCTCATGTTGAACACTAGAAGGAACCATCAGAGTGTTAACTGATCTACACAGACCAGTGATAGATATGCAAATAGAATAGATGTGTTTGTTTTTCCCCTAAATCCATCTCACCTTGAGTGTTTTTCTTCCCTCTTAGTCTCTGCTTGATGAGCCAAACCCCAACAGTCCTGCCAACAGCCAGGCAGCTCAGCTGTACCAGGAGAACAAGCGGGAGTACGAGAAGCGCGTGTCGGCCATTGTAGAACAAAGCTGGAGGGACAGTTGACCTGACCGTCCTGCTAGCTTCTCTCTTCATCGTTAAGCTGTGTGTGCTGCAAGTTTTAGTGGAGTACCTCTCTTTTTTTGGGCCCCCCAACTTTTTTTTTTTTTTTTTTTTGATTTTAAGCTTTTATGCACTTTACCTCCGACATCCCTTCATAGAAAGATTTTTTTTTCTTGCCTGCCAAGAGGGATTTATTTTTTCTATTCGCCCCCCAACTTTTTCCATGTCAGGGGAATCGTGCTGAATCTTGCCTTGTTGTTTCGTCAGTATGGACTTGTGGGCCATTACCCAAAAACTCTGGTGTGTTCTTACTTGCTGTAGTTACTCCCCCTTGACTATTTATGTAAAACGTCACGGAGGGGTGCATCGATTAAGTCATGGCTCCTCTTCTGTTGTGCCCCCTATCCTCTCCATCAGTTTGTTGTCACAAGGCGGTTTGCCCGGGCTACCCATCGTCCCACCCATGGAGAGCGAGCAGCCCGAGCATCACAGACTGCAACTCAAATCAGACATCTTTACACCGTGTGTCTTGCTGTGTTGTGAACTCTGTTACATGCATGACAGAAAGAGTGTATTCACGTTCCTGTTCAGTACTCATGTATATAAAGAAAACCTGCAACTGAGTTTATGTACAGATTTTGCACTGGTTGTCTCCCATGTCATTTTTTTCAGCACTTGTAAATAAAAAACAGGCAAAGTCACCCTGAAGTGGGAAGTCTGTCATTATGACTGCGTGATTTCAAAATCCTTGACAAAAATGGTAATCACACTGGACCACTAACAAGAGGTTATTACTACTCCAAGGAGGTTATGTTTTTGTTGATGTATGTTTGTTGTTTGTTTGTTAGCAAGATTACACAAAAACTACTGGACAGATTTTGCTGACATTTTCAGGAGATGTTGGTAATGGCCCAACTTAAAAATGATTAGATTTTGGTGGTGATCCAGATAACCGCCATTAGTGAACAATCATTTTTGCTCAATAACTGTCTAACTAATAACGATAACATGATTCAGAGCGCTAGGTGTGAGTTTTCCAGGTCAAGGAATCATATTATGATGGTAACTTTATCATGGAACTATTGCTTATAGATGTAACAGCAATATTTGAGCTACCTTGGCAGAGGTTTGCGCTCTCCAAATGATGTTAGTTATATTGCCTTTTTCTTTTTTTTCTTTTTTTTGGGGGGGTGGAGCGGGTTGACAAATTTGTCTGTGAAATGTAAATGTCACATTTGAAAATAAGCTCATATTTAAAACTAGCTGAAAGACAATATTGTTTATACTGATACTGTTTATAAGGCATTTAAGTCATCCACAACTCTGACATCTTGAGTTCTGATGCAAATTGAAAGCATCACAATGCTTTGTTAAAAGATTGTTTACTGCAAGTAAAAACCCAAATTCCATTGAGGTTGGGATGTTGTGTAAAATAAAAATAAAAACAGAATACAATGTTGCAAATACTTTTCAACCCACATTCAGTTGGGTATGCTTGAAAGACATGGTAATGCTCAACTTGAAAAATATTCACTCATTTTGAATGTGATGCTTGCCACACTTTCCGTAAAAGCTGGTTCAGGGGCATGATTACCACAGTGTTACATCACCATCCAGGGTCTGTTGTTGTATTTGGTACTTCATAATGTGACACACATTTTCAATGGAAGACACATGGTTTTGGTGCCAGACATTACCTGCACTCTCATACTATATACATATGTGTTGTAAAACATGCAGAATGTGTCTTGGCATTGTCTTGCTGAATTAAGCTGGGACATCCCCAAAGAAGATGTTGCTTGGATGGCAGCGTATGTTGCTTCAAAACCTGTATGTACCCCTCAGCATTAATGGTACCTTCACAGATGTGCAAGTTACCTATGCCATGGGCACTAACACACCCCATACCGTCACAGATGCTGGCTTTTGAAATATGGACTGATAACAATCTGGACGGTCCTCTTCCTCTTTAGCCCGGAGGACACAACGTCCATGATCTCCAAAAACAATCTGAAATGTGGACTCGTCAGACCATCGCAGACTTTCACACTTTCCGTCAGTATATTTCAGATGAGCCGATGGAAGTGGCTGTGTTTCTGGGTGTTGTTGATATATGGGTTTTACTTTGCATAGTAAAGTTTTAACTTGCTCTTGTAGATGTAGCGACAAACTGTCTTAACCAGCAATGGTTTTCTGAGGTGTTTCTGGGTCCGTGTGGTAATATCATTTAAAGAGTGGTGTTTGTTCGTAATGCAATGCCACCTGAGGAATTGTAGGTCACAGCATTTAATGTTTTTTTCTCTGGATTCTCTAAATCTTTAGACGACATAGACTGTAGATGATGAAACCCAAAATTCCTTGCAAATGTACATTGAGAAATGTTCTTAAACTGTTGGACTATCTGCTCTCGCAGTTTTTCACAAAGTGCTGGACCCTGTCCCACCCTTGCTTGTGAACACCTGAGCCTTTCGGGATGCTCCTTCCATACCCAATCACGACACTCACCTGTTTCCAACTAACCAATCCACCTGTGGAATGTTGGTTTTCCAACTTCATTAGAGCTGGTGTTTTTATATCATTCTAATCAGCTCTTTATGTCACCAGTGCAGCACTACACTCCAATCCAGCAGTATTTATTATCTGTATTCACACTTTAGAGATCTCAATGATTTTTCCCCATGCTCTTAATATTTGAATGATGAAATCACTTCTTTATTTCAAAATGTTTTATTGGCTAAGTGAGCACAATTAAGGGATGAGTTTATGTCGCATGCATGATGTAAAACAGAGGATGTAAGTGCAGTTCAGCTGGTTACATGCAGATTGTTTTGTACTGTGCCCATTGGTCAAAGACGATCCAGATCAGGAGGGAGCCATTTTGTTTCTCTGATATGCAGCAGTTACAAAAATAACTATTTACAAGTTCCCTCTCATCAATTCATTCTGCTTTAAAACACAATGACAGTAAATGAAACAGACAAAGTTACATTTCAGGCGTCAGTGTTCATCAGAGCTGATGGCTGAAGCTACCTGTTGTAAGCCCTCTCCTTCTTGGCCCTCTCCAAAGCCTTGTCCATTGTCTTCTCATTCTCTCCTCTACACTTGGGGCAGTACCACTTCCCCTTCGGCTTATGATGGAGGCCCACGCAGGAGAAATGAAACCACTCGATGGGACATTCGTCGTTGTCACAGCCGATCATCTCCCCGTATGACACCTGCTCGCACAGGCAGTACGTCGGCTCATCTGGATCGATGGGCAGGTCTGGAGGAGACACTTCTCTCTCAGACTTCCCTTTCGACCTCTTCTTCTTTTTCGATGATGTTTTGGCCCTCTTTTCACGCGACGCCCCGACTCCAACGTCCTCGACGTGCTCCAGGCCTCCGTAACTTTCCCGGTTTTCTCCATTCTTCTGTCGGCGTGAGCGTTTCCCTCCAGCTTTTTCTCCCCCAGCTGAGTTTGGGGTCACCTCGTCCCGCTTCTTGTCGTGGTGGCCGGTTTTACCTGGAGTGATGGTGGCTGCTGCTACGGATGACATCATCGGTGCTGCAGCGGTTGTCATGGACGTTGCTGTGGGAACGTGGCTCTCTGGGACTTCTTGAGAGGAGAGGAGAAGTTCAGAGTGCCAGTCGATTTGTCGTGTTCGGTTCTCGACCAACTCCACCTGAACAAAAGCAGGGCAAGGAAACTTTATATTTAGAGAGCACCACTCCTTGATACAGCAGTGCTTATAGAGATAAATACATAGAGATAATGACATGAAGAGCTTTAAGAGTCATGACGATGAGCGGGGTTAAGATGTCAAAATACAGAAGATAATATAAAATGTTGAAACAAAACTGAACTAAAATGAAGTATTAGAATTTGTGAAGAAAGAAAGTCAATGTTAAAACTGTTAAGTGTGTGTTTACATGCACAGCTGATCTAACCTGATAGACCGTTCAATATATTTCACTGGTCCATCTAGAAAGTGGTTGGGCAGAACCTTTTAAAACCAAATCCAGCAGGTGATTGGATGATCGTTCCATCGATCACATTCACAAAGGGCCGATCAGATAATGTAGTATGCAGGTGCTACTGTGGCGGTACAAACCACTTCTTAGAACAAGCGGTCGTCAAAACATGGGCTTCAGTGTTTGATTCTTACCATTTGACCTGCGATCTGGATCTTCTCATCTCCAAGTTCTTGACTGCGGATCAGCGCCCTCTGAATGGACAGCTGGAGCTTTCGCCTCTGAAGTGTGTCGGACTCTCTGCGATATCGTTCGTAACAGTCATCAAGCTCTTTCAGAACATCTGCCAAAGAAATGTGATCAGTGGCGACAACATCAAAAGTTGAAAAACAGCAAATAAGTCGATAAAAGTATTGTAAACTCCAGCTTTAATTTATCACAATAGATTTATCTTTTGTATCTGTGACATACATGTTTCACTTTAAGTCCTTCAGTATTTTAAGATAGTTGTTAAGATAGATTAGGATTGTGTTCTCACTACCATGATGTCTTCCTTCTTACCTTGATACTTGGCATCGATTTCCTTCATAAGAGAAACACTCCTCTGCAAATCAAAAGGCAGTGACTCCACCAGGTCCAGATACTCCTCAACATAGTTCACAACAACATGGCTGGGGTCGCCATTGGTCGGGTTCAGCATTGTGGATCTGTCAGACCCTGGATATTTTGGCACCTGCACCTGTAGACAATAAATCATTACAGGGTTGCTGCAGATTTCGACTGTACTTCTTTTGTTCAGTATTGGATGTTTCCCTCACAGCTCCACCTTAAAAATTACAAGCATATGTGTTAAAAGCAAACCTGCTGTGCTGAATTACTAACAAAATGGTGAACTGAAAACCATTTAAGGATGAAACACGTTTGCCAATCAGTTACTTTTGGGAGAAAAAAAATCCATCCATTATGTGTAGTTGTACAAAACTCATATTACCTACAGTATGTAACTATTAGTGTTAATATTTAAAGTCTTCAATGTTGTGAAATATTTACTTGATTGTGAAGTGGGTGCTTTGCGAGGGGTTGACACTTGAAAAGGTTTGTTATGTAATCATTTCTGTGAGAACTTAGCCCCCCTAACTGTCGGTATTGTATACATTTGGGAGATTTTAAAACCAACATTAAGCACAACTTGACCAGTGTATTCACATGTTTTACAATGAATACTGCTGATTTGTTGATTGTGAAAATATTTTTATGGATGCACTGTATTAGATTATTGCTGATATCTGATATGCTGATATTTCAAAACTTCTTTTCTCTAATACTGATATATGGAAATGACTGAAAGTAGTTATTTTCAGATTACACGTATGTCATATGTAAAATGTATTTTTGACAGTAAAGTCAAGCTTCATATGCCCTCTGAAAAGCTAAAGCACTGATTAACTTCTGAATTTTTCCCTTGATCAGTAAAGTGTCCGTCTATCTATCTATCTTACCTGCTGACAGAAAACATCATATTTTGAGAGCTTATTCTCTCAATTTAAGATTAATATGCAAAAAAATTCCACAATCTTAATGCAAACATATAAGGCTAAAACATCTGCGGGAAATATCTGCTGAACCAGTATTTGGCTGTTGAAGCAATTATCTGCTGATACTGACATCTTAACGATAATAACGTGCATCCCTTATTATTTTTTGTCATCCTTGTTTTTTGTTATTTGTGTGAAACTTCTTTTGCTGCTGTCTTGGCCAAGGCTCCCTTGTAAAATAGATGTTTATACCTCAATAAGAATGCTCCTTGTTAAATATAAATATCACTTTGCCACATAAACTACATTGAAAACACAAGAGAATAGGCAACTATCATGAAGTCCGCCATCCTGAACACTGCTACGTATTATTTGAATCAGTCAACAGAGCTGTTTAGACCTGAACTAAGGGAAACAACCATGTTGACTTGGCTTTAATAGATGATAAAATACACAAGAGGGTTCAGGTTTTAATATTAGTAACAAAAGCTAGCATAGCAGCATTAGTGTAAACAGTAACCAGACGTAAGCTAGCTATTTCTCCCGGTTAACTGGCGAGTGAAAACTGTAATGAAGATAAAAAGGAGGATTAACTCAAAACACAATAGAAGAGCCAACCCCAAAATATTAATCTGACAGTTATTATGTCCTTAAATGCCAGGGCTACCATGTGTTTACGTGAAATACTTGTTTTTCAGTGTGTGTATGTGGCTAATGTATTCTGTTTGCGAGTTTATGCTAACGTCAGGTAACGATCACGAACGTTCACATCTTAGACACTTTAGTTATTCATTTATTGAAATTACCTGACACGACAAATACCATGTTAAAATGTCGCTCATGAGCTTTCTGACAAGACCAAATATTTCAACAAAGATGTCCCAATGTGACAAAAGCAGAGATGGACAAACATGGCGTGTTGAGAGGCACCCGCTTTATTTACTAATATGCTAACGTCCTTACCACAAACACTACACCATCAACACTTATCAGAGATACAACAATACATCATTTTTCACTTTAAACACACTCAGTGAAAATAATTTAGCTCGAATGTATGTTAGCTCAGTTAGCTTAGCTTTTCAACACAAAGCTACTGATGATACAACACCACTGATCACTGCTAATAATCGTATTCAACTTAATTTAGAAGACATCATCAGCCTAGCAGTATAGATGATGGCAGACAGACTTACCTTTATGGATTTATAGAGTTTTCAGGGAAATCGTAGATCCCGGTGATGCAGCCCTTGCTGTCGTGGCTAACGCTAGGTCGTGTTTGGAGTTGACGACTCCTCGAAGTCTATGGAAGGTGATGTGTGCCATTATTCACCTAAAATTTGGTTTTATTTGAGATCACTTTTTTTTTTTTATCATCAATGATCGAAGTTGTTGCACCAAACAATTACGTGACTATTATAGACAAAAAACGCCCAAAACTCAAATACTTTTGCATGGGGGAACCCAACTATTAGTCTAGTGTCACCTGTATGGTAGGCCAACAGTGCCATTTATTGCCTCCCCCTCAACAAATTCGATCTTCCTGAAGAATCTGTAGGATAATGGTGCATTTCATTTACCTTGTAACTTAGATGTGGGAAGTGGGAATTATGTACTATCTCAGCATAACGGGCTCCAGTTAAAGTCAAGGTACATGAAAAACATACAACTTAGCAGTAGAAAATTTGGACCAAAGAGGCATTTCCAGTGACATTTAATTTACAATTTGGACAATCTTATTTCCAAGATCAAATGAAATGCACCATAAATTTGTGAATATTTACTTTATCATACATTCAAACAATATAACAAAATCTGAGTTTCTATGTACTTGGTCGGAATTTTGAAAAAAAAAAAAAAAAAACTAGATGTTTTGTTAAAAAGTATACCTAGTCTTGTTTATTTACCTTATTTATTTCCACCCAAGGGTCTTGTATATTTGCATTTTGGGCTTCCTAATGTACACAATTCTTAAACACATGCTACCTGGTCACAGGCAGTTATATGCAAGTTATGGCAAGTACATATGAAAATAAATCTACATTTTTTATGGAACAAAACAGTATCCTGAATTTAAAAAAGAGCTCGTATTGCTTATTGTATTTCAAATAATAATACAAAACCAGACCTCTGGACAAATACTACCTACATGTAACAACATGGTCTTATGCATTCATTTGGAGTTGAGAATTACAATTTTTTCAATAAAGCTTAAATGACCAGCAACACTTGTCTTCTGGTATAGGTACTTCTACATTTTGTTGTGATCTGCGTATCTGTTGCACCATAAATGAGTAATAGCAACATTACAGTTGCAATTTCAGCTACCATTAACCATCAACACTATGAAGTGAATTACTCTCATTTAGGCCCTCACAGTCTTTCCTTTCTCTTCCCATGTTTCTGTGTAAATGCCTTCATCTTGTGACAACAGCGACAAATTTCAACATTGTAGCCTGCTTTAAAGAAGAAATTCAAAAAGTACCTTGTACACAGTATCATTTTTTATTTCAAAATTGAAACAGGTCTCTCATTCATCAGTTGTTGATAGTATATCAGTGTCTTTGGTGGTCTGGGGAAGAATGTAGCTACTCAGAGACGTTTGGTAAAGGCAATCGTAGTGTCTGGTACTCTGGATTTATTTTGTGAATGTGTTGCATTTTTGTTTCACAAGTCAGGCAGAATTTTTTAGGGCTGCATAAAAAGTTCATTTGTATAGGCCACTGAAGGCTTTTAAATATTCTGCCTCCGTCATTTCTGCCAATATGACAGGCTGTTAAAATAACGCTTTAATAATGCTTCTGCACCAAAGCCTTTTAGCTTATCTTCTGCTATCCACCAAACATTAACAAAAAGTTGGTAGATTGCAAATTAAAAAGTGACATTAAATTAAATATGGCATCTGCTCCATGCAACCCCAGTTTGAAGTGCTTTAATTAATTAATTAGTGTACACTTTGAAAGGCGTCCATTTTTAAAAACTAAGAATGTATTAACAGCTCATTAAAACAGTTGATTAAATTTACATGTTTTCAACTTTCAAAAAGCTTTTTGAAGGCAGAGCCGATCTCATGGATCATGTCTGATGTGGTGGTGGACCTGCCATATCGCTGGAATGCTTGACTGTTGCACTGTCTTGTTAGCGAACAGGCCCCGAACGCTGCAACCATCGATGGATTCACACTGTAGGCAAATAACGAGGACGCATTAGGAAGAGAAGAGAAACATATTCAGACATACAGAGCTTTACCAAATTATTAGACCACCTTTCATAAAATAAGAAAACTTGAAAATATTATTTTTATTAGACATACATTTTGAACAGGAATAAGGAATTTCAAACTGAATTCACCTTTTTATACCCAAATTTTAGCCAACTCACTGGACTTCTCTGAGAAGTCAGAAATTAATCAAACATGACATTCAAACACTAAAACTAGATTTTTTTTCTGGAATGCAAATAAATCACTATAATTTGACATCTTAATCAGTAAATAATGATTTGCTTTACTATTATTTTTAGTCTTTATAATATAAGTCTTAAGATTTGATATTCAATCAATTTACACATAATTTGTATCTGCTTTATATCTATAAATTGTGTGAAAATGTTGATATTCAATGGTTTTTAAAATCACACAAAAAAAGACAATTCACTTTCTATCAGAGAGGGAAATCAATCAATACAATTCTACCGAATAGTGTCAAAAAGTACTGCTATGTCACTTTTTTCAAGGGAAAAACGACCTGTGTAAAACTAGTAAAATAAGGGAATTTTAAAATGTATGTACAAAACTAAATCTATTCTTTCAGGTCTAAAATACAGCTAGTATAATGATTATACATATATTCTGATGTGTTACATGAAATATCTAAGTTTTGGGTCCCTGAAAAATTTGAGCACTTTAAAGTTAGACGATACCAGTGTGTGATGTTATATGATTTTGCATCACCTACTATATTTTAAAAATTCTTCTCATGATGTTTTATTCATGCTTTTTCAATTAATTTTCAAACTACATGAATTCCTGCAGTTGCCTGTCGTGTTATTCTCTATTATTTTCACATTCAGAAGCTCATGTATTCACCTTCTAACCACTCCAGCTGCAGAGGCAGCGTAAGCCCAGTGTGCAAAGACTCCCATAGATCCAGACAGAAGATCACCCTGTCCTCCACATCTTCTCCCACTGCCTTCCACGCGGCACGTGATGACTGAAAAGCATAGGTTACTATTTTAGATTACTGTCAGAATGAAGTTTCTCAGAACTGGGAACCAGCTCACAGAAGTGAAAACGACACCTTTAATAGACAACGATGTGAGCTCGATACACACCTTTACTGCCATCTGTAATGACATCCTGTTCTCCTTTCAGCACCACAGTCAGGTTCCCCATGGCTGCACTGAGCTGCAGGACGCTGCGCTGATGATCACTGCTGTCCATGGGCTCATGGTGCTGTCATGACAACACACATACATGAGACAAATACTTCACAACTTCATTAACGTGCGTACTTATGCAGTGCAGTAATGCCGTTAGTACGTAAAGGACTTGACTCTGCTGAGAGACCCACCAGTGCCTCATACAGCCGGGTGAACTCCATGAAGTTGGGCGTAAGGATCCCCTTCTGATACCCTTGAATGACAGATGGCTGCTGCGTAACTAGCCATAATCCATCCTGATGAAAACAAATATACACACACTCAGTGATGTTTATAGCTTTACAAAGTAAATATCATCTGTGCGGCTGAACTTTAAACTTACTGCATCAATCACTATTGGGATGTCTCTTGATTTAGACTTCTCAATCACCTCCTGGAACAAGAGAGAGAAAAATGTTGTATCATCTGAAACACTAACATTACCCAGAAGATGCTGGTCTCTTTAAATCTTTTAAATGCAGATTAAAGGCTTTAGAGGAAGATGAAGCAGGCTGTAAATGCTTTGACTGAAAATTTTCTGCTCTGTGGCTCTGACTTAAGTGGTTGATATGTCTGTATCTGTGTCTGTAGTTGTTTTTTGTCTATAACTTTTTAAATGTGCTGCTGCCTGTCTTGGCCAGGACACTCTTGCAAATGAGATTTTTAATCTCACTGAGGTTCTTCTGGTTAAATAAAGTTTCATTCACAATAGGGCTGGACAATATTTCGATTAAATCAATGAATTCAAATCACTTTCTGCAGAAGATTTAAAAATTAATTTTTTTTTTTCTTGACTTACTCCAATTGTAAGTTGTTGCAATGTTTGAAAAATATAAATACTGAAAATGTACAGGGTTTTTTTTTATGATGGACGGCCCTGTCAGGTTTTGAACAAGCACATGTTTAGGCTAATATTGTTTTTTTTTTTTTTTTAAATGAGATTAAATATTGATCAGAGAGTTTCATGATAATATGCTGTGGAAATACATAATTTTCAGTGTTTATATGGACAAAGTGCATAATTAACATTTTACGATATGCACTGTAACTTTAAGAGGGAAGTTCTGTTTGGTTTGGGAATATATTTTGATAACATAAAGGCACTTATGTTCATTGTGTCACTTGAAGGTTCTTTTTTTGTTTTTTTTAGAGGGAAAAAATAGATTAAAATTCTAAAATGGGTGTTGTGGAAAAAAATGAGGATTTTATTTTTAGGCCACATTGCCCAGCCCTAGATCATAATCCTGATAGTTTTGCATAAAACTGTAACTAGGGTTTGCTCACTTTTTCTGAGGTCAAAGTCAAGCACTTTGTCAGAGTCTGTTTTCAATATTAAAGCACTTTGCAGATGTTTTAACAGTAGTAATCCAAATAAAAATGAATTTAAAACGATTGTTTCATATATATCATATTAAAACAGCTGACATTTTGTTTTGTAATGCAGTCTTAGTGGGATGACAAAACAACAGAAAACTATACTAAGCGTAAGAGTTTACATTCTATCTAACCTGGTCGGGTCTATTTCAGAAACTGTCCCAAACAGACACTCAATGCAGTTACATTACATTTTCAGCACTTCAAGTGCCATTTCATGAATTAAAGCCTTTTTCTATTCTCAGAATGTCTTTACTAAAAGACAAGCAGTTTTAAGGATTTCAGGCTCTGGTTTAACCCCTCCATAATGCCCTCTTCTATTAGACCCTGCTGTTTTCAAACTTTTTTGGCCAAAGGCACAACCAAGACTGAGCCAAAATCTCAGGGCATGCCATATTCATGTTCACGCAAAAAGGCCTCAAAGATACTTTTTGTGTCTAGTCGGCCAAAAAAATTGACTAAAAACTGTATTACTGTTAAATATTTACAGCGGGGTTGAAGTTTTTCAAAATAGGTTTTTATCCTCTTAAAGTTACATTTAACACATCAAGATGATGTGATTTATTCAAATTCACAAGGTGGTAATTTTTCTGGCTGACCTTGAACATATGATGATGTACCCGTATGTCAGTATGTCAAGTTAGAAAATGGACTTTATTCTGTAAATTTAAATACACATTTCAACATTGACATAATCTATCAATTACAATGACTTGCAGAGTTGTCAGAGGTTTATTTCTTCAAGCTGACAGTCAAAGGTATGGTATTTAGGTTTGATTTAATGCTCCATGATGGTCATATTTACTGCAAAATCCTTGATGGTACATTAAGAACTGACTGAGTAAATTATGAACTCAATAGTTGATATAAAGATGTGTCATTAAGGTACAGTTACAGATACCACAGCACACCAAGACTTGCTTTAAGGCTCACAGTGTGTCCCACCACACCATTTAAGAACCACTAAGTTAAAGTAAAATTAGCAAAAACCCTTTGACATTGAAATTGTTGTTTTTTTCACAAAGAGGCTTCAGAACTTCACCTTTATTGTAGAAATGCTGTTTCACTGAATGTACGATAGCTTTAGGGGCACACAGAGGACTATCCACAAGAGGCTGAGGCTTATTTAAATCTTATGTATGAAATCTCTTGCCCCTTCTCTGGCATCCAAAAAGTCTACAAGTCATGTGTTCTGAAAATCAATTAGAAATTTCCACAGCTATTAATAGCCGCAAACAAAAGTTCACTCATGCAACTAAAAATGCTGTAAACTGATTAAATAACAGTTAAAAACAAGACTGTAGTTGGGTTTGTGGATAAGTGAAAGCAGCTCAATAAGAAAGTCTTGAGCGTAAAGGAGATGAACTTGCCTTTGCTGTTTTCAGTTGCAAGTCTTCTCTCCCCAGTCCTGGTCCAACCACAAGGCTGTGCAGTCTTGGGAGCCATTTTTCTATTTCCTCCACAGCGTTAGGGCTGTCCCTTTATACACACAAACAAAAAAGACATGAAATTAGTTTGAATTCATAAATAGGGAGCTCAGGCTAGGGCTACTCAATGAAGGGGAAAAACTCTATTATGTTGATTGAGAGTGAGATGATGATTATTAAGCTCGACTGCAAAAATGTCTAATGATTAAATATATATTTCTCCCTAAAGATCAGCCAGTGCTGTGTAACAAACTCTGCAAGCTATTATGAATAGTCCAAAAACATTTTTATCTATTTTAAATATCATAGAAGTACTTCTACACTGAAAAGGCTGAGGAGCTCCTCAACTAAAGAGCACTTAGTGTTTGAAGTAGATGTGTGAGCAGCTTTTACTTTCTCAGGCTATTCATCTCATCAGAGGTGGTTTAGTGTGTTAAAAGGGTTTAAGGAACTCTGCCTTTCACAAAATGATTTTGAATGAAAAACAGTGTCTAACTGATATAAAAGGCACAAAAACACTGTATGCAGGGAAAAGCAAAGAGAGTGGCAAGAAAGGAGGTTTTCACACCCACAGCTCAGCTGCTTTATTTCGATTCACTTAACAAAAAACATTAAAAATCAGCAAAACTCCATTTGATCGTTTCAGGTTCACACAGTCATATTTTAAAGCTGGCCAGATCAAGCAAAAAGGCAGAGCTGGTCCTGCATCGTTACATCACAAACAAAAATTGTTATGACTTCAAGTCGCACTCTGCTAAAGTTAGCAGGTAAGCTATCTGTCAAAATGAGCATTGTTTAATAGAGGAGGTCAAATGTCTAAAAACAATTATACAGATAAGCACACGTATTAAAATTTAACACACCTTGGGATATAAATGTAAACTAGAAAGCACTCAAAGAGCAGAAACCTCCACCAAGGTAGCGCACATAATGCTGTTACATCTATATGTAATAGTTCCATGATAAAGTCACTATCATCATATGTTTCCTTGGCCCTGAAAACCCACACCTAGCACTCAGAATCATGTTGATATAATTATTAGTTAGACAGTTATTGAGCAAAAATGACCGATTGCTAAGGGGGATTATCTTGATCACCACCAAAATCATATCATATCATATCATAGTTAAGTTGGGCCATTACCAACATCTCCTGAAAATTTCAGTAAAATCTGTCCTGTAGTTTTTGCGAAATCTTGCTAACAAACAAACATACGCCAGCAAAAACATAACCTCCTTGGTGGAGGCAACAAACTGGAAGAGGAGGGGCTTTTAATGATCGTCAGTGTCTATATCACTGAGGACGCCAGATAGTATGGTAGCTTATTACACCATAACACGGTAGCAGTGCTGCGGTAAAGTAGAGAGTAGCGTGAAAAAGGATCATTTCTCCTGACTGAACTAGCTGGACTAAGTCTGGGAATCTTAGAAAGTTTTTGAATCAGTTGATGTTGTTGAGTCCTGTGATGATCTGCAGCAGACACAGTGAGTGATGTTTACTTGTTGCAGTTTTCATGGTGTGTTGTACCTGAGCACAGAAAGTGACTCTGTGGGATCCAAACAATATTATTACGTAGAACTTTGTCATCAGCCTGGTTGCCTGTAGCTGTCATGTAATTGGTTTTTCTACTACTGCTGCATATACTACTACAGCAGTGTGATGGATTGACTCATCACCCTTTGGTGCTAAATGCTGGGTTGACTGAGTCTTAACTGCAATTGAACTACTCTGGGGGTTAAATGGATGTGAGCCGAGACCACCTCTTTCAGGCCTGCTTGGCGCTGTTATTTGTACCAAAACAGGGATCTACTGCTTTGTTCATATATATCTAAACGAACCTTTACAAACAGGGTACATCCACATATATCAGAAAACTCCCCATGAAGATCAAGGTGTGAAAACTACCCAAGATAGCTGTCAAGGACAATAAAGAGAGGCATGGAAAGATCAAATTACCAGCCGACATCAAGGAGAAAAAGAGTTCAAATAAGAAAGAAAGAAATGGATCAGAACATCTACGCCAGGCTGCCAGACTCTCAGGATCAGAGATTTAATTGCTGTTTCTAGCTAATTATCACAAATACTGTTTTGACCTATGTTTATGTCTTTTAATGCATTATACTCATGTGTTTTCTTATGTTTGTATTTATTGCTCTGAACTATTGACTCAAAACTTTGAAAACTAAGCCACAGTTTTGGACAGGAAACTCTTAAATACAATTGTTTTTGGGGTTTTTTTGTTTTAATCTTAACAAGCCTGTTTCAAGGTGGGAAAAACACCCCTTCTCAGTTCTTTAAATCCTTCAGTGTTATTGTATATGTCAGAATTATGACCTTGAAGGGTGTTGTTCTTTCACAGCATCTCAAGAACTCTCAAACTGTGTCTGCGTACTTACAGGACTGGATGGACGATGAGTTCAGGGCTGTATGATTTGATTACAGTTGCAGCATCTTTGGTGCAAAATACGTGGGACAGGTCAGCACCCTGTCGACAAGAAACACACAAAATGTGACTTCTAGTTTGAGTAGAAAAAAAAAAACAAACCACATGTCAGAGGCATGACTACAGATTTTGCTTACCGCTTTTAATGCAGAGATGGCAGCAAAGTACGGAGCTCCTGTGTATCTTCAGAGGGTGGAGATTAAAAGAATTACAACAGATGCTCAACAAGATTGACATTTACTGTATATGTTTTTAGGATATTAAACTTATGTCATACTCTTGGCATCCTCCAATGATCCCAATCCGTCCATCTTGTCCCTTGTGCTTTTTGGACGTCAGTGGAGGGACTACGCTCTTTACCAGTGAGAAAAAGTCTTCATCCATGCCTCTGTGTGATGTAGAGCCCAGACTGTAGTAACGTTCGAGCACTGAGGAAGCAAACAAAGGGACATATGTACTTGTTCAGCCTCAGTCTACTTACATTTTTACTGCGGCTGTGAAAATATTTGATTAATAAATCACACTGAAACAAGACACCTTAAAGAAATGGTGGCATACGGATCCAAATCTGAATCATGACAAAATCCTCCACAACAGCTTTGTGAATTTGATGAAAACATATGCCAAAATGTATGCACAGGTTTTCAGTGGCAACAATGTCAAACACATGACACTCCTGACATTCAATGCAAGTTTCCGGTGTTTCTACTCACTGAAAGTTGCACAGAACCTTTTTGCGAAAAAATAAGAAACATCCCTGTCTGATGTGATTTTTACCGCAGCCAAGGAGGTTATGTTTTTGCTGGTGTTTGTTGGTTTGTTTGTTTGTTTTTTAGCAAGATTACGCAAAAACTACTGGATGGATTTTGCTGAAATTTTCAGGAGATGTTGGTAATGGCCTAACTTAAAAATGATTAGATTTTGGTGGTGATCCAGATAATCCCCATTAGCAAATGATCATTTTGCTCAGTAACAGTCTAACTTATAATTATATCAACATGATTCTGAGTGCTAGGTGTGGGTTTTCAGGGCCAAGAAATCATATTATGATGCTAACTTTATCATGGGACTATTACTTATAGATGTACCAGCAATATGTGAGCTACCTTGGTGGAGGTTTGCGCTCTCCAAGTGCTTTCTAGTTGACTTTGTTATCCTTTCTGCTGACCACCTCTGATGAGAGTGTGGTGTTCTTGATTTCCAAAGTGGAAGGAATCAATAGGGGACTTGACAAGCAAAAAGACAGATGATAACGATTCCTTAAGGGAGTTGTTATCAATTCTCAACTGGAATTATTTTTCAATTCTCATCCTACACCCGAGGACAACGCGTTTCTTCTTAAAAACACGATAAGAAGCCCAGTTTGAATAAATGCTTCAGCTTAAAGCATGGCAGGATGGCTCTGAATGCATTATTTTAGAAATCAATCTTAGCGCAATTTGCTGATATCCCTAATTAATGTCTTTCAGAGACAACATATCACAAACATCTCGCACCACTTACACATCTGTACTGCTTATACATTTCTCCATTAAGCTGGATTAAAAGTGTCAGGCCTGTAATGTCATCATACATTCACCTGCAGGCTGTACACACGACACTGAAATGATACCTAACACTTGAGGATCTGTGCTCAAAGCATGACTCTGTTGGCTGAAACAGTCTCTCTGGGGTGAAGGTGAAGGGTGCTTGGGATGGCTGGGCTGGCCACGTGTACATGACGGGGAGGCACTGGAAAACATAGGGGCGCGGGCTGGAGGAGATGTTTTGGAGGAAGTGGCCGCAGAGCTGGGCCTCGAGGTGGAGAGGCTGGAGAACACCTGACCGAGCATCTGCAGCATGTGCAGCTCCCTGGAGTGCTCGGCCTCCCTGCGCCGGTCCTCAGCCTGCAGCCGCTGCTCCTCCATGCGGTAGAAGTTTTCCTCAGCCTGGGCGCTTTGCTCCAGGAACTGCTCCATCAGCTTCTCCATGGGGAAGTTTGAACGCCGCTTTCTTGGACGTTTGGGGGCTCTGGTTGATAAGTTACTGGCTGGCTGCTGGCTACTGTTTGGCAGTCTTGTTGAAGTATCTGGAAAAAAAGAGACAGGAGAATGCTGTCATGCATCTTCATTAGAAGAGAACAGCTTGTGAAGCAAACTGGAAATATAGGTGATTTTATAGAACAGAACAGAAGCTTTATGGTCATTGCATTAAATACAGTGTATTAACTAGGGCTGAATGATTTATCGTTTTCTAATCGAAATCGCAATTTCAGACAACACAACCATGTGATCGCCAAAGCTGCAATTTTTACAGAGCTCCTGACTGTCTCAGGATCTGTTGTGTTAACTATTTTATACATACTATTTCACAAATTTGCAGGCAATTTGCATTTATTGAAGTGCTGGTAAGCAGGTCAACAATACAAAGCCTCTGGAGGCTTGGAGAAGTTGGAGTATCCCTTAAATAATAAAAACAGATTATTTGTCATCAATATTAGATGATGTATAATGTGTTATGTGCGTTTGATCCGAGTATTAACACAACACAATGTATGGTGCTACTCTGAACAGTTCTTTAAAAAAAAAAAACGATGGTCTTGTGCTCCATGGGGACTCAAAGTACAATCATTATGGGTGAGCATTAAATAGGTGTTATGCATCCAAACAACTTCATTTATTAAGGCATGTATTTTAAGAGAACTGCACACTGTCTAAATAGCACAAGTGAGTTGGCAATGTCTGTTGCCCAATCATCTTAAATATAGTGGACAAACTTTTACATGCCACTGTATTTGTTCAATTTTTTCACAGCTTTTGGTTGAAAAGATTGCAGGTTAATTCTTGCACAATGCCAGAATTGCACAACTAGGTTTGCAAAGTTTGGATAAATGGGTTTTTCCTTTGTTCCTTGCTAGTTCTGCCCGCTTCTTAAAAAAGGTCTCATGTCCAGCAAATTCTATTTTCTTTGATTTTAATGTTGTTAGAAGGGGCTTAGGGAGCCTCCTGTAGCTCCCCTCCCCCTCAGAGCAGAGCATTTCCAAAGGGGAGGGAAAAAGAGCTGCATCTGTCCTCTAATTTTATTTTTAAATCAATTTACATTACAATGTACAATTCTAGCTTAATGAATACCCAGGGCATGACGTAAATGGTCAAACACACTAGAACACACTGGACTTTTAAATGTTGGTGACACACTGATGATACTTATCGAAGAAAAACTGACTTTGAAAAATATTTCTTATTGCTAGAAATTCACTAAAAATTACAAGCAGTTCCCAGCACAGCCTTAATTCAACAAATAAGATGGATCAAACTGCAAACGCCTTGCTCCTAGCAAGTTTGACACGCTTATCTAAACAATGCCACTCATTGCCAACACATTTGCACAACTTGGACAGTGTTCTCTTGCTCTCTTTTACAGAGCCCATGTTGTGCTTTTTGGAATTTATGATGCCTTCTAGTGCATGTAACATGTCTTTTCTGACTGATTGAGCACTTCTATGAACAAGACAAAACGTCTGCAGCATCAGGACTTCTCCTTTCCCCCTCTTTGCGGTGCCAGTAGCTGACTGAAACAATGCAATCAAAAGTAGACCTACCAGCGTGAGGTCACACCACTGTTTCATCATCAGTTTAAGCCCATTTGAAGCCCAGAGCAGAGACAGTACAATAAATGCAGAGTTGCTGACAACATGGTTCAACGCAGCGCTGAACGGACCAGTTACCACAGAGCTGCCCTGTCAACTTGTCACATTGGATTTGGCCGAAGAGGGAAAGGGAGCCTTTCAGGGGCTGAAGCTCTAACAGAGCTTCTCAGACACACTGAGAACATAGCTGAGTCAAAGTACCCTGCACATAAAAACTAGAAGTTTTTTTTTTTCACATTTATGATAATGAACATACTCAAAAATGTGTACCTGAATTAAGAAAAGTGTGGGCTCTTTAAATACAAATATGATTGATTAAAATTACAGCATCTACAACAACACGTAACTTTTAACTTTACAAAGTAGTTTTTTTAAGTTGGGGAGGTCAGTATCTTTTACCAGAGGGGGACTGGACTTCAGCTGTTTAGTTATGACAAAAGTCGGATAAAGGTACAAGAGCTTAACAGCACCAGATCACACACTTGTCTTGAGCTAAAAAGATGCTAGCTGTACTGTCTGCAACAATGGCTAAGACTAAAACATTAATGCCAAAATGTAGGGATGGGAATCAAAAACCAATTCCAGTTGAGTAACACTAACAACTCCATCAATGAATCAATCTTTACTATTTTTGCTTATCAATTCCTTCCACTTGCATGGGCCAGAAATGGCCAAAATTGTGTTTAGATTTTCAACTAAATTATACTACAAAACTTTTTAAAACTGGAAACATCAGCAACTTGCAGTAGCATTTATTAATATCAGGAGGTCATGTGTTTGACATTGTTGCCTCTGAAAACCTTCATGTTTGCAGGGCAACTTTTGCCCACACAGAAAATCAGCATAAATCAATATGGGAATCTTTAAAGAATCAGATAGATAAACAGAATCGTTAACGGTATTGGTATCAATTCCCATCCCTAAACAGTAACACAGTAAAACCAAGAATAGCAGCTGGACAAAAGGACAGATAGATGCCATTCTCCTGAAAATGACCTGTTCATTTGAAGAAGGACGCACTTACTGTTGTCGCCCACTGTGACTTTCACAGGAATGGAGATGGGGACAGTCGGGTACTCCAGCTTGACTTCAGTCTCAGCAGGGTAAGGACACTCTCCTGTGCTCTCTGAATATCCATCCTGAGCATCCTCTCCATCCTCCTCCAGCCCATCCCCGGCCTCCTCTCCTCCAGCCCCGCTCTCTATGAACTCCTGGGGGTCAATGTTGGGCCGGTTGCTCAGAATCCTCTCCATGATGTCATAAAACTTGCAGATCTTGTGATACTGCCCGTTGTTCCGCAGGTTCCCCTCCTTTGCTAACAAAAACTGTCTCTTGAGGCTCTTGATGCGCACTCTGCATTGTTCAGGGGTGCGCTCGAAGCCCCTGGAGCCCAGCCTCCGGGCGACGTCGCGGTACACGAAGCTGTTTCGGAAGTTTCCATCCAGAGCTGTCTGGATGTCCTGCTCCCCCCAGATGTTCAGCAAGGTCCGCGTCTCTACGTCCGACCACAAGAAGCCCCGTGTTGTGTTTGCTTGCATAGCTAACCCACGCAGACCCTCTCACGTTGGAACCTCCAGCACAGGGCGCTGGATGATGTTGACACTGCGGATTATGATGGACGTCTGCTCCGAGCTACATCAAAGCAGCATGGCGCCGTTATCCCAAAACAACGTCAACAACGACAACTCACCCCAAAGGTGCCCTAACAGAACTTATGATGATGATAAGTAGTGGTTTGAACTTGAAAATCATCACAGTAGCTTCTAATTTTCACTATTTGGATGCTAGCTAAAGCCTAGCTGTCTGTGTTTACCCCGTCACGTCGACAGCAAAGTGCGTAGCGTCGCACTTTGACAAAGGCTGACTGGAGATCAGTGTCCGGAGCCCCTTCGAGACCCTTTTTAGTCATTAGAGGGGATTTAAAAACTGACCTCTGATCAGTCCTCTGTGGTCAACCTCACCTCTCTCCGCCTGCTCCTCCGCCCATCGTTATCCGCGTGGTCCTAAAGCCCCCCTAATAGACCGTATAAACTAAAGATGGGAATTTAAGCACGTTGTGGTGATATGGATCATTTGGCTTAGCTCAGAAATAAGAATCAATTCTTTTGTCTAAAAGTTTTATTTCCATTTTAAACCAAATTTGCCTTTATCAAATAAACCATGGCCACAAACAGGTGTCACAAATTAGCATTCTGCTACAAACACTTAAGGCAGCGCGACTGTTTTAGGTCTGCTCCCATCATACCTTCTGACATTCATCAGTCAGAGGAGCACAGGATGTTATAATCTCTGGTCCCAGGATCTCGTCCTCTTGTTTTTTCCTAAGGTCAGAAATGGGCTGGATAGAAAAAAGACTAAATTTGCTGCTCTCTTTACTTGGAATAAGCTTCAAAAAAGACCGGGAACTAAATGAGTTTGTTTCATTGAACATTTAAGTGTTTGGTCTTTTTCGTGTGTTACGCTGTTTGTTGTTTGTGGAAACAGTTAACTGTGATCTTGCCCATCTTGGCCAGGACACTCCTGGAAAATAGATTTTTAATCTTAATGAGTTTTATTTTAGAGGTTTAATAAAGGCAAAATAAAAAAACCAAAATCTGAGACAATTACATTATTAAATGTTACAGTTGTAATGAAACTGTATGTCCATGTTGAATAAATAAATAAAACATGTATCATATCTCAACGTGGAGCAACACATTGGCGCAGCAGGTAGTGCGATGGCCTCACAGCAAGATTGGTGACTCTAAATTGCTCTTAGGTGTGAGTGTGAGTGTGAGTGTGAGTGGCTGTCTGCCTCTCTATGTGGCCCTGTGACCGATCAGGGTGTACCCTACCTCTCGCCCCATGTCAGCTGGGCTCTTTTGGCTCTACTGCCCGGATGTGCCCAAACACAGTGCATGGAGTGTAAAATCTGAGCAGGCAGCACAGTATTGCTGCCTTTTGATTTAGATCAGTAAGTTAAAGTTGAATCCTACAAATTGCAAATTACATATGTTACTGAGAATGCCCCCTTTTGGTCAAAATTTCCCACTTGGAAGTAAGACTATGTTTAGCAACCCCAACTTTAAGAGGGATGTGAAGAAGTGGGATAAAATTCCCACTTCTCATGTCTGAGTTCTGAGGTAAATGGAAGACACCATAACTTCCTTCACCTCCGGCTCTTTGCCTGGTGGAAGGTATGCTAGATTGAGACAGCCTTTCAAATATGAAATTCATTGCTGACAGACTTCAAAATCCCCTTTTCAGCTGACAAATGGGTAATATCAAAGTGAGTTTATCTCTGTAAGCTTATGAATGTAACATACTACTTTAATAAATGCACTGAAATACAGTTATCCTGTCCACTTGCAGTTCTCATACTAACCGAGTTACAAAGACAAAATCACCCTTTAATTAGTTTGTGTATAAAATAGCAGGTAAAACCTTAAACCAGCCCTCAAGCAGGAGTCGACTCCCACTTTGATGCGATGGGAGTCGGCTCAAAGAATCGACTCGTTCGACGAATTTCTGCTGTCAACTCCATGGCCAACATAAAAACGCCAGCATTTTATACATGGTGTAGCTTAACTAATGTAACAATCTCAATGGCGTAGTCTTAAAACAGAATTTTAATTGCTCCGCTTTACCTTTGTTATTCAAACAGAGCAAAGTGGCGACTATCGACAGCACAAGTGTGATCAAGCAAAAGGCGAGCATCTGAGTCTGTGGAGGCGGCATGTTGTCATTCCCATTTTACTCCGACTACAGCCACCAATACGCGAAGCTGTCCCACAAACGGGAGTCTCTATTGCTGCACTTAGCTCGGTTCTTCTTACCTAAACTGGACCCGTGTTTCAGCGCCGACAACCGCACACTAATGGTCCTGATCATGAGGAGGCTTGCCCCACAGAGGGTAACAGGAAGAAATAGAGCGTGATGCCTTCACATGCACCTCGGACTCTCAGTGCCTCTAAGGTTCCAGTCAACCATCAGCGGCAGTACATCTCGTCAGCCAAATCGGTGTTTTTTTCGCTGCACGCACTATACCGGCCGCTTGGCTGATTTGAGTATATGGGGCAATCGTGTCCCTTAATGACTGTCCAATTATCTTTTCATAAATTACTTCAAATAGCCTAATAACAATGATTTTGAGGTTGTGGGATAGATGGGTGGCTGTATTTTACTGTAATATCATCATCAAATACACCCAAATACACAGGCAGGGACACGCATGTGGTGGCTACACTTCTGGTGGCTCTTTCACAGCATGTCACTCCCCACTCTCTCTCCCTCTCTGTCCACTCTGCCCAGTGGCCTTTCAAATACTGGCTCAAAAGCACTTCAGTATTTCTTAAATAAATACATACTGTACTTTCATTGAGCTTAAATGACTGTACATAAAACAAATAATAAAATACAAACAAAAAACTAAGCTAAGCAGCCGTAAATAACTGTTTTTCAATTTACATTGTTTTTAATCTTTCATTTATGTTTAGAGTCAATTTATCCTGTGATTTGTTGAATAATGTTGGAACTGTTCTCAGGTGGAATTGAAGAAACAAAAACACACATGTAAATGACAGTGGGCTGCGTCTACTAGAGTGACCCTAATATGTCTTAGATAGTCTATAATTCCAATGTTTTTCATGGAGGTCTATGTATATTTTAATGAAGTAAATCATTTTCCTCCTAATAAGCATCAATTCATTCTAGATGTGCTGGTTAATTATCATGTTGACACGTAGTGGTAGGTCTACGTATCACACAAAAACATTTGCACTTAATTTGACTTTATGTATGAATTGTGCTGTATAAATAAAGTTGTGTCGCCCCGACTTACAAAAAAGGAATACTAAAATGCCCAAAGACATTGGAAAGTGAAAACATAGTATTCATACTCTCTGCTACATCATAATAAACATTCATTTTTATTGGCGAAATTGAGCTTCCAAAGCCAGCAAAAGGAACCACAGCACAAAGTAATAACACTGCTATTTACGACAATACACGAATGCAACACGTCATTAATCTAGAAGTACGTTCAATTTCCTTAAACTTCATTCTTTTTCAAAAAGTATTTTTAGACCTATGATTTTCAAGTTAAAACAGAGTTTGGTTAATGTTACTATCAGTTAAACACTACTGATACAATAAAGTTGGTGTATGTGCTTTATGCTCACAATGACCCATTTATATGAAATCGTTTCTTCGGACAAAAATGCAACCTTTGCTCCTAATTATGACATCAAGCACTAAATAAATACTGTGACGTACCACCCACCTGTTTGTGTGATTCATGTATGAAAAATCGGGAGCGATTGTTGATGATTGTTGTTCCTGCCCTGAGTTTTGCCTCATAGGCGACTCCTCTTCTACCATAAATGATCTTGGCGCTGCCCTGCGGAAATAAGGTAACAACATTTTAGTGGATTTAGGAAAAACCTTTCTGTATCAACAATGGTACAGTCATTTGTTAGATAAAGTCAGCATAATAAATAGTGCTCTCACCTTAATTTCAGAAATAACACATTAAAATATGCCAGCTTTAATACAAACCCCAATTCCAATAAAGCTGGTACACTTAGGTATAACGCAAATAAAAACAGAACACAATGATTAAAATATCCTTTCAACCTGTTATAACATGTGCAGAGTGTGGCATGGCGTTGTCTTGCTGAAATGAACAGGGATGTACCTGAAAAAGACTTCGCTTGGATGGCAACATATGTTCCTTCAAAACCTGTATGTACCTTTCAGGATTAATGGTGCCCTCACAGATGTGCAAGTTACCCATACCATGGGCACTAACACACAGGTGCTGGCTTTTAAACTTTTCATTAACAATCTGGATGGTCCTTTTACTCTTTAGCTCAAAGGCATCCATTATTTCCAAAACCTGGACTTGTCAGACCACAGCACACTTTTCTACTTTGCATCAGTCCATCTCAGATGAGCTTGAGCCCAGAAAAGCTGCATGCATGCTTCCATAGATTTGGCTTTGCATGGTATTAAACTTTCACTTGTAGATGTAGAGGCAAACTGTGTTAAATGACAGTGGTTATTGTAAGTGTTCCTGAGTCCACACGGTAAAATCCTTTACAGAATGATGTCCATTTTTAATGCAGCGCTGCCTGAGGGATTGAAGGTCATAGGTCATGGGCATTCAGTGTTGGTTTTCATTGGTTTAAATTGGTTGGTTGATTTAAATTCCTTGCAATGATATGCTGAGAAACACTGGGACTATTTGCTCATGCACATGTTCACAAAGTGGTGAACCTTGCCCTATCCTAGCTGGTGAATGTCTGAGCCTTTCAGGATGCTCTTTTTACACCAAATCATGACACCTGCCTGTTTCCAATTAACCTGTTCACCTGTGAAATGTTCCAAACATGTGTTTTTTGTTGCCCCTGTCCTAGTTTTATTAGAACCTGTTGCAGGCATCAAATTAAAAATTAGTTAATATTTACTAAAAAGGGTTGAAAACAATTAACAGATCATTGTATTCTGTTTTTATTCCCATTTTACCAATGTCCCAACTTCACTGGAATGGGCATAGTGTATTAATTTGGCCATTTGATTGAGTACTTTGTACATTAAAGGTGAGTTTGTTTGAAAGGTCTGTGTTGTTATGACTGTTTTGCTTCTTGTACAATGACTGAATGTACTTTTTTGTATTTGTACACATAGGTGATCTGTTTCGTACTTTGCATTTGAAATTATGTCCATAACGTTGTATGAATTAAAAAAATAGAAGAAATACTTCTTCTACTTCTGCTACTACCACAAATAATATCAAATACATTTTATATACCTTTGACACTCTCATTTTGGAATTTCAGATTTATGTTAGCTGAAAGTAGCATTTATGTTCTTCTTTTAAATATATTACTGTGATCGGCAGGGCCACCCACAGACATGACTGGGCCCTGAAAAGCCCCATAAATGAGCCCTAGATTGGTTCCCATCTGACATGGGCTTTGTCATATTTGTCAGGTTTTTGTGAGTATTGTTACCTCTTGGAGCCACATCAGGCTGCCAGATTCTTTAAACGTCTCTTTTAGTGCACTAGTTATATACTGTCTCTTACATGCCCCTGTCTATCATATTTTACTGAATGTACACATGGATTGGTAGGTAAATTATTTTATTCTTACACCCTAGGTCCCTCAACAATATCTTAGTAATTTCACAAAAACAAAGGCTTACATAATTTTTAAAGTAGTATTCAAACAGACAAAACTAAAATGAATACATTTGTAGCATTTGTTATCACCATGTTGGTCTTCTAACTTGTTTTTCTCTGTCGCTTGATGCTGTGAAAACTGGAGGCCGTTGCCTGAGTCATCCTTACAGGCAATACGCAGGGTACACACGCTCCTGCACCTTTAGCTCTGCGCTCACTTCCTGTTTCACATCAGTTACTTTTCGAAGTTTCGGTTCAGTCAACAGATTGACATATGAACCCGAGCTGACGAGAGCTGAACCACAAATTAACTGAGGTTCATAACATGGCGACGGTCAGAGCGAGCAAACACCAGCCGGGTGTCAGTCCTGCGAACTAGACCGTGTTTTTTCTAGCCTCTCGAAGCTCCTCGGAAGCGGAGACCTGAACCAGCACCATGCCCGAAGTGTCGAAAATGAAGAAGCCCGACGTGAAGGTGGTTCTCCTGGGCGACATGAACGTGGGGAAGACGTCGCTGCTCCACAGGTACATGGAGAGGAAGTTTAAAGACACCGTCAGCACCGTCGGAGGGGCGTTTTTCCTCAAACAGTGGGGGCCCTACAACATCTCTATATGGGACACTGCTGGTAATAACTTCGTTTGTTTTGTTTTATATATCTTAAAAGCCGTCTGTTGGACTGTTTACCTGATCTCTCCTGAACTCACCACCTGAGGCAATCAGGCACGTGACCCCTCAGTCTGCCTGCCGTCAGAGCTCTGCGTCTCTGCCTCTGTTATTGACACATTTACTGTCAAGACATCGAGTTTTAAGATATCTTTATTTATTTTCAAACGATAAAAACAGTGAGACAATATCATGAATACTGAAATTGATTATGTTCTCTGTGCTATGTATTCTATATACCTCTGGTTAATCCATTTGAAATAGCATATCTAAATAGAAAATGGTATTTTGTTAAATTAATTTAATGTCCTCTCAACATAATGCTGTTGATTAATATTATGCAAGGCTATGTGTTTGTTTGTATACCACTTTTCAGCAACAAGGCAATACAAAGTGCTTCACACAATACATCATATCAATATATTACAAAGGAAAAAACACGCCAGAATAAAACTAAAAACAAAATAATAAAAAAAGTGATGAAACTGTGCTAAAATAAAATGAAGAAGTGGCATCATTATTTTTTGATTGAATTCAAAATTAAATTATTTTAAAAGGTACAGTGCAGTGTTGTAAATAAAAAAATAGTATTTTAAATGTATTTTCAAGATGACAGCTGAAATAGTAACAGTGCAGTGCTGTTATTAAAACAGTTTTTCAAACTTAAATAAATAATCTAACCAAAGGCAGCTGTAAACAAATGAGTCTTTAACCTTCATTTAAAAGAACTCACCGTTTTATCTGAAAGCTGATTCTCCATGTTTTGTTTCTGACTCTGGGTACAGAGCAGACCTGCATCTGAGGACCTGAGCGATCTGTTCATACAGCGAAAGGAGGTCACTGATGTATTTTGGATCTAAACCATTCAGAGCTCCATAAATGAATAGGAGTATTTAAAAACAATACTAACTAAAAGTTACAAGAAAGCTTCAGCACGTGGTGTTAAGAACACAGCAAGTGTATTTGTGCAATATTGTCAGATCTCTAGTTAAAATATGACTGAAGTTTAGCAAGTTTCTGGTACCATTGGTCATTAAAATAATGGAAAATGTCAAACATGGTATTTCAGAGTAAATGAGTTTTTAGCAACCTCAATATACAAAAATGTTGCTAATGATATTTTACAGTTTAGAGTGTCAGTAGGTGTCTTTTTTTCTGGTTTCATGATACATTTTTCATTCAGAAAAGACACATATATACCTACATATTGTATATTATAATTCTGCAATTTAAAAAATGAAATTGAACTTCTGGTCCATATCACCAAGCCCCTATATAAAGTATGAATGATACTCTTAATTCCTATATATAAAAAAAACAAAAACAATAAAATATCCTTATAAAATGTGTCACCAGTTACCCAAAAGTCATTTTGAGATCTGCTTTGTAGTCCAGATCACTTAGTTCCAATATATACTATTGATAACATTCATAGTTAATGTGAATACATCAGGATTAGGAGAATGAAAACCTGCCAAATCATAATAAATATAGGATAATCAATCACATTTCCTCGGGATCTAAAATCAGCTTTAAAATGGATCTCTCCCCACAGCCACAAGCCTTTTAAATAATTACTGCATGATTTTTGATATTATGAGACTTCAAAGAGATATTTTATGTATGAGACAAGTAGTCTGAAACATAAAATCAATCTATATGACCTCAAATTTAACATATTAATTATAAGAGAGTACAGCCAAAATGTCATACAGGGGTTTAACAATCAACAATCATATAAAAATTATATAAAAGAATATAACAAGAATGATAAAAGGGATATCTCACATCACAACACATAAGTTAATGGGTTATTGATAATATTTATCATTTTAACCAGTAATATAATAAACAAAGATCAATAAATTAGCTTTTTTACGGTGTGAAGCTAAATTACTGACACAATAATTATATAAATTGCAAGGCATAGAGTTTAAAATGAACAGTTGATCTGTCCTTTACAGAGCTATAATACAAATAAATTGTTGTTGTGTAATTGCATGACTTTTGGTTAACTAATAATGATCAGTTGCATGCATGAGTTGTATATAAATCTTGCTTTACAGACAAACTTACAGTACTGCGAAATCACAGAAAGTTTACTCATGCTTAGTTCTTCACTTCATTTGTGTTAATTTATGCATTATTCTAATGTGATCAGCTGATTTCCCTCATTTCCTGTTGTTCTCTCTGTTGTAGGTATCAGTTTTGTTGAGTGGCTGTCAGCTATAATCATCAAGAAGCAAAATATAATTTAAATGTATTTTTACAGTGACAAATTGGATCACAACAGAAATGAGAGATCATATTGACAGCCCTGTGACAAATAAATCAGTTTAATTGAAAAAAATGTTTAAAGTCTTCAGGAGGTTTACTCCTGGGCTACTTTTAGAAGTTTTAAAATTCTAAAAAGAAGACCCCGGCTCTCTGAGTGCTTAAAACACATTAACCACACACTTTGCTTGTGAGCATCTTCCTGTATGTCATGCCACAGTGATCTAAATGCTGTTGTATTAATGAAATTATGTTGCAACATTATTCAGGTCACTTCTGTTTTTCCAGCTCACTGAACCACATGCACAGATGTAACAATCACTGTTTATTGCCCTTTACTGAATTGCTCAATATTGGAGCAGTGTGACCCAATCGTAGTCATTCCTGTTTTTGTAAATGTGCAGTGTCGTTGCTTATACAGACGACATCACACCTTTTAAATGTATAAATGTCTGCATGACTTAGAGGCATCAGAAGCAACAGTTACTGCTAAATAATAGACAATATTGACACCCAAGTATAAAATATCCCTCAGTACACTGCTAAATCCACACAACTAAGAAAGTGTTTCAAAAGACTGAAAATGTGTTGTGAATATTTCACCTCTGTGCTTTTTCTGCTGTCTACAACCTGTGAATACAGAGAAACCAAATTTTCCCTGAATTCCCTTCAAATTGGTTTAAACTAAAATGTTTGGCCCAAATTTAAAAGAATATTGACATAGATTCAACAAAAGTTACCCTTTTGTCTATAAAAAACTTAATTTGTTCAGGGAGGGGGTTCAGGCTGCTGCTCTACTTCCCCCCTACATTAGCTCAAGAAGAAGAAGAGGGGAGCAGAGCCAGAGTGACGCACCCTGATAGGGACTAGGTCTTTTTCCCCCACCCCTAGAGGTCACTGTTGCTCTACGTCCCCCCTACTACATTAGTTAAAAAAAAGGGGGAAGCAGAGCTAGGGTGAGATACCCTATTTGGTGATCAAGCCTTCCTCCCCCAGATTGAGATGTTGCTCTACCTTGCTGCACGACATTAGCTTAGGGGCCCATTAACACAACAATAAAAAGGTCTGAAAACTGAGAGTTTTCATTGTGTTTGCATCTTCGGTTTACACAAGAATGGTGCCCGGAGTGCCTGAATCCGCAATCTTTGAAACCAGGGTCCAGAGTGAAAAGTTTGGAAAATGTTTTTGTCTTTGCCTCCGTGTAAGCAAGACTCGTTGTTTTCAGGGAAAATGGTGATGCACGGCGCATGCGCAGTACTCTTTCAGATAAAGGGAACGTGTGCACCTAGGAACAACAGCAGCTACAGCTGACTACCTAACAATGTGTGCTTATAATTGTGCTAAATTTGTTATCGCTCATCCAAGAAAATGTTGATTTGCTGCGTCAATACTCAGACCAGCGGAGACGCATTTGTTATATTCGCCAAGAAAGCAGCAAGCTTACATTGCCAACTACTAGCCTGGCACCCCGTTTTCAGTCGTTCTCGTGGATCTGTGTGAACATGCATCGTTATCACACCATCTCCGTGTGAATGCGGAGCGCTTTTGAAAATGCAAAGGAAAAACCTTTCCGTTTCTGGTGACAACATTGTCATGTTATCGGGCCCCAAGAAGAGAAGGGGATGCAGAGCAAGGGTGAAGTGCCCTGATTGGGACTAGCTCTTTTTTCCCCACTACTAGATTCAGCTGGAAGGTGGAGGCAAAACCATGGTGAGGTGCCTTGACTGGGGCCATTGATACTTTCATACTACTCTTAGAACTTGGATGGGGAAACTGAGAATTCAAGTTACGAGCTGGTGAAGTTAGGGTACCTGAAGTTCGTCCAACTTCCCAAGTAGATATACCGACCAAAGGGGCATTCGTAGTGATGTATGTAATTTTCAAATGGGATCCACCACATCACTCAACAGCTTCGAGGATTGGGCTGTTGCTTTATCTCCCCCTACAACCCAGAGAAAGAAAAGGGTAACTGAGTCTGAAAGTATAGAAAGAAGTAAACAAATTAATCAAAACAGTTAAATTGGCAAAGCTTCATTCCCAGCTGTTTTCTTCTTTATTATCAAGGAAGAAGTAGAAACTTTTTTTACATTTTTTAATCTTTTTCTCCAATAACAAAATTAACACTGCAGGACTGTTTTGAACTTTTGCTCCTTTTCTTTGTTTTGAATTACAACAGCCCTGATGACGAAATTCTCTGTTATACTAATCTTGCTCTGACAGGAATGATTTTGTGATTCATCCGGTTACTGTGAATAAAGCTTACCAGTGCACCACATTCCACTCTGGGTCAAAGGTGAATTACAGTATACCCTGCTTAGCAAATACAGCCATCACAAAACCAGAGTCAGTTATCCACATTCAGATAAGAAAAGAGCCGCCATATCACCACTGAGACATTTCCTGCCTGTGTACCCAAACCCTCTGACCTCTGACTGCCGGCTGTTTGTTCGTGTGATTCAGTCAGAGTGGAAGAGAAAAGCACGATCAGCGCTGAGTCATGTCAAGGCTTTGGTTTCAGAGCCCGAACAGCAGAGATTATAAAAACCTATAGTGTGTTAGTTTAAAGAGGAGTCCTGAAACATGTTAGACTTTCGACTCAGCACATTGAAGAAACATCATGTCAGCTGCTTGTTTCCCCACTGATGGTGCTCTTTTTCTCTCAGATGTTTAGTGTCAAAGCACCGGGAAGGCTTGTTCCTCCTATTAGTCACATGACAGAGCCAGAGCAGGAAGACTCGACTCCCCTTCTTAAACAAGTCTGTCCTAATTTACAAAAATGTACTTTCCAGAAACCCAAGAAAAACCAAGAAAGACTATTTATGTGTCATTGCCAAACTGTGGAGGGCAAAGCAAAACAAACACCTAAACTAGACTTTGGTATAATGTTATCTCCTCCTGGAGATGTTTTTTTAGAAATCATTTGTAAAATAAAAAACTGTTTTAATAACAATTATCTGTGTGTTTAGTCATAAATGAAGCATAAAATACCTATCATACTTTAGCCACAGACTCTGAAACAGTTGGATCTGCTGAGTTTTGCAATCTTACATTTACTACTAACTTGTAGGATTTGGAAACATAGTCTGAGCTAACTGAGTAAATAATCAGTGTTTTTTAAATAATCAATAATTGTTTGTTGTTTACCCAGATAGGGATGTATTAACCTTGCTCAGCAGCTGGATCTGCCTGATTTGATGCCTGAAATCAGACAGATCCATCTTGCTAAGCTCCAATCTACAAAGACTGTGAGTGGTTCGACTAAATCAGCATCCTTTAAAGCAGGAAGAGGTGGAGCTATTAGTGAGACGACAGCAGGAAGTGACTGCTCATACAGAGATTAGCATTGATGCTAACTGCTTCAGTAGCAGTTTTATAAGAGCTGGACAGCATTTCTTTATCAAATAAAGAACAACAGTAATACAGCAATACTGAAAGCATTTCTCAACAGAAATGAAAATTTTGTTTGACTTCCGACATGTTTTGCAACTATAAGGATGAAAAAAATTTGCTCAGAAATATTTCAGTTGGATTTGCCTCTGTTCTACAAATGCAAACCAACATGAACACTGAAAATATTCCTAGGATGGTGTTTAATAACATTAAACATTAAAATTATTTTAGCCCTAGTTTCTGTAAAGGGCTTTTCTTGCTTTTAGGATAGGGTCACAATAATTGCTAAATTAATAACAATTTGCATAGGGTTTATTGCCTTTAAAAAGTACCTTTAATTGACTTAAATTTAGGGTTGCAAATCAATTCAATAGTGGTATTAGGCAATGTTTGCCCTATTAATAAACATCATGGTTCTGCATTTCATGTGAGTTGATGAACAGATATCAGTTCAAGATAATTGTATCTTGTATCATTTCAATTTAGTGCTGACATCTGGGTCACCTAATCCAGTGTTTAGCTCGTACGTTCATCTTTACTGCCTGAAAATATTCATATAAATTCTAATAAAAGCTCAGTTTTTGTTTTGTTACATTACAAGAAAATTGGTTGTCTGATTGAAACCAATGGCCCTCTGAAACTCTAAATAAAATGAACGTGGCACTCGTATTCCTGATATGGTTATAAATCTGGCATTGTGAAACTACCTCTACAAACACTGTTGCCATTTTGTGTAGATAGATACAAGGCTGCCATTTAAGTATTAAATTCCATTTAAGGAATTTAAAATGCAACGTTTTTTGTCTGTAGAGGTGTTGGTACTGTTGCTGAATTATTTGGGAAAGGGTTTTTGCTTTAATTGATTTTTTTTTTGTGTCAGGACATTTAGTCTGTTGAACTTGAGGCCATCACATCAGTTGTCTTCATGTTGCATCAGGGACTAACTGAAACTGATTTTTGAAGACTTAAATACTAAAAGATTCTGGGTGAACTGAAGGATTTAATCAAATCAATACTTTGGGTCAGATTTACTGAAAACCATAAACTGAGTTTGTTCAATGTGACGCACCAAGAGGCAAAATAATCAAAGACAAAGCTCTCTTTAAGACTCCAGCATATTTCAACAACAAGGCCTGTTTTTGTGCTCAAACTGCTGACTGCCTCACATCTTCTCTCTATACACTTTCCTTTTTTTTGTTCAAACCATGCGCATGGCTATTTGAAAAGTGTGTGCATTGGTGGAGTTAAAGTTAAGGACACTGCAGTGTGCAGGGTGGAAAAATACATTGTTACATTTACTCATTTATGTAGTTGAGCAATTTTTCATGTACCTATATTTTTGAGTATTGTTAAAAATCATTGCTCTAACTTCTGCCTGAGTAAATGCTTTTGAAATTATTATGCTCCACTACATTTCACAGATGACCTGAAAACAAATCAAGATACTCAATAATGAAACTATTCTTCAAGTTGTCTTTTTAAATACCCAATAACTAATAAGTCAGACACAGGATGTCCACAAGGAAAGTCAGATTTAGAAATAAAATAGTTTATCATCAACAATAAGTTTATTATGTACCTTTATATATAAGTCACAGCCATTAAATATTCATCAGGGCATTTGTTAATCATTTTCTAATTATGCATTTGGCTCTCTATCGACATACTGTATACCTGCCTACCAACTGACCCACTCATCTACCTTCCTGCCTTCCAACGACCCAATTACCTTCTTACCAACCTACCAACATACCCTTCTATCCACTAACTTTCCCATCCAACCACCAACATCCGCTGTTGTAGGATGCTACCTTGAAATAAAGGAAGAATCAACCTGTCTTCATAGCCAACCAACTAACCATCCATCTGCAAATTTACCCATTTACCTTCCTACCCCCCCACCTACCAACCTACCTACCTACCCAACCACTCACCTTCCTATCACCTACTCTCCTTTACCTAATGTATCAACAGACCCACCTACTTTCCTACCTTCCCTTCTTCCCGTCTACCTACCCTCTTACCTTTCTACTCTAACCAACCCCCCACCCTTCTACCAACCACAGTATTCGTACTTTGACCTGACTTCAGTATTTCTGCACTCTTTCTGTCCTGCTTGTCTCTTCAGGTCGTGAACAGTTCCACGGGTTGGGCTCCATGTACTGCAGAGGAGCAGCCGCCATCATCCTCACCTATGACGTCACCAACTGGCAGAGCCTGGCGGAGCTGGAGGAGCGCTTCCTGTCCCTGACAGACACTGCCAACGAGGACTGTATCTACGCCATAGTGGGCAACAAGGCGGACCTCACAGACGTCAAAGCTCACCTGTCCCTTGACTCAGACTCTTCAATGAAAGAGCAGACTGGGAGTGAGGAGGAGAAGAATGAGTCTCATGTTCTGTCCGCCTGTCCCACTCCCCCTGCCTCTCCTGTATCCCTCTCTGGGGTGACGCTGAAGAAACAGGTTACCCCTGAGGATGCAGCCGCTCTTTATGGGAGGGTCCTGCGCTCCAAAGGCCTGGACGAGGCTAACAGCCTGCCCGCAGAGAAGATGTGTTTTGAGACGAGTGCCAAGACGGGGTACAACGTGGATGTTTTGTTTGAGACTCTGTTTGAGTTAGTGCTGCCTTCAATCCTGAGGAGGAGAAATGAGGATCAGGAGTCTCCTACGGTGGACCTGGAGGACCGCAGGGCAGACAACAACAAGCGGGCCAAATCCTCCTGCTGCTGAGAAGAGAGAAGAGACTGAAACAAAGACTTGAACTCTTTTTTAAGGAGAATCTTTGCCAACTACACACTGTGATGGTACTACATTTCACTCTGACTGAGACCCCAAAGTGATACAGGAATTACGTTGTTTTGTTGTCTGACCTGGAAGTTAGTGTTGCACTGGTTCCATCAACAAAAAGCCCATGGGTTTGTTGGATTGGGTTTTGGATTATTGCTGTCATAAAGTCTCTGACACATATTTTGTCCATTAAAGTCACATTTACAAACTTCTCATGTTTAAAGCGATGGGCCAACTTTTGTCTTCTTTTTGTGTCTTGCCTCAGTCCCGAGTCCATGACAAGCTGATAGACACCATACTTTCGTCTGTGCATGCAGTAACAACAAAGAGGCATCCAAAGCTCGCCCACTGCTAGTTAGCTCAGCTCAAACACGGAGTCAATGGGTAAAGCTAGCCTGCCTCTGCCTACAGTCATCAGATAAACTGTCCAGCAACTCTAAACAGTCTTGTGTGCTTGTTAAGACTCGATTTTTTTGCTGTGTTATAATACATTATGTTTTACTATCATCGTATTATCTTCCTTTACTCCTAAACAGAGACTTTGTTTTGTTGAGCTACTTCTGATTTGCACCAGAGAAGTGACGTTCGCAGGCGAGTTGAGGCTTTTGAACCTAGCCATTGTTAAATATGCAGGCAATTTGCGTTTAAGAATGTCTCGCAAACAAACTGGGAATTAGTTCTCATAGTTCACTTAAAAGAGCTGTTCAAAAGACTCAACTCATTTGCAAACGTCACATGCAAATTACCGCAGAGGTAGGTCAACAAAACAGTGCCTCTGTTTAGGAGTAGAAGAAGATAATATAATGTTAGAAGAAGATAATGTAACATAACACAGCAAAAAATAGTCTTAACAAGAACACAGGACCATTTAGAGTTGCTGAACAGTTAATCTGATGACTGTAGGCAGAGGCAGGCTAGCTATACCCGTTGACGCCCTGTGTTTGAGCTAAGCTAACTAGCGGTGGGCAGACTTTCTTGTTACTGGACACTCAGTCCAAAGAATGGCGTCTATCTGCTTGCCATGGACTCGGGAGTGAGGCAAGACACGAAAACAAACAAAAAGTTGGGGTATAGCTTTGAGGCAAAAAAAATACAGACGCCTGACTTCAACGTTTGCCCCACTAAGCAGTTTTTATATCATAGTTGTACCTCTTTAAAACCCTTTTTTCTTAGGCATGGGATGGTAAATGGACTTGAGCTTATATAGAGCTTTTTTAGTCTTTGACTACTCAAAGCAGCTTTACACTGCAGGTCACATCTACCCATTCACTCACTGATGGTTGAGTTTCTATGTTAGTTGTCCATCAGTATCAACTAACACATTCACACTCTTTCTTACCCATTTACACACCACTGACACAGCAGTGAGAGCAGCTTGGGGTTAAGTGTCTTGCCGAAGGACACATCGAGAGCTGCAGTCCTCACCTGACTGGTAGGATCAGTGTAGAGGCAGAGGAGATATGATGGATTGATTGAAAGAGTTTTTATCAAAAATCCCAGACTTTGAGATGATGAAACCAGGAGTTTGAAGAGAATTATTCATTTCATTGTTTTAAGACTGATAGGTGCATCACTCTTGTTTCTGTGAGGGGGCAGCCATTTTCACATGTCTAATGATATTTCAAGCAGAGATGCACTGATACCACTTTTTTAAGACCAAGTACAACTACTTATATTTGAGTACTCCTAGAAAATGAGAACTAACATGAATACTCCATTTCAGTTCTCTAAATGATTTTCAAAGTTTGTTCGATTTCATCAGACGTTTCTTTCTTATACTCTCAACAGTTTAACAGCACATATCTTTCACTCTGCTCTACTTTGTCCACCTGTAATCATGTGATAAGATGGAAACTGCAGTCGTGGCTCAAAATTGTCTTACCTGCTTAAATATTGACAAACTTACATGCTGTAAAACGATGAGTACAGCCAATTCAGTGTTTTGTGAGTGCTTGTCTGCTTGGGAGCATCCCTGATTTGAATTATTTCTGTGTAAGAAAGGGAAATAAATGTGTGTGTGTAGGTGTGTGTGTGTGTGACAATTAATGAGTAAATAGCATCCAGACAGAAGCCGTACTGGCCTCCTAAAACATCATTTCAAACTACTTATATTTTGGAGTGTAATGATCCACTGGAGATACCAGTGAACCTCTTTTTTATCTGTGAATAGTGTGATATTAGTGGGCGGGGCTTAGGTGGATGCAAAACAATCTTACAGACTTGTTAGCCAGTCCTGGCTAGCAAGTCCCCCAGCAGAGTCCACATGCTCCCCTCCCTCCAATATCACACCTCTAATAATACCTCTGGAAACATGGTGAGTCGGGGTCAACTCATCCCCTCCATTCTGTCCCTGTGTCAATGTTATGGCTTGAAACAGAATCGTAATTAGGGCTCATGTTTGCCTCCGGTTTTGCTTTGTTTTGCCGCAAACTATTTTGTTTTTAAAAAAACAAGAGTTTTAATTTAATGAATAAATGTGATCAAATGTGATTAATCACCGTTTGAACCTATTTCATTTTTGAAAAACAAGAAGTTGAATAAATGAATAAATGCGATTCTTTTAATTTTTTGACTTAAAAATGGGAAATAACCCTTTTCTTGAACTTTCTTTATTAAAAAGGCCTCTAGCCTCAACACTCCACTACCTTCTTTATGAAAATCCCAACCCAAATATATTAAAATGCTCAACCATACAATTTATTGAAAAGTTAACTGTTGTACCTCAGATGGAATAGACGAATATGACTGAACTAAGATACTAGACAATAAAAACATTAAAGCAGACCTTGAATCATTGTCACAGAAACCCTCAGAGGGCAGACATTTTGTCTTCCTCTGTCTACCATGATGTGTTCATTTGGTTGTTTTCAAAAGATTTAAGTAATAAAAACATTTTTGTTGGAAAACCACCTCCATCATCCTAAGATTATGAGACACATCTGAGAAAAGTACCAAAAGTTGCTGCTTATCAGAAAATGGCGCAGATTAAGTTTGTGTTGACACGTAGGTGGGTATCTTTGAAGATGTAACCTTTTCTGTGTGTCCTGGTCTTCTGTCCACAACTAAACAACATTTCATGTCACTGAAAACTCACACTTTGGGCCCAAAATGTCACCCTCTGTTGACCTCTCCTCAGGGTGACGTCTCACTATGCAACATTATCATGGTTGTTTTGAAAAAACACATACTTTCAGCTAGGGCTGGGAAAGATGGACTAAAATGTACATCTCGATATTTTACAGCCGAATGTTTTTATTCAATGTATATCTTGACTTTTTTTCTGGATGAATAATAGAAAAAAACAGATTAATGAAGTTTGGGCTGTTAAATCTTGAGGTGTGGGTGCAACTCATTATTTTTTGTATTCATACTGCATTAGTGGCGCTAACTTGGATTCTGAAAAGATTATCATGCTTTAGCTTCTTTGCCACCTATTTTGACATTTGCAGGAAAAAAACAAAAATACTGATGTAAACAATACTGTCCAAACTTAAATGTAGTTTGAAAATGTATTGATATTTTCCAAAAGCTCTCCCCACCCCACTTTCAGATGCTCTGTCACTATGATGCTGCTTTAAAAACACTCCAATGATACAAACGCTGCCGACATTTAGGATGAGACCCATGGCCATAGTCTGTGGTTGCCATGGTAGCAACAGATGTTTAACCTGAGAGGACTCATGAATCTGTTAAGTGACAGAATTTCATCAAGATTTTCAGCTTGTCTTGGATTGAAATGTGAAAAAGAAAGTATTCACTCAAAAATCCCGCTAACACCAGTTAACATAGCTACAAGTTAAACCATAACACCAATCAGACTTGTGGTTGTAACAGATATGAAAACAAAAAACTTTTGCATAGAAAGTGCAAAAAAAAAGCAAATTACAGACATTGTAACATGATATTCAAGTGTTTCACAGTGTGTTAATGCATTTTCATGTGGATGTCATGACCTACATCAAATACCTGCCTACCTGCCTAAAACGTACATACATAAGACTTTTTCAACCAGTTTTTTTATTCCTGTGCACATGTACACGACCCACTGAAACAGCTCTTTGAGCCACTTTGGGTCCCAACCCACCAGTTGAGAACCACTGATTAAAGCAGTTCTCATTCATTTTGAGGCTGTATAGTTATTGATTCAAAATGTATATTTATCTTTATTATTACCTGAAAAAAGTCACTGTTTGTAGTGACTAATGTCCAAATGACGAATGAAAGGCAGATAGCAGAAGCCCTCTGCTGGTTAAGAGAAGCATTGCAGCATATTTCTTTCACATCAATACTAAATTGTCCATATTTGCACAGATTCTTTATTCTGACGTGTCTGTACATCCATAATAATAATAATAATAATTCCCCCAAAAGTCAAACACTGAAATCTGCTTAGGTTTGGAGCAAGAATCTAAAACTTTGTCTTGTTAGTTGTTAATGGGTCAATACATCGCACTGTTGTTTTTTTTTCTACAAATAAATTGTAAGGCTCTCACACTTCTTTGTTTTCTTTAATGCTCTGTAAAAAACGTGATGGATTTTTAAGAATGCTGTCACAATAAAGTTTCTGTATTTAGCATTCTTTTCTTCTGAGCTGCTGAAGCTGAAAGTGAGAAAACAAACAGAGTCAGATGTAAACAAAGAACATTTAATCTTTACAATCCAATGAAATAATCATATTATGAAAATTACTGTAATTATGTTACAAGCTAAACAAAAGTTTGCAGTGGATTTTGGGTTAAGTCTGGCTGGTTATTTTCCAAAGAAGGGAATCTGGGTGAGGCAGAACATTTGACCTACTTTCTAAAGTGTGTTAAAAACCCTCGGATCAGTGACCACAGTTTGATACAGTTGGACCTTTGAGCCCGGCTGGTCTGCTGCAGTTCAATGAAAAGTCTGTTAAAGCAAACGAGAGCGTCAGGAGGGGTTTAGATGTGACATATTCAATGTCCTCAGGAGAGGGGTCAAGTTTATTCAGCTGATATAAATACAAAAGAAAATCAGTGCATCGTGTGAACGTGTGTAAAAAGACAGGAGTGAAAGACACTTTCTTTAGGCTCATAAAGGTGGATTTATGAAGACGATTAAAGGCCAGGCAGCAGAAAAAAATAACAAGAGGAAGAAGACATTTCATGATGCACTTTGAGGAGAAAAAAGTCAGGTTGTGGAGAATGTCACAGTTAAAAGAGTACAGCCAAAATGTAAAAAACAGCTGAAATACAATTTCTAATCAATTGAATTTTGCTCCCAAGACTGCATTTCACCTTTGTATTTGATGATTGTCATTCCAACAATTTAAAATTAACAACTGACTCGATATATTTCACTTTTATTCTTGATATTTTATATTATGTCACCATTTTAGTTTTATTTCTCCATCATCTTTTTATCTGATATTTAGTCTAAATTTATTGCATTTTGAACATATATATTTGTACTTTCTGTAAAATTGACTTTATCTGTGATATTCTCTGGGTATCTGATATTTTGACTTTATTGGTGACATATTGACCTTATTCTCGATAGTTTGACTGAACTGTAAACATTTAGACTTTATCCTTGATATTACACTTAGAGAATATAAACATGACTCAGCTTTTTGACTTTAATCTCGATATTTGACATTATTTGACCTTACTGTTGACATTTTGACTTTCCTTAATACTACTGTAGACATTTCAGCTTTATTCTTGACATTTTTACTTATTGTTGGGATGTGTGATATTATCAGATCAATATCGATATCGGCCGATAATTGCCAGAAAGGTGATTAATTGGTATTGATGGATATGAAAACTTACTGCTGATATTTTGGCGGCACAAATTTGCCATAAATATTCCATATATTGGCTGTAATATTGGCGGGAAGAATGTACAACTGTGCATGTAAAGTTTACTTCATCATCACTGAATGACCATTTTATAAATCAAAAGTGTCAAAATGTAATTTATTAAAAAATAAAATGTTTTTCTTTCTTCACATCAGTTTCTAACGCAAATGGACCGTAACTATGGGAGGAGCAAGTCAGTTTTAGTTAAGTAAAGGATTTGTGTTAAAAAATAGTATCGATAATGGTATCAGTTCGGCAATAATAAGTTTAGAAATATTGGCAGATTGGATATAGGGCATTTTAACAGTATTCTTGTTCTTTTGACTTCTTATTATTATAATTTAATATTTTATTCAAATTACTCTCAACAAAAAGCCCTGAGAAAAATGCATGCATGCATACAATATCTTTTTGTTTCCTGAGAGAACATGTGAAGTTCGCCTGGTTTCTTTTGTTCACAAATTATGACGAAAACAGCTTTGTTATCCCCACATCATGAGATGAACTGTTCAGGGGAAACAGATATATCATGTGAAGAATAATTGCTGGATGTGATCCTGCTTTGGGCTTCCAAACATAACAGACTTAGTGCAATACTTCTTCTACATAGCGCACAAACCCTTTGAAAACAGCTTTGCAGCTTTTGGTCCAGACTCACTGGGTAAAAAGGCTGATTTAAGCTGTTTTTTTTTTATATTTTAAGGCTTTACAGTTGTTAGGAAAAATGCATATTTATTTGTATTAAAAAGTGTGATATTTCCCATCTTTACATGTATTAAAACTGGACGTGACATTTACACTTTATTTTCATGTCAGTTTTCAACATAAATCCAACAAGCCTACTTTAATCATCATTTTGATTTTGTTTTCATGAATGAATTTCAACCTAGATCTTGCATTTTGACCCTCCTCTCATCTTTTTAATATATTATTTAATGAAAAAAAATCTTTTTCATCTTATTTTTTCTTCCTGATGCCTGACCGGACTACTCCTCTGTACAATATATATTAAAAAGACAGTTGTATTATAAGAATAGTGTTTTAAAGCATGATAATACTGTTAAAAGTATCAACCAAACATAATTAAAACTCTTAATGCAGGAGTGTTAGTGGCTTTACATTGGGTAGGAAACCTGGACAGTAAAAACGTGGATAAACTGAAGCAGTGCATACATACGGCGTCTTTGGTTCAGCTGTATTTGACGGTCTCTTAACGTTAATAACGTATCTCATAGTAGCTGAGGTAATAAGTTAAACAGTAAGCACCAATCCACATTTATAACAAAAAATACTCCATTTCCCATAATGCTGTTGGCTTCATCATGGCTTCTTCTTCTCTGGAACTCAAAGAGTTACGCAGTCTTTGTGGCTTTTGAAGACAGAGTCTCATTTACATAAATGTTAATGGTAGATGGAGGGATGACATCAGACCACGGTGAAGGTTTCTCTTTGTCCACATAAAACAGTTTTTTTTCTTAGAGGTTCTTCATGCAGACCTGGCAGCGGCTGATGCGTGTCAGCAGCTGGCCTGCTTTAAGTGTCTCTGATGCCGGCGTGGCGTGGAACGGCTGCTCGATGGTTGTGAGCCAGAAGCTGTGCTTGTTGGCAAAGTAGTGGCATGTGCCTTTAGCCCCGTTACACTCGACGAATGGTGTTGTGCGGAAGTCCTCAAGGCAGGAGCCCGGTGACGATAAAGACTGACCTCCGCCTTCGTTTCCTGCTGCAGTGTGCTGTGGAGACAAAGGTGAAAGGAAGAATGAGGCAGCTGGAGAGTCTGATGTTCTCTGATAGTGAGTGTTTCAGTTAAAAGACAAAACCAGCGATCAGCAGTCAGTAGCCAGTATTTCTCTGTAGTTCGGTGCTGCACACTGCTGTGCAATTTAAGGTCCCATGTCCAACAAAATCAATTTTCTTTGCTTTTAATGTTAGAGGGGCTTGAAGAGCAGAAGAACATGACACCTTTTACTAAACTCTCAGTTCATGGAGAAATGTGCTTTGCCTCTTTAAAGAAAATGCCTCAAGAAAATGTCATGTTTTTACTTCCTGGGGTTTATGATGTAATAGCTACACAGCCTCCACCCACAGGTGTGTTTTCTGCTTGTCATGGCAGATGCAATGGCTGTTCTAAAAGTATGCTTTGCAGCCTATAACCCCCAGCCAAACAGCTCAGAGCTCATTATCATAGTCTCCTGTAGCCTCCCCATCCCCCGAGAACAGAGCGTTTCCAAAGGGGAAGGGAAGGGAAAGGAGCTGGACATGGAGCCTTTAAATCAGATTTAAGACCTAATTTGCCACTTTCAGTGATCGCAGGGGCATGCCCTCATAATGGGGCTTGATGCAGCCATTTATTTGTTTGACTATTCCTCAACTGTGTGATGTTAATATGATTGTTTTACTGCTACAAATGAGGTTTAAGCCTCTCCAGTTTAAATAGTTTATTTAGCACTGCAGGTTGGACTGCTGTCAAAGTTCCCAAACACAGCAGCAGACAAAAATGTCCTTGTTTCCAGCAAAGATCTCCCCCATATTCTTCGCTCTTTTTTTTGTTGCAAAACAAAATTCTTCTCAGGACTGCCAGCTGACAGCATTGATGGTCAGGGTTCCAGGGTATAATTTGCTAACCTGACACACCAGATGGACCATTCTACATATTTCACTAGTCCATGCTGGAAATAGCCCATGGAGAGTGTTTGAGAATGGGCAGAACCTTTTAAAAGCATATCCTGCAGGTGATAGGGGACAAAAATCAAACATGCTAGACTTTCTGTCAGGGAGCCGTGTGGCATCTCAGTCTGGTCTGTGTATGTTGGTCATTATGACACACTACACGAAACAGAACAACCAATATTTCTTGCCAACGGGTCCCGAAACCCTATGACTGTCTGGTCGGGGCATAATACTACATATATTGTGTAGTCTGACCTTAGCATAACTCTCACCAAAACATGTTGGAGGTGGAGCTGAAATATACTTTCTATCGAGAAACGCTTTCAGTGTTGTTATTTGTTTTTAATTTAATAAAGAAATGCAGTCCAGATCTGATAAATCTGTTGCTGAAGCTGTTTGCATCAATGCTAATCTCTGTGAGAACAGTCTTTAAGGGACTCTGATTGGGCCGTGCTGTTGTAGATTGGAGCTTGGCAAGATGGATCTGCCTGGTTACAGACAATGAATCAGGCGGATCAAGGATCAGGGCAGGCTTATAGACAAAAAGGTTGGAAATCAAAGCCTCAAAGGGACAAAAACATGAAATAATAATGTTCAAAAATTTTTGTTAAATTTAATAAGAACTTTTAGCACAATAGTTAGCCACAAGAGACTTGCAAAAGTTAGCATTTCAACTTCTTGTCACTTCATGTTAGTCAGGTCTCTGAAACCCCTCCCACACAGAAGCTTGCGTGTGCCCTTTCATGAGACCCTCGTCTTCTGGCTGGTTAACACCCACCCCTCGCTGTCTGTACAATCCCTGTTTGTGCTGCAGGAATTCTTTTGTTGATTAGTAGTTTTTTTGCTCCTTTTTCCCTTTTTCAGAGGTTCACATCATTAACAGAATGTACTTTAAACTACTGTTAACATGAGTGAAAAGGTCGCACCCATGATCAGTACTCGAGCATCTTTTTTTGAATCAGAGTCCTTTATTCATAAGAAAGCCTGAACCCACCATGAGGAAGGAGTATCCGATCCACAGGCTGCGCCAGCCCACGGGACACTGTGGGATGCTGACGTCCTGGCTGTGAACTGCGATGGCGACTGACGGAGCCTCACACACAGAACAGCGGCTGATGAACGGTTTGATCTCTGCCTCCTCCACGGGCATCATGGGAAGAGGAGCTGTGGTCGACAGCCAGTAGGACTTATCATTTCTGCTGGCATAGTAGCAGAGGTCTCCGGGGTTGCAGTAGAGGAAGGGCATGGTGTTGAAGCGAGGGAGGCAGGAGCCAGCCAGACCTGAGCATATAAACAAAAATTATACACAGATCAAGAAAAACAGTAGAAAGACAGTTTTAAGGGGTAAAACCTGTTATGCAGGTAGGATTGTAGTCCTCCAGGCTGAAAATTTGTTGAAAACAAGACAGAACATTTGTTACCCGTTTCTTTCTTCCTGTATCTCCTAACTCCTCACAACACAGACATGTTTCAGCAGATGTCTGTAAACTTGAATCTGATTCTGTTCCAGATGACTGCTTCCTGAACTGTTTTTTTCCTTATCACTGTAACTTTGCCTAAAGTTGCTCAGTTCTGTACTCGTAGTAGATTTTAAATAAGGTCTAGACCTGCTCCTTTTTGGCAGATCTCTGCAGAAAACATAAAATCTGCTGTTTCATGATTGAAACATAATTTGAGTTGGTTTTTGGTGTTCTCATTCAGACTGAAATAAATTTGATTACACTGATTTAACTGTGAGGGCACCGGACGGTCTTATTTTCCCAAATCAAACTGTGCCATCAGGACAATCTGATGACACAGACCTCTTTGTGAAGTCTTCTGGTTCACTGGATCACAGTGTCAGAGAAATTCAGTCTGACAATGTTTCCTGATCAGTGATGCGTCCTTACAGAGCAGCACTGAAATAAACTCACTCTGGTATTACCTGGAAATGACACTGACAATTCATTATTGACAGGTTTGAAGTATTAACAAATCTTAAACTGCACTGAAAATACTTTGAATACAAGTATATTTTGGAAATTTCTGTTACTGAAACACTTTTTGTCTTCAACAGGATTGCTGTCCACGGTCCTTACAAACAAATCCTGTAATTAAGTGCTGGAGTTAGACGTAAGAGTTTCTTGTATAAACTGTGACTTCTTTTTTCTGGATCACTTGAAGTAAATGACTTTAATGATTCCAGAAAATACTTGACACACAGCTTTCAGGCTACAAAAGGCTCTCTGAAGCCCAACTTGAAAAAGATAGATTTAAAGTAAAAGAAAGCAGAAATTGATCTATATAGATGTTTCCAAGAAACTGATGATACTTGAGAGTAGTACTCAATGATACTAAGCTGTAACTGGCAACCTTTTCTTCCTGTATTTTACCAACAACACATGAGAGTGCAAGTGAGGGAGCGAGAGACGGAGGTGTGCTGGGGCATCTCTGACGTAAGACGACAAATTGATGTGGAGGGAGAAGTGTTGATGTGTTCAAGTGTGTGTTTTATTGTTTGAGGTGATTACAGAGATGTGCAGTGTTACCTTGCAGTGCTGTGATGATGACGAAGTATTGTTTGTATTTAACAACATTTTGTACCTCATAAGGTTCCAAACAAAAACAAACAAAAAAGAGACTTCCACACTAGAATGTGTCTCTTTTTTGGTGCCAGAATGAAAACATTTTTTTACTGTTGCCACCATATTTTTCCTTGGTATTTAATTCTTTCAATGAAAACTTTGACTTTAACTCCACCTTGCAAACTGACTGCTTTCTTCCTGCTTGCCTTCACATGACAGTGCCAGCTTCTGTATGACTATAATAGATAGTTAGAAACTTTATTGATCACAAGGTAAATCTGAGCATCCAGGAGCAGGTCTCATTGTGAACTCATCAAGAAAAAAAGTCAGGACTCATACATTAACCACACCTGCTAATATTTTACCCAGTGGCCCCATGCATATATTAACTAAACAATTAAGTAAAATAAAATAAGTAAAATGAAAGACCTTTAAAGAAAAAAAATCGATATGTCAAATATGACTATGTACTTCTTGATGATTTGTGTATCAATACAGATTCTACAGAATAGATAAAGCCCAAAACGCTGTGACAGCAGTTGGTAAATACACTTTGTGTAATGTTGTCCATAAAGAATAAAGATTTAAATAGAATCTGAACTAAATGATGCAGCACATGCTCCAATTTTCAAGTTACTTCTAAGAAAAAAAACCCTGTACATCTGACATGATTTGGTCCAAGCATGGCTTAATGTGTGTTTCCCCTCCCACGACAAAGATGGTATACAAATGTATGGAGAGTGGGACAGAAGATTCTTTTAGCCAAGATAACCTACTAATGGTGACTGAAAGCAAAGTGCCACATATGTAGGAAATAAGAGAGAGGTGAATGTGTTGTATGGCAAATTTTTATGGTCCAATTCACATTTAATGTTTGTTTTGACTGCTAATGTAAGTGTGACACAGCAACAGGGATTGTTGTAAAAAATAAATATGCGTGAATTGCTGTCATGAAAAATTGTTTTTTATTTAGGTGATTTATCTTTAGTCTTGATTATTCTTCTGTATGTTTTTATGGTTGTTACAATGTAACTGTATGTCCATGTTAAATAAATGAATTAATAAGTAAATGAATAAAGCCCTTCCAGACCACACTGATAATAATTCAGTTAACCCTGACGTACCCAGGTCCTGATTGTGGGCCATTTCCTGTCCCTCCATGTAAAGCAGACTGTATCCGTCCCACAGTTTGGACATCCCCAGAGGACACATGGGCGTCTCCTCTGACTGACTGTGTTTCACCAGCAGGTATCCCACGCTGACACTGCGGCCTGGCATACCAGGTAAACCCGGGATACCAGGGTTGCCACGGCGACCTATTTAGAAAGAAATTGGTACTCTTGTAATGTGTTTGTCAAATTGCTAAAACACAGTAAACTTAAAAGCTACAAACATATCTAGAAATAAATGCTAAATAATACCTTCATAGATTCTCACAAACTCATATCTCATCAGTGCTAAGATTGTTACATAATTTTACAAACAGTCTGGGATTATTTTGGTTTTTGGATCAGTTTTCACTTTTTTGCTAATTCATCCATTAAATCGACTTTCACAAAAATAACAATCAGGCCTTCTTGGTGGCTGGCTGCCTCTGTTAAATCTCTACCTCCTTTAAATCCTCTAATCCAGGATTACTGAGCTAATCCTCATCTGGCCCACAGAGTCAGACACACCTTCCATGCCTTGCAGACCGGGGTGGCCCATTTGTCCAACCTCTCCACGAAATCCTGGCGTTCCTGGTTGACCACTGATCCCCGGCATACCTTTTTGCCCAATGGGTCCCATGAAACCTAAACAGTGAGAGAACATAGACGTAATGCCAAGCTGCACTTTTCACTCAAATAATGGTTAAAGAAGGTTTGAGAAGAATAACAGAGGTGGGCACATGAAATAAAAACATTTCCTAACCATTAATCTGTTAAAAGTATCAATCAATCAATCAAAAGTATGTTAGCTTTGACGCAGTTTATCAGTTTAGTCTGTTCAAAATAACAAAAGTTACCACTATCTTATTGTTGAGACATATTGACAAGTTAACAGTCTGCCTCTGGGCCCAAATGATTTCTTCTTTTTTTTTAATTTTTGTGCTTAAAAAATTGATTTTGATGATTCCTAACACTTCAAGATCCAACTATCACAGAGTTCAAATCTACATAGCAGTCAGATCCCTGGCAATCAAAAATTGAATGGTATTTTACTTGTAAAACTAACCACTGGCTCAAAGCTTGTCTGGATGAAATAAAAAAAACCTGATGCACCAAAAAACTAGAAAAGCACTCGGAGAGCGCAGACCTCCACCAAGCGCCACAGTTCCCTCCATATTGTGATTCACACCAAAAAAAAATCATGGATCCAAACGGTGATCTGGATCACCCCCAAAATTTAATCAGTTCTTCCATATCCCATTTCCGACAATTCCTGAAAATTTCATCCAAATCCGTTCATAACTTTTCAAGTTATTTTGAACACAGACAAACAAACAGACAAACAAACAGACAGATAAACACCGGCAAAAACATAACCTCCTTGGCAGAGGTAAAAAACATTTACCCAGTAAAGGATTTAATCTAAAGACATTACATCCACAAAGATCCATGGATCATTTTAAATCAACAACAACAAGAGATTTTTTTTAAAGACATTTTTGGTCTTCATTGACAGTGGAGAGATAGGGGATAGACTCAGAAAGGGGGAGAGAGAGCAGGGGAAGAAATGCAGCAAATGAGCCTCAGGCAGGAATCAAACATGTGCCTGCCCCACAAGGCAAGAGCCTTCATATATGATATGTGCATGTTTGCTACCAACTCCAAAAAAAAAACAGCACAACACAAGAGACTCTCTGTCATATCATTCCTCAAACTTGTAGCCCCCTTAATGTACAGAATTTCATACATAAAGCAGCTATTTACTATAAACATGCCAGGAAGTACAGGAAGAGGTATCTTCTTCTTCAGGCTGCCTGCCATTCATATCCACGTGTAAGAACAGGATTTTGATCCGTCCTCTTTTTAATAGAGCTTTTCCATTTGTGATATTGGCTAAACTTTGCTCGACTCAACACAGTTTTGTTATCACAAGCTACATTTTCCATCACAGTATAAACTATGATACCTCTTGAACATAGGCAGGGCTGTCATTGGGTAGCAGTGCAAAAAGAAGTGATATTCTTACATCAACAAAGGAGAAAATGAATGTGAAAGTGTAGGGCTCCCAATTTGAGCAAAACAACACACTATTAAAGCAGAGGGGAATTTTTAGAAGTCATACAGCACTATAGAGCCAACAACAAAAGGCATTTCATTTGTCAGGCATCCTGCGGTAGCAATACTCTGACTGATCAGTGGTCAGCAGCAGCCCGATTCATAGTACCTTTACACAAAAGTGCTGCAACAAGGCTCTGCTATACACACAACTTGAGACATTTGCGAGACAATTCACATTAATACCACAAGGCCGTAACATCTCCACACAAAGGCAGAGATGCTCACTCACAGCGCTCTTGTCTTCCGCTAAGTTCTTGTGCCTTCCTCTCTGAAATATCACGCCTCTGTTACTGCCTCTGGAAATAGAACAAATGGGGGGATTGCATATTCCCTCCATTTTGTCTCCATGACGTTCACAGTGGAGGCGAGACGTTAAAGGGGCGTAAATATTATGCCTCGAAACAGCAGTGTGAATTTGGCCATTGACTGCACCTTAGGTGATATGAAAAACTGTACTGGTACTGGATAAAATCCCTAATGGATAAGCAGAGTAACCAGGAAGAGTCAAGTAGAGCTACCATTAGGTGTAAACATACAAATTGTAAGTAAACTCTGTTTGCTTTTTGTTCAAAAATAATGTGAACAAAAACTGAATTTAATGGAGTACATTTGTTTTCAATGGTTGTTTCCTAAATCAATAACCGTCTTAGAAAATATTAAAGTAAACTCTGAGGGACTTCCGGTATGATGCAGGCTTGAGCAGCAGCACAAGGTTTAGGCTCCCAGACAGGTCGAGAATATTTCCCGAAAATTGATTTAAATATATACCACGTTTTGAAAGCAAACATGGAAGGGGAAACACAAAGACAGCTAAGAAGCAAAATATCCCAAAGAACTGAGAAACTCGAGAGACAGACGGCAGAAACAGGAGACGGCGACGAACAAGAGGCCTCACCCTCTCTGCAAGCTAGCATCGGAGCCATACATGCTGAGCTAAAGGCAATTCGTCTGGGCATAAAAGCCGAGCTAAATGACTTCCACGACGCCTTTTCAAAAGATATGAAGAAAAACTTGACAGATTTTCGTGAAGAAATTGGTCGCAAGCTGAATGAAATTGCTACGGATTTGAAAGACACAGTCGGCAGAGTAGAGGAGGCGGAACAACGTGTGGCGGACATTGAAGAGTGGAGCTCCTTGGCTAAAGATGCTATACGCCAAGTCCTGAATACACAAGAAAAGATTCAAGAAAAGTTAACAGATCTTGAATCGCGTTCAAGAAGAAACAATATACGCCTGTATGGGATTCCCGAAGGCGCTGAAGGAGAAAATGTGCTGGGGTTTGTTGAAAATTTCATTAAAACGGAACTGTCGCTGCCCCGGGGCGAGCTGGATATACAGCGCTGCCACAGGGCACTGGGACCGAAGCCGCCACCAAGCGCAAACCCCAGGTCAATTGTGGTCTGCTTCTTGGAGTACAGTGTTAAGGATTCGGTACTTCGCTCGGCATGGAAAAAGAGAGAAATACATCTAGATGGACATAGAGTGTATTTGGATCACGACTACCCCGCAGAGATTCAGCGGAAAAGGAAAGCTTACACTCCGATCAGAAGACTACTGAAAGAGAAGGGTCTCCGCTTTCAGACGCCACCACTCGCAAAACTTCGGGTGTTTTTTGACAGCGGCCCAGTCACATACAGCAGCGCAGCGGAGGCGATGCAGGATTTAAAAAGAAGAGGACTGACCACGGATGATGACAGCCCCGCTGATGCAGCTCCAGAGAAGCTGATGAAAACCTCCTGGCACACTGTGGGCAAAGAAAAGCGTCGGAACCGGGATGCACACCGGGAGAGGATCCAGAATCTACTGAAGGTTTTCCGCCGCGACGATCAGGACAAGTGACTATTTTCTTCGGTTTAGGAAAAACACACCGTAACGAGTAAACCCCGGGTAAGGTAAAGAGAAATATGGCTTCAAATATGTAACCAGAGGAGTAACATGCATAGACTGTGAGTGAGGTTATGTTTATTTAGAGCAAAGTTGGCTTCTTTTGAGTGTTTATTTTATTTTAGAGGGATGTTTTGGCTATGACCTACACCAAACAAATGGACCTTTAATCTGGGAGTCCTTGATATCTTGGTTTACTGTGCACTGCGTTGTTTTTCATCACAGAACTATACCAGGTTGCACAGGGGAGGCCCTTCTTTACCTGAAGGTTTTCCGTCCCACTTGAGAAGTTACTTTGACAGAAACTTCGACTATGGAAGTCACTGTTCAGTTCACTTTTGATATGTTCTGTATTAAGATATATTCTGTTACTTGTGTTAAAGTGTTATGGTCATCTTGGGTTTGCAGTATGGAAAAATTACATGTATTTGGGGAAAAATGTGTCAGCAGGTATATAATGTAGTCACACTTAACATTAATGGGTTGCAAAATCCAGTGAAGAGAGGAAAACTCATCTCCAAGATGAAAAGGGAAAACCTACATATAATATTTTGGCAGGAAACTCACCTAATGCAAAAAGAACATGAAAAACTTAAACAATTAGGATTTAAAAATACCTTTTTTTCCTCTTACATGAAAGGACATGCCAGGGGAGTTGCAATATTAATTTCAAACAAAGTGTCTTTCAGACTCCTCTCTCAGATTTCTGATAAGGAGGGACGTTATGTACTGGTAAAAGGGATTTTGGATTCTGTAGAAGTAACATTATTCAATGTCTATAAACCACCAGGACAAGATAAACTGTTAATGAAAAGAATATTTGATTTAATTACCACAGAAACTCAAGGTATACTGATTTGTGGAGGTGACTGGAATGTCCAGCTGCACCCTCCTCTTGATTCCACTAATCAAACAAAAAAGATTAATGCCGAAACAATATATATTAAGAAAATGCTGAGAGAGATAGGTTTGACTGATGTATGGAGGGAGATCCACCCATCTACAAAACAGTTCACTTTCTTTTCCTACCCACACGCCGTTTATTCAAGGATTGACTATTTTTTCATGTCTCAATCAGAGAGACACAGAATAATAGATTGTAGTATAGGGATCAGAGATGTGTCTGATCATGCAGCAGTGTATTTAAAGCTCCATCTTGATGTCCAACCCAAAAACACCACCTGGAGACTTAACACTAGCTTTTTAAATGACCTAAAATTTGAAGATTACGTAAAGCATGAATTTAATGATTATATGGAATTTAATAACAATGAAGAAATATCACCGAGTGTGATATGGGACGCAGCAAAGGCTGTTTTGAGAGGAAAAATAATTATGTGGTCTTCCAGGAAGAAAAAAGAAAGACAGAAACAGTTAAATGAATTAACTAACAAAATTAAAACACTTGAACAACAACATATAGAGTTAAACGATCCCCAAATACTTAGACAAATTAGAATAAACAAACAAATTTTAAACAACATACTTGATGAACAAGTGGAGATTAAACTTAAATATATAAAACAAAATTACTATGAAAACGGACCCAGAGCCAAAAAGATCCTTGCTTGGAAACTGCAGAAACAACAAACTGAAAGATCAATTTTTAAAATCAGAGATCCCTATACAAACAATATATGTTATAAACCTGAGGAAATAGAACGGTCTTTTGAAAAATATTATAAGGAGTTATACTCTCAGCCAAAAGCAGCAGAGGCCTCTATCATTAAACAGTTTTTAGATTCTCTTGATTTACCGTCAATTGGTGCTGAACAGAATAAAATAATAGCACAAGAAATTACAAAGGAAGAGATCGCTTACGCTATATCAAAACTTAAAACTGGCAAAGTACCAGGGGGAGATGGTTTCCCAGCTGGTTGGTACAAGAAATTTAGAGATACATTGACACCCTTACTTCTTAGATGTTTTAATTATGTACTCAAAGGAGGGGAAACCCCAGCATCTTGGAAACAGGCCATTATATCAGTTATTCTCAAAACAGGAAAAGACAAGACGGACTGCAGTTCATACAGACCCATTTCAGTTTTAAATATTGATTACAGGTTATTTGCCTCAATAATTGCTAAAAGAATTGAAATCATATTGCCTGATTTGATTGACACAGACCAAACAGGCTTTGTAAAAGACAGACAGACACATGATAATGTAAGACGTGTATTGTTCTTGGTAGAGAATATGAGTAAAAGTAATTTTAAATCTCTTGCAATAAGCCTTGATGCTGAAAAGGCATTCGATTCTGTACGATGGAAGTTTCTGTATTTGGTGCTGCAACGTTTTGGTTTTCAAGATGCATTTATAAGTTGTCTCAAATCCTTGTACCAATCTCCAACAGCACAGGTTAAAGTAAATGGAAATCTCTCCAAGACTGTTACTCTGGAACGGGGATGCCGTCAGGGTTGTCCCCTAAGCCCCACCCTTTTTGCACTGTTTATAGAGCCTCTTGCTCAATCAATAAGAGAAGATACTTGTATAACAGGAATTCAAATAAAAGGAATAGAGCATAAAATATGTCTCTACGCGGATGACATTTTAGTGACTCTCTCCAACCCAGATTCTAGCCTACCCAAACTCATGTCATGCCTGGAGCAATACGGTTTCTATTCAGGATATAAGCTAAATATGCATAAAACTCAAACCCTCACCTATAATTTTTCACATCAAGAAGACATATATAAAAAATTTAATTTCAAATGGAATACTAAAAGCATTAAGTATCTGGGGGTTAATATCCCAAAGAATCTTACTACCATCTATGATATAAATTATGCTTCTATTACCAAAGATATAAAAGATGACTTGGACAGGTGGACTTCTCTGACTCTAAACTTGCATAACAGAATTGAAACCATAAAGATGATTGTCCTGCCTCGGTTACTGTACCTTTTTCAATCGTTATCTGTAGAGATTCCAAAGAAACAGTTTAATGAATGGCAACGCACAATTTCCAGATTTTTATGGAAGGGTCGAAGACCTAGGGTACGACTTAAGACATTACAGCTAGCAAAAGATAAAGGAGGATTGTCACTTCCTTGCTTGGAGGATTATTATAAAGCGGCACAATTAAAATATTTAATTTATTGGTGCATTGAGGATTATTCTGCTAAGTGGAAGGACCTAGAGTTTAGCCAGTTGGATATCCCTCTTCCAGCGATATTAGGAGATAAAAATTTGAAAAAAATACATTCAGATAAATTAAGCAGTTGGACCATGATTCCTCTAAATATCTGGTTTAAAGAATGTAAACGGCTACAGGAAGAGAGGGATGCAAGATTGTTAAGATGGGTGGCTTACGATGAGGATTTTAGACCTGCCCACCTAGATTCTAGATTTCAACAGTGGATCTTGAAAGGGATTACATCATATTGTTTAATTGCTAGCAGTACAGGACTGAAAAGCTTCCAGCACCTTACAGATATCTATAATTTGGAGAGGAAGGACTTTTTTAGATATTTGCAACTTAGGAACCACTTCAACAGAAACATCAAAGCTCATGTCACCACTGATATAAATCTTGTCAATATTTTTATTGATGCATACAAGGGTAACATTCATAAAAAAGTTATTACAAAAATATACTTGTGCCTACAGTTGTCTAAAAAGCTGTCTACTGAATATGTGAAAATTAAATGGGAGAGGGAGGCAAATATAACCCTGACGGATGATGATTGGTCAAATATTTGTAAAACACAATTTACTACTTCTAGTTCTGATTCTTGGAGAGAATTCTCTTGGAAGAACATAATAAGGTATTTTATTACCCCGAAAATAAAATATTTTCAAAATGGTGAACCGGATTCCGGTCACTGCTGGAGGCAGTGTAATAACCTGCTCGCTGACCACTTTCATATATTCTGGGACTGCCAAATTATTCAGCCATTCTGGTCAGACATAATAGAAACCATTAAAGCAGTGTTAGGTCATGAGCTGGATGATAGTTTTAGAACTATATATTTAGGAAACTTACCCTACATGCTTAATGTCCAGGATAAATACCTTCTTAAAATATTACTAGTTGCAAGCAAAAAAGCAATAACCAAGAAATGGCTTGTCAAGAAACCACCCACAAAAGCAGAATGGATAACAATTGTAAAGGAATTGTATGACATGGAGAGGTTGACCTTTTCATTAAGACTATGTTTAGATAAATTTAGTAAGTATTGGTCCAAATGGATAACATTTTTGAATAAAAATATAGGAGCTGGTTAATATATATATTTCTCTTGGTTTAACTACATGTATGGTTTTGTTTGAGCCTCTTGTCTTTTTGATAAATAATTCAATGATAATGATTGATCTGCATGTAGATGATTTTTGGGGGTCCTACCCCCGATGAACTTTCATTTGGACTATCTGATGGACTAACAATAACTATACCTGAACACTGGAGGAAAAAAAAAAAAAAAAAAAAAAAAAAAAAAAAAAACAACAGAAAACCCTGATTTAACCTTATTGAAAATGAACTGTATTGTATTACCTTTGATGACCTGTTTGTTTGTTTGTTTCCTCGTTTTCTATTGTTCTGTTATATTTATAAAAATACTTTAATAAAAATATAGTTAAAAAAAAAAAAAAAGTAAACTCTGAGGATTATAATGAAAGGATTTGAAAATGTGCACCCAGCTCTGAGAATAACCAACCGTTATCTCCAGGGGGGCCCTGGGGTCCTGGTCCACCTTGGCTCCCTGGTGGTCCTCTGATACCCAGTGGACCTGGAGGACCCCTCTCTCCAGGGACTCTGATGGGAACAGGAAGAGGACCTGGGTTTCCTTGAGGTCCAGGAATACCTGTAGCACAGACAGATCAGTCAAAGAATGCTAAGAAACACACAACAGCAGAGTTTGTTTGTTTGTTACGTCAGTTCATTACTTGCCTGGGATCCCAGTGTTTCCTTTAGGACCAGGTGACCCTCTCTCCCCTTTTAAACCCATCTGACCAGGAACTCCCATCAGCCCCTGCTCTCCTTTTACACCTGAAAATAAAAATGTATTTATATTTATCAATGCTCATTAAAGAATTTAGCCTAAGATTAAAAAAAATAGCTTTATTTGTAGACACATAGTGGAGCATCACTGTAAATGATTTCCTCTTGATGTCTCAATATCAGTGCTATACTTCTGCTCTGTTTATGAAAACTCTAAAGGTGCGTTCACACCGAACACAACTTGGGCAACGAAGATCACTATAGGAGCCAAACATGTTCAATGTTCCCTGGAAGGTGGCTCCACAATCAAAAACTACACGGAGGGATCCTTTCCTAGGATGATGGACAGCGTGGTGAGAGATGTACCACACATTCCCCTTTTCACACTGTAGTTGTTGTTGAGGCACCAATTCTGCATAGTTTTTATTTATGAGCGTGTTCATGTATACAGCATACTCCTGGTGTAACTGTTTATTGTTCAAGAACCTTTTGCCCTTCCGGGTCAAACCCCTGACATCAACAATGACGTAGCTACCTTTATACCTGAAGCCCAGGTAACAGCGACATCCAATGCACACCAAGTGAACTATAATTCATTTTAAAGGATCACAACAACATGTTTGGCTCCTATAATCGCGTTGACAGAAACAGAGCCGGCTGGCCCATTAGGCTATGCAAATGCTAAGGGCGCCTTGGCCTCCAGAGCACAAAATTTGGAAGAAATTCACCTTCAATATATAGTTCTATTAACTAAAAACTACTAAAAACTAAAAATTACTAAAAACTATTTAACTTAAAACAGAAACGCTCACACTGATTCAAATACAAAGCAATGCCCAATTAATACTGGTACAAATGATAATACTAAATAAGTGTAAAAGTAGCTTATGTATAGAGCTAGTGTGAATGTTATATTTATAATTTATTACTATTATTTTTATGTATCCGCTTATTTACAGGATTTTGTGGTAAGGGTGTTTATATTGTTTTTCAAATTTTTTTGTATTTATTTGTAATTTGTTAAGCATGTAAATTGGGTGACATGTTCTCTCATAAATTAAAGACGGTAGTAAAAACAATGCTATTCGATTTCTTTTGTAAGTGTATGTAAATTGCTGATGGAAGGGGGCGCCATATAAAATATCACCTAGGGCGCCACATTGGGTAAGGCTGACTCTGCTCTAACATTGAGGTACCTTTGATGGGTTTCTTTTACCTCTTTCAAATCTCCATATCACTGTCCCCATTTAAGTAATTTCAGTATTCTGTCACACCTACACATGCTCTTATTTTGTTCGTATTTTTTATTATTTTTGTGAAATAATCGGAACATAAAATAAAATCATTTGTTGCACATGAGCAGAGTAATGCACAGTAACGGCAAACTGTAAAAATATAAATGTAAAATACAACCACAATATGTTTAAGGAATTTAATCATAAGGACCATACACATAAAATAGTCAACATATTTTGGGAAATATTTCCCTTGTTGGTTGTTGTTGTCATTTTTTTTTAGCTTGCACTCACTCTGGCACTGTACTTTTCTTAGGTCTTCAAGTGTTTATTTATTTATTTATTTTTTAACATAATATTTAGTTAATCTGAATATTTTTGGATTAATTTGGCAAGTTGTCATGTCAGTGAAGTTTTCTTTAATTTTTGCACATTCATGTCTCATGCCTTTTCTTTCCTGTTTTATTTTGAAGCACTAACCCTGATCTCTGTCGCATCTGCCTCCTGATTGTTTCACACCAGCTGTTTCCCTTCACCCCTCATTACCTCTTTTATTTAACCTCATGTCTCTCACTATCTCGTCACTCTCTCCTTGTACCTCACAGTCTTCGTCCCAGCATTCTTCATAGTTTGTCTAGCCGTGTTTAACCTTGTCTGTTTATCTGACCTTGCCTTTTTGCCTCATGTTTCCTGGATCTGATTCATGTTGCCTGATCTGATTCTCTTCTTGTGTACTGACTCCTGCTTGCTCTCTGTTTCTGTTTTTTGCCTCACGTTTTTGGACACTGCTGCCTTGCTGACTGCTTACCTTTGTGTGTACCGACCCTTGCCTGTTTTATATTAAACCTTTTCCCCATTTGACCCTGGTCTCAGTGTTGTGCATTTGTGTCTGACTCTGTGCTTCGTCCATGACACAAGTTTTACAGATATAGTATGAGCTACAGCCCTAAAGGGAAAATGCCTGCATTTAAAAAAAATGTCACAACAAAATAGGACTCTTATTGGGCTCACAAAATACTTTACCATGTTAACAAAAGTCAGGACACAAAACAAGAGTTTTTACTTTTTTGCCTACTATTGCAAAATTCACCTTTAGTACTATAACTAATTGAACACGATTTCCAATTTCATCCTTCACAAATAGCATTTCCTGCTTACCTTTTTTACCAGAGACCCCATCCGGCCCCCTGTATCCAGTGGAACCTTGATTTCCTTTTAGTCCTTTCCGACCAGGATATCCAGGAAACCCAACTGATCCAGGTTCACCCTCCTTTCCAGAAAGAGCATCTACACCTGGAACTCCCCTTGGTCCAGGGAAACCTGAGGACAAAACCATACAGAGTAAAAACACGGGTTTGTATATGGGACAAAGTTCCCCGCAGGTTGTCATCCACGTAGGGTGTCATCTTTCAGATGGACACAGAAAGGCTTTTACAGTAAATCCACAGTTATTTAGATAATATTCTGATAAATCATCCTCCGGATGAGCAAACAAGAGCCCAAAACGTCACAAATTCGTACTTTAAATGAACAGGATGCCCGTTTAGGTTTGATTTTTGCGCAGCGTCAGTACTTTTTTCTCTCTTTCGTCTCAACGTGCACCTTGGCTCTGTTGTTCCCTCAGTGAGGTGTCTTGTTTGTTTACGGTCACAGGAGAGCAGAACTTCTCTATGTAAGAGTGCCAACTACCAGAGTTCAATAAAAACACGGAATGACGGAAAAACTCGTCAATGGCGGGGAAGCATTCTGTCTGATAAGACGAAATAACTTGTGCATGAATGGGTTCTTCAGAACATGAATGGCAAATGGCTCTGTTGATTAAAAAGATGGGAGACCTCTGCCATAAGGGACAACAAAATATCATCCGCAAGTTTGAGACCCCCGCCTTAGAGTTTTTTCGTCCGTTATTTTCATGATGTATTCACCCTGAGCCGAAAAACGCTAAGGGCAGAATCACTTCCTGTTCAAAGGTTGAACGGTGCCTTCGTCCAATCAAGTCCTCCTTCTCTCTTTCTGCACATACACACTTGTCCAGTCAGCAATGACTGATTTTGCCCACAAGTACTTAACTCTTCTGGCAGCTTAATGTTGTGCTTAGTTCTTTGGGTTAGTTTTGCTGTAGTGTTTTTTAATTTGCTGTTGTGTTTAGTAATTTGCCACTGTGTTTAGTTATTTGCTATTGTGGTTTGCACTTCAGGGCCATCATGTGAGTGAGAGTGAGCTACGCACGTCCTGACATGTATGTGCGTTAGTATGAGGATTGTGCCAATACATAAGAGAAAGGGGGAAATGTATGGTGCTACTTTTTCTGCAACAAAAAAAGTAAATAAACGTTTCTTTTCACAATCCTCTTACCCAGCAACCCTTTTGGTCCCAAAAAGCCCTTGTCCCCAATAGGTCCAGGCCTGTCCGGGTTCCCATCTGCTCCAACAGGGCCACGAAATCCCGGCTGTCCAGGTTGACCAGGATCACCTGAAGAGGTTTAAACAGTTTTATCTAAATCTCACAATGGTTAAGCTTTGTTAGAATTAAATAAAACACATGGAAGTGTCTTTGCATAGTTTTATCCAATATTTAGAGCTCTAAAGTGTCTTATTCATGCATGAGTAACACAATAAGTCTGTGGCAAACCTTGTGGTCCAGGAAAACCTTTTAAACCCTCTGTGCCTGGAAAGCCTGGTTGATCATTTGGGTCACCACTGTGTCCTCTCTCTCCTTTGAGTCCTGTTTCACCAGCTGGTCCAGTGACATCCAGACCTGACAGAGACAAAACCAGAACCTTACCCTCTGAAACATGTTTCCTTCTCAATCTGAACAAGTATGCAATGTATATAAACACCACATAAAACTTAAACTTCTTTACGATGCACGGTATTGGATTTTTGCCGATATCCCGATATTTTTAAATTAATTATCGCCGAAACCGATACCAATATCGATATCAATATTTCTGGTCAAGAGCACAAGCTCTGTACTTAGCAAAAATGGACATGTTTCTTTCAGTTTTAAACAAGAAAAGCATTTAACTATTGCAAAACTGAAACCCTTGATTTTTAACCCTTCAAAGCCTGAAAACACAAATTATAGCCAGAAAATTCTAAGTTTTTGAAGCTGAAATGCTTATTTCACTTTCTACTGAAATCCTAAAAACTCAAAATTTCATAAAATTTAACGTTTATATTTTTTGTATCGCATTTGATACATGAGGTGTTTTTGGCAACTGATAATCCACTTGAGGACATTTTCATCATAACATTATATTCAGATGTTATTATAGTAATTTTTTGATCATAATGATTAGATAGAGGTATCATAAAAGTATGTATCAAATATGATACAAGAGGCGTTAAAGGGTTAAATGTACCCAAGCAGTGATGAGAAGGTGCATCAATATTGTACATTTGTGTAATTTGCCGGTATTCCTGCCAATAAATGGCCGATATTTGTAACCATTATATTAGCTGTAAATATTTGCAAAAATTTCAATATCGGTCAATACTGATGCTTATCTTTTTAGGCTGATATCGGCTGATACTGTGTTGATTTTGGCACTCTCCTGCAGATGAACCCATATCTCACATATCTTTGGTCATATTGTTCCCTTGGTCTCAATTTTAAGACAAAAAATCTCCACTTGCCCCATTATCACAGTCACAGGTATCACCTAAAGAGGTCTGGCTCTGCAAAAGGCTGTTGATCAAACTATCTGACAGCCATCTGCCTATCTGTAACTTTTATCACCAGAATACTCCCTCAAGCAGCTGTACTGGCTAAATAAACACTCGTCACATGGTCTGTGTGCCCTGTTGAATAACGTTTGCTAAGAGGTCTACAACCAAGAGATCGTTTTTTCCTCCAACCCTCACCAATCTATGATGCTTGAGTAAATTAAATGATGAAGCCCCACTTCATTCAACTGAGACAGACACTTCAAACACAAACATACACGCACTTGGTATAAAAGCTGCAGCTAACTGTTACCATCAGAAAATGATTTGTTTGTGTTCAACCAGAATAACTGAGAGAACTGTACCCGTCATTTCATTTGATAATAACTTATTCAAAGTTTAATCTAGCACAGTAATCAAATTAAAACATTAATGGTACATTAATGGTTCATCTACAGTTTTTACTTAATTATATTTGTACTTTGCACTGCTGGTGAGAACTTCATTGTGTTTTTATTGTGTATATGTATACACACTGTAAAATGACAAATAAAAAGGAATCTTCAATCTAACTGCTTTTAGAGGTGAGAGTTGCACAGTAAAGACATCTGATTCAATACCTGGTGTTCCAGTGATACCCTTTTGTCCTTTCAATCCATCTAATCCAAAAAGTCCAGGCAGTCCAATGTAACCTGCACACATATTAAAGATCAGACATTAGTATGTACTGGATATTGAATAAGTTGTTGAAATAGAGTAGTGGTCTGGCAATGATACCTTTGTTTCCCTGATAACCAGGAGTGCCCTGCTGTCCATCTTTTCCAGGAGATCCTGGGGAACCTTTCAGACCTTGTTTACCTGGAGTTCCCTTCTGTCCGTCTGTGCCTGAAGAAAACATAACAGTCATAAAGAGTAAATTATTTTGTTTATAAATAATTTCAGCAATATTACACTGATAAAGGGGGCTTAGATCGACTCTTACCTTCAGGTCCTGGTAGTCCTGGTTCACCTGGCTCCCCCCTTTTCCCTGTTATACCTTCTAAACCAGGTTTGCCTGTGTCTCCCGTTGCTCCTGATAACCCTTTAATACCTGTAAAGAGGGTAATCAAACAAAAAATGTCAGGAAAAAACAATGAATTTGTTCAGTAGTAGGGGTGAAAAAGCACACTGAAAACACTTAAGATGCAATATCTATTTTTATGCAAAAATATGTGGTGGAATGAAAAGAGAAACACATAAATGAGGTTTATTATCAATGTACAAATTACACATGCTTTATAATATGAAACTGTACAAGGTCTGATTACTCGTTTAATGACAAAAAAGGATTCAGTAAACCAAAATATCAGAAGTGCACGTTACTGGTAGGTTCTTGTGACAAGCTGCTGTTCTTCATATCCGTAAAAAGAATTTCTCTTCTAAAGCAAAAAAACTGTTTTTTCATTTAATTGGGACCAATAAATCTAGACAGGCTGAGTTAGATGGAGGATAATTTTGCTTTACAACATGGTGAACAAAAAACAGCCTTTTTACGCACAAAGTACAGTGCTTAACAAATTTATTAGACCACCAGCTAATGTACGGTATTTGCCACAGCTGCCCTAAATTAACAGCATTTATAATTACCAAAATCAAATTATAGGTTTTTGTAATGATTAATACATCGGTACATATGCATGTGCAGTGAAAAAGCACTTTGAGTAGTTAAAGAGACTAGAAAAGCACTGTATAAGCTGAAGTGCATCTACCATTTACTGGCACAATAAGATTCAGACACCAGCAACGTAAACTGACTAACAGCAATGTAAACTGACTAAAAAACACAAAATTAAAAAAAAAAAAAACAACTGACTGAAACACAATGCCTTCATCATAAAGTGGCCAAGATCGATGTAAACTTTTCATGCTGACATTAATCAAAAGTAGCATTACATGGTGCTAACACTGCAGAAACGCTTATACCGCAACAACAATGCTGTCATGATTTATTTTGGAGATCTATTAGGCAGTGATGATCAATTATTACAAAATTAATAAAGCCTGTTCAGGGTTGTTTTTTTACCTGGATCCCCTGGAGAACCCGTCTCTCCTCTGAATCCCGGAGTCCCTGGAAGGTCGATCTGAGGGCCTTTCTCACCTGTAATAACATTCAGTAGTTGTCATCACTGAATCTGCATCTCCACTTACAAAATAAAGACACGTGAAGGTACACACAAACCTTTAGGTCCTTTCCTTCCTTTGTCTCCTGATGCACCATATGCTCCAGGACTACCTTTGGCCCCCTAAAAAAGAACATATGTATTAAAAATACTCAGTCTCTGTAGCATGTCCACTCATCAAGGTCGTGTTTCACTCCCTGAATAACTGAATAACTTCGATTATTTCTGTTGACTCCAAGCCTAACTTGTTGTCTGCCTCTGTATCCATTTCTTCTTCATCCTATCAACTCATGTTACTCTTATTTACCAGATGGGTATCACTGCAAAAAGTCATGAAGTATCACTGTCACAGGGTCAAATTAACTGAGAAATTTGATTAAAGAACTTTATCCATTAAATTATATGTCAATATTTAAAGCCTGTATACTAATAGCATTGCATGTTCCAGGACATTATGGCGATATGTTGCCATATTGCTATCGAATCCCTCTCTCATAGGTGGCCTTGGTTTTGGCTTTTTAATAAGCAAAATTTTGGTGACCAGCTCACTATCATTGTCCTTGTTCCTATTTGTGTGCTCCAACTAATAATCAGCTACACGACAGGAATTAATATGTGAAATAGAAACTGAAGCCAGAGGGTTGTTTCCACAGAACTGAAATGCTTTAAGGATGTTGAAGAGCAGCTTGTTGACTCATTGCCGTCCTACTCTTTGGTCTGATTTGACCCTCACAATGAAAAAAAAGTTTTTTTAAATCTTAAGATTTGCCATAACTCTCAAAGCCAAGCTAACATCGATGCTTTACCAAGAAGTCCATTTCACAAGCTCACAATTTGAACCATATTTATCCTCAGTTTTATGTGTAATTAATCTGCAAAGCTGTGAAAAATTCATCTTAAATGTTTAAAAATAGTTCAGTCATTTACATTTTCCCTCTGCAGCTCTGCCCACCTTGTCTCCTGGCATTCCCTGGAAACCTGGGATTCCTCGATTTCCAGTCAGACCTGGCATTCCTTTTATCCCAGGCAGCCCCTCTGCACCTGGGTCTCCTTGATTACCTTTTTCATTGCTGGGGTCTCCAGGAAGACCATGAACCCCTTCAGTGCCTGGCACACCATGGAGACCCTTGGTACCTTTGGACAAGAGAAAAAGAAAAAAAGAGTGACATCTGAAACATCACTGCTTATTCTTAGAGAAATGTCACTCCAAGATAGAGGCATGAACTATGCTGATATTTAATCAAAACAGTATTCATTTAAACATGTATCCTGAATGTGTCGCCCTGGTTGTCTCTCCTCTCTCCTTTACGAAAATACGTATGTCCAAAGCCACTCAGAGATACGCAGTTCAGGAGAGAGGACTGTCTCACTGAGGAGGCTTTAGTGCAGGATGAGTTCCAGTGCAATTCCACCAAGTAATATGATTCAATTTGGGTTAATATGCAATGCAGTTACTGGTGTTTCCACTGTCCAATGTTGTACAAAGTACATAAATACGCGATTTATTTGCACACCTCTTGGCCCGGTAAAACCCTGGTTTCCAAGGGGACCATGGTCTCCCTTGGCTCCCTTCATTTCACTCTTCATCTTTGGATGCATCTTAGGTTTATCTCCAGGTGGCCCCGTCAGACCTCGATCACCTGGCAGACAGTGGTTGTTGTTAGATCGTGAGTCAGTAAGGTTATATTGTCTCATGATAGACAGAAAGATCCAGATGTTCTTACCTTTCACTCCACTTAGACCATCAAAACCTTTTGGGCCAACCTGGCCTATATCACCTGGCTCTCCGCTCAAACCACTGAAGCCTTTCACTCCTGGATCACCCCTGACCCCCTCAAAGCCGGACATACCGGGAGACCCTTTGTAACCTAAGAAAAACATTGACAGCAAAGGAAAAATGCCTAATTTAAAAGAAAAAAAACCCCAGCCAAATTCATGACACAATTTTCCTTCATTTAAATTATTTTTGTTACGTTTATTAAATATAATATTATCTTTTTGTATTAATTTTAGTTTTTTTGTATGGGGACAGTATCAAGCATTTATAGCCTAAGCAAATTTTCAAAGCTCGTCCCTAGATGGGCCTTTTAACACATAAAACACAACAATAAATACTGTAAAAAAAACTACTTATAAACTTAATATTTAAAGACAGAACAAAACAGAACAAAAACATTCAACAATACATCTCATCTATAATATTCATGAAGCAAATTATTCATAAAAATCCAAACAAACCCTTCATTCCCGGGAGTCCAGAGCGTCCATCTCCACCAGGTTGTCCTGGGTTACCCGATCGGCCAGGTTCACCAGCAACACCAATATCACCAAACGACCCTGGGAGGCCTTTTAACCCCACTGGACCTGGAGCACCTGGATCTCCTTCAGTTCCTCTTTCTCCAGTGAAACCTGGAAGTGCCGATGTGAAATTAGACATCATGTGTGTATTCAGCATGATAAGGATTTTGCAGTTGGGGTGAGTGTTTGTCTAACCTGGTTGTCCACTTTCTCCACGCGGCCCAGGAAGACCTGCTCTCCCTGGATCTCCAGCGTAGCCAAACTTGCCAGCCGGCCCTTGCCTTCCTTCTTCCCCCTGCAGGCCTTGAGGACCTCTCTCACCCTTGAAACCTATCATACCCGGCATGCCCATCATCCCTGAAGGATAAAATAGAGAATAAGATATGTTTTTAAATATCAAAAAGATAGAGGACTTCTTGTAACTAAAACTGTTGATAAAAAAGACTGTGCTTTTTGGGGGAAGGCAAGAACAAATCATAAACAAAAGCATTTGTCTTCAAACACCTGGCAAGTAAAAGATTAAATGGTATTAATGCCTGTTTGATTACATTTCACAGTTCAGATGAAATATTTCATATAGATATCATCTGATTTATAACATATTACTGTAGTGCTTTTTTTTCACTATGGACAGTATTTTTAGTTTGTATTTGACCTGGCATACATGTCCTATTTAGATTAAATCAAACAAAAGCAATGTTTACTATATTGCCTTACCTGAAATTTCATTAAAAAACGAATCAAAATGTCTTAAAACTGCAAACTGATTAGTTTGATTAACTGCAGGCTGATTAGTTTAAAAATGTGCAAAACAAAGATGTTGCTGACCCTTATAGCCGGGCTGCCCTCCATCACCAGTCTGGCCTCTGTTTCCTTGAAGTCCAGGCGGTCCAGGGTCACCAGGAGATCCAGGCGACGCACCCATTACCACTCCATGAACACCCTTCTCACCCTGTGCTCCATGTCGACCAGGCATGCCAGGAAAACCTGAGACTCCCTCTGGACCTTTTCTGCCAGGGATTCCCAACTCCCCACGGGGGCCAGGAAAACCTTCAAGGAAGGACCGTACATGTTATCGGAGGAAAATGATCGGACATGAAGACAAAATGACAAAAGACAAAAAATTCAGTTTACCTGGCAATGTCATTGTACACTTTCTTATGCCTTTTGTTGCAGAAATTATATGTATATCTCTACCATATATCTTACATTTTTCTTTGGTACTGCTTCATTTTTTGTATATTTTAAATCAACATTTTTTATATAACTTATTTAACTGAGGATAGAGTTTTCTTGTATTTAAAATTTTTTACATATATACAGTTTGTAAATGTTTTGGCAGGAAAGGTGCTATTTTTTATTTTCCAGTGTTTAATGTTTAATTGCATATGTAACCAAAAATGTGAATGGGATTGGATTTGTCTCTACTCACCAGGAGGTCCACGAGAGCCACCTATACCTTGCTCTCCAATTTCTCCTTTCTCTCCATATTGCCCTAATGGACCTGGTGATCCTTTTAGACCTTGAGCACCTGTCAGAAAATTAAAATGAAAATGTGGATCAAAATTACTCAAAGCAGGTACTCTGGAGCTAACCTTGAGCAGCAACTGGACCTGCTTGATTCAATGTCTTTAATCAGGCAGATCTATCTTGCCAAACTCCAATCTACAACGATTGTTAGCAGCCCATAAGTGGACGGCCCAATCAGACGAGGTGGAAGCTGCGAGTGAAACAACAGCATGAAGTGACTGCTTGTACGGAGATAAGCATAGATGCTAACAGCCTCAGTAGCTTATCAGATTTTAACCACATTTCTTTATTAAATGAAAAACAAATCACAGCACTACAATCTTCTCTATAGTAAGGATATTTTTGCTCCACCTATGACACGTTTTTAAGAAAAGTTTGCCTATTGAAGTGGCTCACCTTCTGTAGTGCAGTAGGCCCACCTAATACAATATCTGATTGGCCCGTAATGAATGTGATTGACACAACAATTGTCCAATCACCTGCCAGATATGCTTCTGAGAGGGTTTGCCCTCCCTGCTCTGCCCCTTACATTATACCAACTGAGAACCTGCACTGTCATGAGGTCAAAAGCCTTTAAAACATAAAGTCACATTTCTCCCACAATTTTATTATGGTGTTTTCTCTAAAGAGGGTCTTAATGCTATGAGAAATTTACAACTTCTTAGAGATAAAATAAGACTTTCAAATATTTTCAAGGCCTTAAATTGGGGAAAATAAATGTAAGATCTTTAAAGACATTAAAAAGGATCTGCATGATAATGGTAGTATGTAGTATGTGGTTTTGTACACAACCCATGTTATGTAGTGTTACCTGGGTAACCTGGTGATCCAGTTAGTCCTGGAGGACCTGGCGGTCCAGGTGGTCCTTGAACACTTCTACAAAGACCTTAGACAAATGTTACAAAAGGACAGGCTTCAGACAACATCATGGTTGGATGAAACATCTAAAATGTTGTGTCAATATTACCAATTTGGTGCAAGAGATTTTTACTGCTGCCCAGCGTGATTTATTTTCAGGACTTTTTCAAAACTTTACATTAGCTGCTAGCTCAGTTAGCAAAGTATGTTAAAAATACTAAATAAAAAATCCTCAATCCTCATGCAGAACGGTCATAAATTCTGAAGCAAAGCTCAAAAGAGTGGTTATAGAGCCAGTAATAAGGTGAAAACGTTAATATACCCACTACCTGTTACATCCTCATGTCCTCCACCTCCTCTTGGAATACAGCCGCCTTTCAGACGTGAATGAGACGGGATGAAAGAGAGAGGCATTCGAAAAAGAGTTATTCAGAAGGACAAGCATTATCTCAACCAAGCACAGTTGGTCTGAGGGATGCAGCCTTTGCATCAAGGTTATAAAAAGAGGTGAAAAGAGAAAAGTAAATAAAACAGAAAAACATACTGTCATGCTTCCCTTTTTTACTCACAAGCTATTAATGTTCATTCCCATTTCAATGCTTTGTATGAAATCATAAAATAGAGTATTTGAAGAGAGGCATGGTAAATGAAATCCCCAGAGAGAAAACAGGTCAGTTTTCTGTTATAAGATAAGGTATTGAAGAGGAAATATGCAACAACATTTCAAGCTATAATCCACAGGAAACACTAAAAGCTGACTCTCACCTGGGGCTCCAGCTGTTCCTTGAACTCCTTGATATCCTGCAAGACCGTCGTCGCCAGGTAAACCCCGCTTGCCTTTGATACCCATGAACTCTACACCCGGTTCCCCTCTTAGACCAGCCGCACCAGGATGACCTGGCCGTCCCTGTGAACCTTTGTCCCCAGGTTCTCCCCTGGGACCTTCACCCTGTTCACATCAACACCACAATCAGTTTACCATGGTATATAAAACATATATACACATCACAAAAAGATTAAAAGCTAATAAGCTACTGAACTTATATGGTGTGTAGTTAATGGACTTCATTTCAAATGTAAAACATTGTTCTCCCCAACTTTTAACAATCCAAACTTTTACACTACATGTAAAAAGTAACCATGCAGTGCAGCTGGATCAGCCTGATTCAATGTCTGAAATCAGGCAGATCCATCTTGCCAAGCTCTAATCTATAATAACTGTTAGCAGCCCAAAGCAGGATTGCCAATAACAGTCCATTGGAGCAGGAAGACGTGGGAGCTACAAGCAGTACGACAGCAGGAAGAGACAGCTCTATAAGGAATTAGAATAGATGCTAACATCTTCAGTAACAGTTTTATCAGACCTAGATCACATTGCTTCATTAAATGAAAATAACAGCACTACAAACTTCTCTGTAGTAAGCATATTTTTGCTCCACTTTAGAGATGTTTTGCCAAAAAGTTTGTTTTACGAAAAGTTTCATAATCTGTTCTTTACACTGCAGCAGTAGCGCCCACCCACGACCTGTAATGGATGTGATTGATTGACAGAGCGATCATCCTATCACCTGGTGGATATGCTTCTGAAAGGTTCTGCCCATTACTTAACACTTTCTGTGGGCTCTTTCCCAGATGAACTAGTGAAATATATCTGGTGTGTCAGGGTATGTAAAAGCCCATCAGCTCAAAATATACTTATCTAATTGATTACACAGATTTGTGGTCAATTTTGGGCTCGATTTCTTGCCTAAAATGTAGAGAAGTTTGTTTTTCTTCAAATATCTGACTGACAGCCAAGCAACTCCCCAAACTAAGTCACCAAAGCTAAGATAAGAATTAATAAGGATGAATTTCATGTCTTTATGAGGTAAGTATCAATTCCCTTTTAAAGCCCACTGGACTGGCCCATTGCTAAACTAGTTACTATATCAGAACACAAAGATGATCTTAACAATACTTACTATTATTAGTCCATCATACAGACAACTGGCATGTGTGTCAGCAGCAAAAAAAAAATGATCAGGGCATAAAAGACATCTCAACATGAAGACTGCAGGGACTACTCAAACTGCCATCCTTCTGATGGACAGATGGACGGCTTTTACCCTAAATCACAAGCTGTATCTCAGACATGACAGAAAAGAACACTTTTAACCTGTCACACAGGAGATAAGTGGTGACTGACTTACTGATGGACCTCTGTTCCCAGGAAAGCCAGGCAACCCATTTCTTCCTGAGGCACCTGGAGATCCTGACACACCATCTTGCCCAGGAATCCCAGGTTCTCCGATGGCTCCTGTATAGACACAAAAAAACCAACATATTAAGCTACACATGCACAAACCAAGTACCTGCGTACCTATGTTTTCTAGCTTGCTTAATTAAAATGAGACTGAACAGCAGGCACACTGCACCTTTCTCTTTGGGCACGCCCAGATCTCCTTTCCGACCTTTTGGACCAGGAACACCGTTGATTCCAGGTGAGCCCTGTGAGACAACACAGTAAAGTCTGAGGAAAAAGAGAGGGGCTCTGATTGATGAATAGATACGAGTCAATTCCACTCACTGGGACTCCGTCGTCTCCCTGAGGACCGGGGTCTCCAGGATCTCCCTCCTGACCAAATTCTCCAGTCATCCCACGATCACCACGGTCCCCGGCAGGGCCAGGAAGCCCCGGTTTAGAGTTTACAACAGTGCATTCACATTCCCCATGATCACCTTGATAAAACAAAGACACCATTTCATCCTTAAGTAAGTATGATTGTATATTTTATGAATTTGACTGTTTCACCGATTTCTTCTTGTCTCCTGCACCTTTCGTTCCTTTAAAGCCAGCATTTCCAGGTCGTCCCCTCCATCCTTCTGCTCCTTTAAAGAATTCAGCCCCTAAATACAGAAAAAAGTACAAATGATTGTATCTAGACTTAATTGTTTAGAGAATGCAGCCAGACAGAACATCTCAAATTTTGTGTAAAACATAATTCAAATGCTTGAATCACATAAACTTACATGATCCTGCAGGACCTGGAGGGCCCATCTCTCCAGGGCGTCCATCACTGCCAGGGGGTCCTGGACTGACAGCTGGAAATCCAGGTTCTCCCCGTTGGCCTTTATCTCCCTGCTCCCCCTTTCTACCAAACGGCCCCATGTAATCAAACAACACTAAAGGACATAGTGTGAAATTAAAATTTAATTTTTCATCTTCCATCATGGCTTGATGAAACTGGTTTAAGTGTAGTTGGGCTTCAGAGAAAGGTATAAGCAACCAGACCTTGCTGATCGAAGTCAGGGGCTGGACGTCCTGGAGGTCCTGGGATGCCTTGGTCCCCAACTGGGCCCCTCTCACCTTGAGGACCTTGCTCACCAATAGGACCAGGGGGACCAGCTTCTTAATTAAAAAAAATAAATAAAAAAATATATCAGCATTAGAGCAGCTTTCTTTCAAGAATGTTTATGTGGCTCTGTGACAAACTATAAGTGAAATGTATTCCCTCAGTTGTATCCTTGTTCGGAAATATAACAAAATTGATCCTCTTATTATTAAATGTCAAAAATTCTACTTCTTGTCAACAAGTTCACACTGGTCCCTATATGTCCCCAAAACATAATGTTCAAGTTTCTTCAGCTTTTGGTTTGCCTACAAACCCCTCTGCTTCATCCCTGCTGAAAACAGGCTGTTTCCATGAAGAGCATTAAAAAGAGACCTGTCTTAATCTAAACTGTGTTAGTTACAAAGACAGGTCAAACTAAACACTTCTGTAGATGCCATTTTGCTCTGCATATGTATGTTTGTGTAGGTGTGTACATATTTACCCTCTGGAATACCCCCTCATTAATCATGAAAACTTGCGTAAAACAAAAAAAAAAATTCATGTTGCCATATACATTTGCACTTTTCTTTAAATAAAATAGACCAGAGATAGTTACCTCGAGGGCCACATTGGTTTTACCTCATTGACAAAGAGCCACACTGAGGTAACTGTAGGATACTCTCATTTTAACAATTACAGGTGCCTATAATTTTGTGAGACAAATACAATAAGGTATGTATTATATATGAAGATTAATATATTTTCACTCAAATAAATATTTTAATACTTAATACTTAATGAGCTAAACACAGAATTCAGGACAGTTTCAGCTACTTTTTAAATGCAAGTATCAGAGTTCTTACTGGTTATTTAAGTATATTGTAAATGCTTTTTACAATGCCAATGAAAGTTTTACCAAAACAATTACAGCCAATCACAGCTCTGTTCACAAGGGAATACTACTGCTTCATGTTTTCTAGGTAGATTTTGTCCATCCATGTCAATGTATCTTTTTTTAGTTGAAATTAACTGGTAGGCCGCAATGATGGAGTAGGAGAGCTGTATGTGCTCTTATTCCCAGAGCACGCTGACCGCATGCTCTACTTTTTTAATAACTGTCATCAGTTTCATTTTTATTCACTCAACATGAACACCTGACTTTGTGTGTTGAACTTCAGTTCAGCCAAAAAAAAATTCCACACTGAGTTTCACTTCATGTTTGTGAGGGTTAGGAAAGAGTCCATGCCAAGCTTGCAAAGCAGAGGGTGACACCCTCCGTAACTCCCTTTCGTTTTTTGAGCTGATCATACAAGAGATTCTTTGGTAGAAATGAATTTACCTGATGACCATGGCCAATATCCAGATGAGATCAGCTCTCCTGGCTCTCCTCTGACACCCTTAAACAAAACTAAGTTGCATTAATATTCAGGGGTATTTATTGTTTCAACATTTTAAGTAAAAATATCAAGAAAAGCTGGATCAGTGTTGATCTGATCAATGACGTATATTTTTCCATAAAAAAACAAAACAAAACAAAAAAACAATAACCAGCTAGAGAAATACATTTTGGTAATAACAACTCTGATGGAATTTGTGTTACATTTTGTCAACAACACCAGACCAGACTTGGTCTGTTAGACATTTAAAATCAGTTATATTGGGGTGCTGGTTTGGTGGAGTGGAAAGCAACCAGGCGCGACCCATTGACGTGGTTCAGCCGGTCCGGATTTGAATCCAGCCTGTGGCCAGTTTGCAGAGTGTTGTCTCCTACTATCTCTTGCCTCTTTTCACAAGCCTACTCTCTCCTGTCAATAAAGGCCTAAAATGCAAAAATAATAATAATAAATCTCCATATATATATATTGTTGTTGTTGTTAGGAAGAAAAATGTATTTCTTTTGTAACCAATCTCGAAAAGGTAACAAAGATGACTGGTTGGTAAAGATATTTTAATAAAGGGATTAATATTAATTAAAACTAGCATACTGAGAAAATGATAGACTAAGTAAAAGCCTGTCATTAAAGTCAGTTTGAAATTTAATCACTTGACTCCTAATCAATTCAAATATTGTTCGTGAATAAACACTGGTGAAATACAAATACATTAATTCTACAATTTGGTAAACTAAGTTAGTTTAAAGACAAAATGTTTTGACAAAAGTAATGAGATATAAAAACATCTAAAGATTTTCTAAGAACTAAAAATGAACTTTTAAAAACTGTCAATGGAAAACAACTTATTGTTTAGAGGGCAAATATGACTAAGATGTGACTAAAAGCAGAGCGCTGCTTCATCTTAAAATGCAAAAACCTAAACTGTACAATAGCTTGATGAAATCTGATGCAGAGTTTGAACAAAAGACTGTGACACACTTCTCCTTTTTGTCATCTGTCCCTTGTGAATATCTAAACTAAGCCCTGTTTTTATTTCCCTCTTTGCCATCTCATACTGGACATTGTGGCTACTTTCACAGTGACAAAGTCTGGATTAGATTAGTAGGAACTATAAGATGAAATATATGGCTAAGAATTTTAAAGGAACTGGATATAACTTTGAAAATGCTGACACTTGATTTGTTTTTGTTTCTGTGTGACCTCTAAACCAGTTTGTAAAAATGACAAATCAGCAGTAATTTGACTCTAAGACTCCAGTGTTGCTACCAGTGAAATACCATAAGAGCTATTTTTTGCAGCACAACAAACTGTTGTTGACTTGTGATCAAAGAGGAATTCTCCTTTAACCCATTTGTAGCCTTTACATTTTAAAAAAACAAACAGAAAAAAAGTTTTCAACTCAATAAGCAGTATATAATAATAACAAAAAATGACTTAGGATTTAAAGTTTAAAGCTGGGGTTTAAATAAATGACACTGAGTTTGTACAGTAAGGTCAATATCAGACATAGATCAGAATTGGTAAAAACCATAAATATGTTGTTGTACTAGTATTTTACTCAGCAGATTTCCACAGAAAAGCAACAAAAACTTAAAAAATGGTGCAGAAAACCTACACCCAGTATGCAGCTGAAGGTTGTTTGAAACAAGGGGAAGATAGATTAAGAACAGAATGATGTAACTGTCAAAGGGGCAAATATTTTGGATCAATCTGATGAAGACTGAAAAAATATTGTGTTCATTCAGTACCCTTTGAAAATATTCAATGATAATATGATAAACAGTGAATTATACATATGAGGTATTCTTTTTAAAAGACTGGGACTTGTGATTGTGTCTCACTTTGGTTAAAATGTCTTTAAAATTAACTGATTCAGACTCCATTTTTCCATACAGCATCTAAAACTTTGGTCTTTTATATTTTGGTGTGAAGTTAAAGGGTTGCCTATGGTGGGCATATTAGACAAAGATTCTAGCCTGCACCTTGTTTGTCAGTAAAAGGCTTAGTTTGGGTTTTTTGTGTTTAGTTTGCTAGAGGCCTTTAACACTAGTAAATATATGTGCCAATAAAGGAACATACAGGTCAAAACTGGCTCAGCAATACTATACATTAAGATTTTTTTTACAGTGTTTAACCTTTACCTTTCCCTTTTTGGTCCTTGACTTTCTACATCTGCAAATTCCTCTAAAAGGGTCTTTTATTTATTACCAACTCATTTAAGAGTTCTCTTCTTCTCCTCTTCTTTTATTAATTTTATTTCCTCTATTTTTTTATCTGTCTCATATTTTTTAACTTGCAGTTCTCCTTTTAATCTTAAATATGACAAAGTTTCATATTTTATTCTCTTATATTTGCTTTGTTTACATGTTGCTCTTAATGCCATAAATCTTTGTTTTTAACTCTGTAAAGCACTTTGTATTGTTGCATTTATAAATGGGAGAAAATAATTGCCTTGCCTTGAATAAAAAAAACTCCTTGAATTATAACTTTCATATCTATTTGAATACAGACAACAACAAAAAGAAAAAAAAACACTTTTCCTGGGAGGAGCTCTTAGTTCGTTGTTGTTATGGCGCCCCCATGTGGACAGCAGCATGCATTTCATCCTTTACAGGCACTGAAGTTTTATACAAAATGCTTCATCTTGCTTTAATAGTCTGCCGCCACTTTCTGTAAATTATTCTATTGGAAATTGCGATGACATTCATCTTTATTATGACAATCACACACATGCATCTGTATTTGTCTTTTTTGTAGCCTGTTAAAATCCTCATACAAAGTCTTAAATGGTAACTGACCTCTTATTTTATTTTAAGGCACTTGTTATGGAAGTTTCAAAATTCTCACCTTAAGACCATCTCTTCCATCTGGTCCTGCTTCACCCATATCCCCCTGAAAAAGAATCATCATCAAGCAACAACCAATCAGTCTTCATTTGTTTACAACAAACGTAATCCCATGACATCTGAGGAGCAGATGTAGATATTATTTCATACTAAACTGAAAAAGGATTAAACTTATTATTTCGCCATTAAATATTGATGCAACATTTTTAAATTTTCACGCTAACATACCCTCGGTCCAGGTCTCCCATCTGCACCAGATGCACCCTAGAAAACACATAAAAGTTAAGTGCAAATGTCCACCGGTGGTCTCTGCTTTGCGATACCTCACTTATGTTCCAAATATTTATAAAGAATGTTGAGTATTAATATATGACTTGCAAACCATTGAGCCATGTATGAAGACTTAGTTTGACTGTGTTTGATGAGAGACAGCTTAGGAGTCGAACTCTGTTTTATTGATGCTGAAGGCTGTTTCATTAGAATTATGATTAAAACACATGAATGGATAATAATTTGTAGATAACCATGTGTACTATAGAGCTGTTATTTACCCTTGATCCTGGCATCCCCTTTACACCTGTCTCCCCTTTGTTGTCAGCCTGAAATAAACCAGAGAGGAGAACAGATGAGCTGAGGGGAGGCAGCAGGGGAGTTTGTGTTTAAATATTCAGATTGTGAATTTTTTTTTATAAAACATAACAAACCAGGTCTCCAGTTTCTCCTTTTTCTCCCTGAAATGATACACAAAGGAGATAACAAGAGTTATGTTAGTGTATGCAACAGACAAAAAACATAGATAATTGTTTGTTTGGATATTATTTTTTAAAGTAAAATCAGCAATTTTTGATTAACTATGAACATGTTCTAATGGTGTACAAACCGCAGGGCCAAAGGTAGGCTCGATGAGGGGGTGAGTGGAGTTTCCTGGAAGCCCTGGTGGTCCGATGTCCCCCTGTGGTAAAAACAGGAAATACAAAAAGAGTCATGCTGCTCACACAGAAACAAACATTTGAACTCCTTGGTCAAAATATTAGTGACAGTTTAGCAAATGCAAAAATGGGTGCTATAAAGGCTAGAAACCCAAGCAGAAAAAAAACTTTTGAAAAAAAAAAAGAAAACATTTTTGCAAAAAATACAAAATAAAAGGTATTTCATTGAGGAATATTTAGCTGTAAAATTGAATGAAAGCTGATTTTACATTGGAAGACTTTGAGAACATGCAGCTACACTGCCATATTTGCGATGCTCTCATAATGGAAAGCTGCTACTATCAAAGCAGCTATTACTAAATATTAAACAAATGTAATATTCTTAGTGATGCTGGCATAATGCGATGCTGTTGCTATCCTATAATGTTAGCTAACAAGCATTAACATCAACCATCAACTTGTACTTATGTTTTTGTGGGACAGATCAGAATGCTTAACACATGTCCTTTGTGTCATGTTGGTTAAGTTTTCTTTTATTTTGGCACATTGATGTCTTTTGCCTTTTCTTTCCTGTTTTATTTTGAAATCACTAACCCTTGTCTCTTTTCCAGATCGTTCCTGTCTGCCCGGCCCCAGTCTCGTCATACCTGCCTCCTGATTGTTTCACTCAACCTGTTTCCCATCGACCCTCGTTACCTCTTGTATTTAACCTCATGTCTCCCACTGTTGTGTGCCAGTTCGTCGTACCTCACAGTCTTCGTCCCAGCATTCATCATAGTCTAGTCTTGCTGTGTATTACCTTGTTTGTAGTTTGACCTTGCCTTATTGCTTCATGCTTGGAAACCGTTGCCTGATCTGACCGCCTTTTTGTGTTCCGAACTCTGCCTGGTAACTGTTAAACCTCTTTGCCAATTTGACATTTGGTGTTTATGTGCTGCATTTGTGTTTGCTTCTTCTGAGCCATGTTTCATGCCACTTTGAAGAAGAATCAAATAAATTAAACAAACATTAACTCTGGTGGCATACAGGGGTATTTTCAATAGTTTCAGACGGAGAGGGGCCCAGCTACAAGAGATTATGACTGACTTTGAAACTGTAACCAATTAACTGTAAGGGTTCATTTTTTTAAGATTTGAGAGTTGAAATCAGGATTGAGCCAAAAACTCAAACAGTAGTGGTTTAGATGATTTGGACCTAAATTATGGATGAATAGATGGATAAATATAAGAAACCATGCATCCCTCACCTGGTCTCCTTTTAGTCCCTTCAGTACTTTAGTCATTGTGCCCTGTACATAAAAATAATACAAGTATGAAGCATTTACAATTTAGCTCTTTATTTGAGTAAACACATGGCAGGATATGCATGAGATATAACAAGCTTTATTCCACCTTTGGTCCTCGGGGTCCTGGAGGCCCTGGGGGACCCTTAAAAAACAGAGAAAAATTTGTCACAGTTCAAGTTTGAAATACAACTTTGACATTTTTGAAATAATCTGATCTGGAAATATCTCTAAGATGTTACACTGAAGTCAAGTTATTTAAAAACAAGAGTCTTATGATTTCAAATCACTGATATTGAAAATAAGAGATCATCATACAAAGTCATTATTTTCCTGTACTAATATTAAACTTCTTCATCGTGAGGCTGTAGAGTTATAAATAAAACAATCTGCATTCATGTTTTTATGAAAAGAGACAATGATATTAATTTTTATTTAGGGTCATGCTATATCTCTTGTTAGAAAAATGTAGAGTTACACCTGGAATTGCCCATAACAAATTCCCTCTGCACACACAAACAATCACACAAGCAGTTACACACACTTACCCTTGGTCCCAGGAGGCCTCTGTTACCCGGCCATCCAGGGTTTCCTTGAGGACCCTGACAAATGTCAGAGAAATGAAAGATTGATACAACAGAAGTCTGATACAGGCTTCAAATAAACTTTTGGACAACGTGACATGGCTCAAATAAATTACTTAAATCATCAGTAGTTTGAAAACTAAATCTTACAATTTTTCCAATGAACCCGGGGCTGCCTGGATCTCCCTATGAACAGAAAGTCATTATATCAATAAGTTCATCTGATGTTGTTACAGTAACATAAATTTGTGCTCGTGTTCAATTCTGGGGGAAGTCGTCATTCTTACCCTGAAGCGCTCCATGTACACACTCAGCTCAAGAGAGTCTCCCTTCTCTCCCTTTCTGCCTGGTTGTCCCTGAGAGATGAAAACAAAACAAGACAAACATAACGATTTGATAACATTTTGTCAGGTAAATGTATGCACAGGTAAATCAAGCTATAGTTATGGCTCACTAACAGAGCAGTTTAACAGAACAGTTCCTGTGGCAGCAGATTTAGCGCTGCACTTACCTGATAACCAGGGAGGCCATTAAATCCAGGTTGCCCTGGTATCCCGGATTCTCCTTTTGTCCCATTACAGCCGTCAGCCCCTGGTTTCCCCCTTGGGCCTGCTTGTCCAGGGTGTCCCTGCAGAGAGAGTCAAATACCGGTAGCATATGTCAGAAAAATAGGGAGCTTAGAATATTTTGGCTTCACTTCCTGGTGGCAAAAGGCAGAATCACACAACAAATCGTTAATATTTGCCCCGCAAGTACACTTACAGGAATACCATCGCTTCCAGAAAACCCAGGAACACCGGTCATTCCCTGTGGAAACATGACAATGACCCTTACACAACTAGGAAAAAATGGCTGTTGGATTTTTATCACTTAGATAACAAACCAGAAGAAGACTTTACCACATTTCCTTTGGGACCGATGACGCCGCCGCGTCCACGGTCACCTTTCTGCCCCTTTTGACCCTGAATGCCTGTATCACCAGGTCGTCCTGGAGGTCCCTGGGGGCCCTGAAGACCGAGGGCACCAGGGGAACCCTAGAATAAAACAGATGAGGTGATTGGAAAAACACAGAAATTAGCCTCAGTTTAGAGTGTAAATAGTGATTAAAACTGTCACCAGGAGCACACTGAGAAACAGGTTGTAGGATAAAATCTTAGATTTAAAACAGACAAAAATGTCATGTTTCTATGGGAGTAAACTGAAGTAAATCTTAATAAATTAAATATGAATGAAATTATTATCCAAAAATCAATGTGAATATATTTGTAATGTTGCAACAGATGTTCCAAGAAATCTGCAGGAAATAACATAGGAATGTAACCAGAATGTATGGTGGCCCTTAAGGGCAAAGAACAAAAATGAAATTAAAACAACAAACAAAAATAATGACAACTTTAAAACACAGAAAGAAAACAAAAGTAAAAAAGAAATATATAAATGTATATATATACACATATATATCACAACAAAAATACAAAACATGAAAAAAGAAAAGATCAGAAATCACAAACACAAATTTAAAAACCTAACAAAGACAAATAGACACAAGACACAACATCTTAGAAACCAAAAAAAAAACTCAGTACTAATATGAGTCAGATCAAGTATTTCTATTTTTTGATACCTTTCATACCTTTTTTCTTTTCAGTTTTTTGTTGTGTTTTGCTTATGTGTTTGTCAGTAGTGTTTTTTAATTACTGTTGTGTTATCCTATTTGTACTATATAATTATTTTTAAATGTTTTTTGTTGTTATAGTTTGTTGTCAAGTAAATGATTTATTGTTAATTTCTTTGTTTATTTCTGTGCTTTTCTTCTCACGGTTCTGTTTGCTTGTTAGTTGCATTTTGTTTACAATGTTATTTTGTTTTCTGATCTGTAATACTGATTTATGAAATGTTTTGACTTCCCATTTGTTGTGATGCTCTTCATCTGTTGTATATATTAATTTAATGTGCTTCCTTATTTGTCATTGTCATTTCTTTCTTGATGAGTTTTTTTCTGTTGTTTTCATTTGCTTTTCGTAGTCTTTGATATGCTGTTGTGGTTTTGTTTGTTAATAGCTGCGCTCTCATATTTGTTGTATTTTTGAGTTGTTTCAGAGTTTAATTTGTTATGTGATTTGCACTTTAGGGACACTGTACTGACAGTATGTAATCACTCCGCATGTACTGCATTAATACTTAATGACTAATTTCTTAATCACATTCCTTTCTTTGGTCAAGTTTGTATGTTTTTACTTATATTCTCTACTGAGAATCTGAGGAGATACTCTACATGGAGCAAAAGAGTAACACAAATGCCCACATTTTTCCTCTGGGATGATAAAGTGTTATATCAATCACACATCTTTCTTCGTTGCTATGATCTTATCATATCACTAGGGGGAGACAAACTTCTTTTTCCGCCTGAAAAAAAAAAATCCTCCCCTCACATCCATGCCCCCATCTGGTGGTAAGACAGTGTACTTACAACTGTGACGCTGCTAGTAGATGACAAACTGTCTGATGACAACTGAGTACACACAAATAAAACTACAAGAACATGTGTAAACTATATAATAAGATAATCACAGAGAGAATCCTTCACAGAAATTATTTAGAAGATTCTTGTTGAAAAGGTCTTTGCTTTTTGAATCTGCATGGTTATGATAAAAAAAAAAAAAAAAAAAAAAACTTGTTTAGGTTCTGAAATGTTATTCCAAGATAACATGTTTATCTTTTTTTCATATGTTTTCATATTTTTTCCTTAATGGAAATAAAGATTGTGGACACTTGACACTTTAAAGTCAGAGAAAAGGTCTTCCTAAAGAAGGTTTTAATGCAGCCTGTTTGAAAACATAGATAGTGCAATTATCTGCAGGCTAAATATAACAGCTTGATTATGATACTTAGAGGGATGAAAGAGAAAAGCCAGGCAGGCAGATAAGATGGAAGAAAAATGTGAATCTGGGAATGGCCTCTGCTATATGTTTGCTCCTGTTTGCCAAGTCACTGCTTCATTACTCAAAGGTTTAATTTATCAAACAGACAGATGGAGTACCTTTAGATCAGCTCTTAAAAAGTGACTGACCAAACCATTAACCTTACAGTGCAGCTGGATCCACTTGATTAAATGTCTGTAATCAATCAGATCCATGTTGCCAAGCTCCAGTCTATCACGATTGTGCTTAGGCGAAAGTGCCACAGCCTGATCAGCCCCCTTTAATGCAGGAGTATGTGGGAGCTACGATCATCACAACAGCAGGAAGTAACTCATAGAGAGATTAGCATAGATGCTAACAGCTTCAGTAGCAGTTCTGTCAGATCTGGACCACATTTCTTTATTTAATGAAAACAAATAACAGTGAAAGCACTTCTCCATAGGAAGAATATTTTTGCTCCACTGCTGGCATGTTTTGATGACAGTTTTTTCTACAAGGCGGCTCAGGGTTTGTACTTTACACCACCACAGCATCTCCCACCTATCACATTATCTGGTTGTCCCGTGATTAATGTGATAGCCAGATATGCTTTTTAAAAGTTCTGCCCAATCCTAAAAACGTGCTATGGGCTGTTGCTAGGTGGCAACCTCCGGGGCTGTAAATAGAGGCTCACGCTGCAGTGCTAAAAGCTGTAGTACCACAAGTGTCCACTTGAGGCATGCTGCAGAAAAATGACACAATAATTGCATATGAAGCAAAGACATTTTTTTTATGGACCTTAATAAACAACTTTACAGCCTGGTTCAAAAAACAGATTCAGAAAAAAAATATATAAAACACACTGATGTGCTCTCACTGTGAGGGGGTGATTTTTTTATATATAGATCCCTTTTTCTTTTATGGAGGATTTATTAAAGATTTCTGTTTTTGGAAATTAAGTGTTGCTATTGGTCAGATAGCCTTAAGTCCCGCCTCAACATGGCCGTTCTTGTCTGTGAGTAGATGTAGCTAAAGTTCAATTGAGATAGTCATGTGCATTAAGGAAGCATCCATTAGAGTGCATTAACAGTTTTATAAAGGCTCCTATGACATAGCTTCGTCCAACTCTTTTACAGTCTATGGCTGTTGCCCAGATGGACTACTTGAAGATATTGAACGGTCCACCTGGTGTGTCAGGCAACACGAATGTCTATAGAATATAACCTGGAAACAAAAGTCCAAGGACAATGCAGCAGGAAAACACGTGAGGTCAAAGCCTCCATGGGAATTGGTTAAGTATGCATGGCCTGAGAGTTCATAGGGTCAGTAAGCGGAGACCTCCGAGGTTTGGAGGCCTGACAGAGTTCCTGTGAGAACCAACAAACAGAGATTTTGTTTGTCCCTTAAGTGAAAGAATGCTCTTGGCCTTGTTGTTTCAACTGTCTCGAAGGAATGACTAAAACAGCAACAACTCTAAATAATGTCAAACAATAAATCAAACGAGCAAACAGATAAATCACGTGCAGAGAGAGATAAAACCTCAGATGAACTCAATACTTGTGGATGGATGTTTGTGTGTGTTTGTGTTGTAGTCTGAGCTTTGTCTACTGGGAGCTTTAACAGAACAGGACAAGTGTGTTTTGTCTTCTGCTTCATGTCGACCCTGCAGCTGCTGCCTATGGAGCACACACCACAATGCTGCCAAAACAACTCGGACTTCATGGATACAAGCCGGGCGTGTCATACAGGGTGGGCTGTGAATTTCTCCATTCATACATAAAAACTGAAAGAGGGGTGAGCCAATGAGACACTCAGAGGCTCAGTGACAAAATGGTTGTTGGTCTGTTTAAGTGCAGTTGTATATGGGTGTGTATAGACCTGACAGTGCATCAGAGATCCTTGTCTAAAGCACTTTCATGGTCCACCATGAGCTCTGTTCTGTATCTTTCTGCATGACTTGAAAACCACAGCTGATAAATCCCAGTCTGCTTTCAAAGCTGATAACCAGGAGGTTAAATTGTCTCCGAGAAATGTATGTGTAAACTTGATACATTTAACACGTTATGGAGACTCAGTGCCAATAATTAGCACGAATCATGTTCAAAGCAAATAACAACCAACTTCCAGGAAACATCCAAGTCTTGTTCAGGGGTCGGGAGGGAGAATACAATCTGAGAGGATCACATTGTTTCAAAATGCTCAGGGTATGGACAACAAGAAATTGATTTTGTATATCTATCTGTGGGGTCAAACTGTGGAACAGTTTACCTACAGGTCTCAAGCAATGCCCAAACATGAAGCAGTCTATGCAGTATGTGTATGACTGTGTATATGTGTGGGTACATGCATGTATATATTTATATGTGTAGTTACATATGTGTATGTATATGTGTATGTATGTATATGTATATGTGTATATATGTGTATATACTGTATGTGTGTTTGTGTTTGCATGGGGATATGTATGTATGTGTATATATGTATGTGTGCATATATATATTCATATGTGTATGTGTGTATATATGTATGTATGTATGTATTTATGTACGTACGTATATATATATATGTGTGTATGTTTGTATGTGTATATGTATGTAAATATGTATGTATGTTTGTGCAGGTATACGTGTATATATGCATAGGTGTGGGTAGGCATTTGTGTATGTATATGTATATAAATGTATAATTTTTTGTGTATGTACTTATGTATAGTCAATTTGATCAATTTGATAGAACAAGTCTTTTTTTCATTAAATTATTAAGTCTGTCTTTTTCAGACTTAAAAATTAGACTTATAAAAATTGTATTTATATAGACTGGTAAGCTAAATAATTGGTTGTTAACTGATGGAGAGTGGATGGGATTAAATAAGTTTTGACTTCTGCTCACTCCTTTTTAGACATGTAACATTTATCCAAGTGCTAATTTTCTTTCTTTTCCGTCCGTACAATTATTTTGCCTTTTGTTATATGTTTGAAATAAACTTATCATTCAAATATCTCTAATTTCTTACAATGAACTGAACCTACACCAAATATCAAAATCTGCTATTGAAACCTTTCTCATTTTCATACCGTCATTTCAGATTTAATATTGTTTTTTTATTGTATATAATGTATTGATATTTGAAATGAACTCCCACGCTTCATCAAATTATCAAAAGGGTCAAATTTGGCCCATCCCAATATTTCCATACACATTACTGTCAGTACTGAAACTGATATTTTTGGTCAAGAGCACAAAGTCTCCACTTACCTAAAATTGACCTGTTCCTGTCGTGGTGACAGTCTGCTTGTGTTAGAAACAGATATGAAGCAAGAAAAACAACATTTTACTCTTAAGAAATTATACTTTAGATTAATTAAAGTGGACATTCAGTGATGATGATGTAAATCATAATACTTAATTTGCTATTCTGCCAATATTACAGAAGGAAATGTAGGGCCAAAATAACAGCTGTACATATTGACTAATATTTTAATATCTGTCCATACCGTTAACTGACTAACTGAAAAATTTTAGTTAAGACTGTAACTTCTTGACAATAAACTTGCTTTGCTCATGATTCAGTCTTTTAATTATCTGTAATTTGACCCATGTTCCTTTTGCTGCAGAGTATTTTAAGTAACTAATAACTCATGACCATGGATGACCTCAGGGCCATATTAATAGAACAACTTCTGTGGCAGATTTGATCGATTGTTTTAAGTCCATTCTCTTGGGCTCAGTCCCTTCTCACAATTTAATTACCAATTTTCCACAGCTTCATTTCCTTCATAACTCCATCCTCCGCATTCTTATCTGCTCACACTTCTTCCAGCCCACATTTCCTTCACTACTCTCCAAACTCTCGAGCGCTCCCACATCCCAATGCATCTCCACATGACCTCGCTTTTCTGCTGAGACTCTTCCCCTTCCTGTCCCTGCTGGGCGGAGAGAGTGACAGCTTGCAAGACTATAAACCAAAAGTGGAGGGAAAAATGGAGAGTGAAGTTGAAACATGCAGAATTAATCACAAAAGATGGCAGAGAAGCAAAAGAAGGATGATCAGAGGCACTGGTTCTCACAAAATTTAGGGTAGTATAATTTTGAACTTGAATTAACCCTGAAATCTGGACCAGAGGAAGTGGACGTCTCTTCAAACAGACATGTCTTGGAATCCACTAAAAGACATCAAACTCACAGACATACATGTCTGCTTGGGCCAAGTTTCTCTCTGCCTTTGAAGATCGGTCATGACTTTAGCGGATTATGAACCTCCAGAGACACACACTGCCCTCTAGCTTTTTTCCCTGTAACCATAGCTGTCTGAGCTCCTTTACTTTTCTTCCTGTCACAGCCCGCTAACGTCATTCCTTCAGCCTCTTGTCTCGTGAGCTTCATAATGGGAGACGTCGAGCCATCAATCAGCGGCCCAATCTACTGCAGCCACAAGGGGAAGAGGAGGAAATGAGGCAGGCTAGAGGTAGATCACAGCTGACCCCCAATCTCCAAAGGTTTGACCTTTGAATGGAGCAGATTAGTTATTCCACTGTAGACAGTCGAGGCCAGACTGATTCACTTTCTTCATGCAATCTCAGAAAAAAAGTCTGTGCATGAATTCACACACTCCCTTGTCTATGCTTCAGTTGAGATCACAAAAAAACTAAATTAAAAAAAAAGTCATGATCCTCTCTTCAAGGTCTTTATAGATGGCACACATTTTACAAACGTTTTGTAATGAATACCAACCGTTTGATCTTCCATTGGATGAAACCCTTTAGTTAATGTAAAAAAACAAATACCAGTACAGTACCCTTCCCACGATCAACAACAGTTTCTCAAAGGTCCATTAAGATAAACCCAAAGTACAAGATAATCAATGATAAATATCCCCATTAACTTTTAGAGTGTAAACACACATATCAATAGTATTTCTACATTAATTTATTGTATTTCCTTCTGCACTCATAATAAGATTTATTCTAACCCTGACCTTAAAGAGGAGCATAACTGAGTGGTAACATTTTAGTCCACCAGACTGAATCATCCAAAAAGCTGTCAGAGAAGGCAAAAAGCCAATCACAGTGTAGCAATCTGATGCAAATTTTCCCTCCCAATGTTAAAACCCAGTCTGAGTACAGATCATGAGGGATGCTACCAATCTTTTGAGAGACACTGTTGTAAATGGCCCCGCAACCCCGAAAGGGATAGTCAGTATAGAAAATGAATGAATGAATGAATGTTGTAAATGGGGCGGCTATGGAGTGATGCAAGGATGATGTATTGTACTGTAGGCCAAACTGGGAGTAGGCACAGTGCTGTTTCTTTCAACTGAAAGTCTATGGGATTTTTCACTGTGTTCTTGGATCATTGCTGATAATAAGGTCTGTGATAAACAAAAATTTTATGAAACTGACACCAAGAACCTAACTTTCAGGATGTATTCAGTTTAAATGTAATCGTCGAGAGAAAACGCTGTAACCAAGCTACAACAACTAGAAAATGGGGCTTGGACTTAGAAACATTTACCACACTTCCAACATGTGACGTCAAGTTGTTTGAGAATTTTCCCTTTAATCAAATGACCTGGTGCCCATGGCTGGGTCTATGGTGCACGTACGGTTGTTTATTAAAAACAACTTGTAGTGCTTCCATTAAGATCCCCGTCCATTTTGCACACCTTGTTAGCAGTTTTCCATCAATCATCCTCTTAAAACACAATCAGGCTTTAAATAAAAAAAAACGGAAAATATCAGATGTAATTTGCATTGCTACATGAAACATTCAGATCTCATGGGCACACATTCAGGCATATATCCAACTTGCTATTATAAAATCCTGTTTACTTCCACATTTTTGGACTCATTCCTGCACCTCTCCATCCTAACATCATCACAGTGAAGAGCAATAAAAACAGGAGGAAAAGAGAAGGAACCCCTATAAAGACTCTGCATGCACCATGGTCTCTGGGTAAGCTCAAAAAAAAAGCGCAAGCTCAAAAAAAGTTTTATTGCAGATACAGTTAGAGAAAATTTGAAAATTGGAAGTTTTGGTTTCCATCAAACAACTCCAAATTGGCAGCATGTTGTGCTTCAGGGCATGTGAACGACATTGCACATCCATTGCACATATTACAATTGAAATGTTTAAACGATAAATTGTTCAGTCCTACTTTCCATGTCCTGTTTGCACCACATGGTGGTTTCCTGAGACTGTCATGATAGCTCTGTTTAATTTTGTACGATTTTTCCTTGTGCCCAGTCATGATACTCCTAGTTCTGCTTTATTTTGTATGATTTTTTCCTTGTATTTCTTGTTTAGGCCTCTTGTTCTTCTTGTCTTGTGTCTCCTGTGTTACTGTCATGATCCTGCTCTTTGTCTTAGTTAAGTTACACATTTTCATGATTTGTGTTTTGTCACGTGTTTCCTGTTTTATTTTGAAATCCCTCTGTTCCATGTGGTGTTTTCCTGCCCTCCCTTCTGTGTGCCTCTGATTATGATTCCCTCCACCTGTGTGATTGTTTCACCTGTGTCTGATTGCTCCCCAGTGTATTTAGTTTTTGTGGGTTCATTCCTCTTCATGTCACAGCCTCAGTGTGAGTCTTCAGCATCCTCAGTGGTTCTCTGTGTAGTAGGTAGTTTCTGTTTTCTGTTGAACTCCTTAGTGACTTTGACTTGTACTTCGTTTACCATGGTTTGATTTGATACTTGGTTAGAGATGTTTGTTTGGAACTTTGTTCCTTTGTTACAGATTTTGTTTCATGTTATGGATTTTTTTTGGTAAAGGATTCGTTTTTGTTTTTTGATCCTGTGTCAGTTTATATTAAAGCCTTCTGTTTTTTATCTGCATTTGGGACTCTCTTGCTTTTTGTTTTCTTAGTTTACTCTCGTTTCAAGTCCCGACAGAGACAACAATCTGTGGCTTAGTAGATTCATTGCATGTCACATGAATCCTTCGACTTTTTTAAACCATATGTTTTGAGACACAATTTACCCCCATGTCTTTTCATAACTGTGAGCAGTTTGTAAACTAAATACAATGTATGGTAAATGAAAACCAATTCCAACTGAAAATCAATAACTCCCTCAAGGAATCAGTAATATTAGTCTTTTTGCTTATCAATTCCTTTCACTTTGTTCTGCATGCCTTTTAGGGGATGTCACATTCTCATCGGAGGCAATCAGCAGAAATGATAACAAAGGTGTCAAAGCTTTAATCATGGCAGACGCGGCAGAAGTGGTCAGAGTTGTGGCTTAATTTTGACAAAATGATGCCTACTGCACAGCGTTAAGTTGGCAGAAACACCGCAGCATGGCACTGGATGTCAGGAGTGACGTGATTGACACGTGAAAATCTATGAGGACAACCTTCGCAGTCACAGAAAATCCATCCAAGATTTGGAATCGATTAGCAAAATCAATAATGAAATTGGTATAAATAAAATCCTATCAAATCCCATCCCTACTCAGAACCCCAGCAAATCTAACAAGTGTTAAGCTCCATGACATAAATACCTGACACAGGTCAATAAAAGACTGAACTGTCAATTCTGTCTTCTGTTGTACTCCAGCACTTCAACAGCCCTATATAACCAAGTTTGGAAACTGGCAATCCATCTTCTTTGTCTTAGACTTAAACTGTTGGTTATATTTCTTTATTTCCATTTTGTAGAAAAAATGAGTAAAATATGTAGAAGAAAAAATATTAATCAGAAAAAGACCTTTGTGTTAGCTTTGAGGCAAAGCAAACAGGACTGTGCTGCAATTTAGATGTGATGATATGAACTCCAGTTTCCTGCATTTAACAGTTTATTGCGAAAAGAAACACTCTGTGGATAAAATAACACAAACCTCAGTGTCAAGGGAGATATTTAGACTGATTAAAAAAATAACATTGCCATATTGCATGTCATTAAACTTAGTGCAGTAAGATTAATAAGAACAATTTGTAGTAAATGTGTGGTGTATGCGGAGAGGAAGACTGAAATGACAGGATAACAAGTTGCAGAGGATGAGGGAAAGAGGAAATAAAAGAGTGACTCTGGATTTAAACAAAACAAAAAGGATTGTTAGAAACAGATGGGAGTGAGGGGGAGACTATAAAAGAGCAATAAAAACACCTCTTATTCCCACACAGCTCAGCCAACTGGTGTCTGTTTTTTTTTATCCCATTACCTCTCACCTCATTTAGGAGCATAAAATACCACACGCACGCACAAACACACTGGCTACAGGTGAAAAAAATGACTACAGGTGAGGGGTGACGAGATGCAGGTAAAAAAAAAATCTTCATTCTTTCTGCAACAAGCAAGACAAAAAAATCAGAATAAACTCCAAAGTAAGTTTACTCTATATGTTTCCATTTCTACTGATTTTTTGTATCTTTTCCCAGGATTAACCTTGTCTCCACTGCATCATTCACCACTCTCAGATGCCCAAGCTGCTGGAATGTGTAAGGAAGATTCTGGATCATCTCCACGTCAAGCCTGACACGTGAGAGGCCAAATGAGGAGAGAGATAGCTGAGGATCACAGCTGATTTCATCCAAATGTCTAACCACAGTAAAGGGCTGGAAGTCTGCATGGCGCTCAGGAATGGGGTGAGAGGGATGCCGGTGTGTGACAGATTTTTCAGATTCAAAAAGTTAAGGCCCAGATTCACCCAAACTACACATAAAACTCAGGAGGAGTGGCTCTACTTGTAAGACTTTCATAGTTTTTTGATACCTACCAAAAAGCAGTGGACTGTTATCTCATGAATCTCTTCTCAAAGCTGACACTAAGGCAAAAAACAACACGAATAGTCTATTCTCTTTTCATTAGTTTTAACAGCATTGTTTAGAATACATGTGGTTGCAAAATATCTTGCTAATATCAGGACAGGAACAATTGGGCTTATTGTTCCTGCTGTCCAGTCTAATTAGTCCTATGTAGTTTCTGACGTTATATCATGATAGGATCAAGTTATTACCTCCACAAAGAGGTTTTGTTTTTCCTGGCATTTGTCTGTTTGTCAGTTTGTTTGTCCGTCTGTCAACAAGGTAACGCCAAAACTTTTGGATTTTGATGAGACTTCAGGTAATGTTTGTCATGGTACAAGTAAGAAGTGATTAGATTTTGGTGCTGATCCAAATAGGGATGGTGTAAGGATGACTTTTAAGTCATTCACATATTCTTTTAGTTTTTCTATGTATCTATGTATCAGCCTACATACACAATCTGTATCTGCATCCAAACACACAGACAGTGTCTGGCACCCAGCCTAGAAATAGTCTGACCATATGAACATGTTGGGTACAGTTTCATGACAATATACTGAAAGCACTGACCAACACATACATACATATTTTGATGTCTTAAATTACTGCTGTCATGTTTGAACATACATGCCTGTCTATATAACGGAAGTAACCACTTGTGCTTCTTTGTCAGTCTCCCACTGAATCGGCCGTAATAGACTGCTATGATAATTCCCCAGTCTTGACTAAGGCATCCTTCATTAATTAAAACATCTTGATATCAGATGGGTATTCAGGAATTATGAACATGTTAGTTAACATTGTTCAATGGGGCAGTTTTCCACATTTTTGATAAAAACTCTAAGAAGCTAAGAATGTCAGAAATGTCTTGGCAGAGGTTTGTACTCTCTGAGCTTTTCTAGTTTAACTTGAAGTGGTCATCCTTCGCTGAGGTCATGTATTCAATGTGGAGACTGCTTTAGTATGTTGTCAATCTGTTTTATAAAAAGACATGCTAGGTTTACTGAGTACCCCCCATCCATCTGCATTAGCAGTCTCTTGGAGACGCTATGTTTGAGCTCCTACCGCTTCCCTCATTTTCCCAGGCTGCCCTGACTGGTTAACCAGTCTACTCTGTGGTAGTTTGTCAATTCAGTGCTGTTCAGCGCCATGTTATCAACAACTCTACCGCCGTTCTACAGTCTTTGCTCTCCCTGGACCTGCCAGACCAAGCTGGTGGGCTTAAACTGCTGATGAAATAATGGTAGGACGTCCCACTAGTGCGTCTATCTGGGAGGGCCTGGGGAATGAGCTGTTTCATGCAGCTACAGGCAGTGTTCATGGGAAGAGACAGAGAAGTCCACATGCTGTAGACTGTCTTGTCTTGTGCATAGAAATGCTCTGTCAGAAGTGACATGTAAAATGCATTGAAGGGCACATGAAGTTTGAAAAAGCACAATATGAGCACTTTAAAAGAAAGCTGTTTGGGTGAAAAGAGGGAAAGAAACACTTCCTCAGACATGTTAACAAATGTATCAATGTGCAGAAGTTTCCCTGTTTACTTCAGTGACTAAAAAAAACATGAATAACCCAATACAAGAAGTGTAGAAGTTCTATTTTTGTTGCCCTGGTATCAGAGCAGGAATCAAGTTAAAACTTTTACACAAATCATAATTACATTTACAACACTGTTAATCTAACAACACTACTGCCTTCAACTAAGTTTGATAAAGATTATGTCTGACATATTTAAGTGTCACATATGCTGCATAACTTTAATAAAACAATCAAGATGTATGACCCCATACTAAAACCTCTCTCAGAAAATTCCTTTTCTTCTTACTGCATAAAATGCACTAACCATAAACCCTCCATTCTCTCTCTCTCTGTATGTGGGTGTGTTTGTATTTCTCATTCCTGAAACACAAATCTATTAAAAGTCCCCCCTGCCTGACACCATAAATTTTATCTGGACCCAGACTGTCCCTGGGGCTGGACGGTTTGGGAACGACCCACAAACAACAGGATGGGAACACACAGCCCAGCGAGCTAACCTCTGACTTTACGGAAGAATAAAATAAATCAATAAACAACTGGCCGGAAGCTGCCCCGTGTTTTTTTTATCTGTCTGTCTCCAAAAAGTGGGACATTGGAGGACATTTTGTATTTTTTTTTAAACAAGAAATATAAAGTTACTGATTAAACTGATTTGACTATATTTAAAGACATGGAGTCTCAAACAGAGATACGATGACAAAAACAGATAACATGGCTTTGGGGAAACAAAAAAGTTAGAACAGGATAAAGATGAACCTATTAAAATGAATTACATAAAGAAATATTAAAAATGAAACCATGCTCAGTTAATTAGTCATTTTTCTACTTAAATCTTAATGCTCTTAAATAAGGAAAACAATTGAACTAAATAAATATTGTTTTGTTAAACGATACCGCCGTCCTCCATCCTTGAAGAGCACCTGATTCTGCATTTCATTACTACACGCTTTGAACCAGTGCAGCACTCACCCTAACATGTTTCTCTTCATAAATATTAATATTGTGACCCACATGCTTGCATTATTATCAGTTTATGTGGTATGACTTACACACTTACAATATTTTAAGACAGGGATGGGCAACTTTGATTCCTAAGAGGTCTAAATCAATACTAACCTCATTGTCAAAGGGCCAAAGTGATGTGACTTGTTGGATATTTGGAGCAGTAATTATTATTAAAAAAAAAAAATTTAACCAGAATTTATAAATTTGAACTCAAATGCAGGTAGTGATTCTTTATTTGATGAGCTAACTGTATAATTCAAGCCAGTTTTAGCTACTTTTTTAATGTAAGTTATGAGGGATAATGAGTATAAATGTATATCTTACAAACATTTCTATTTTTATTTTTACAGCTTTATTAGGGGCTGTCCACACAGTGATGAATTCAGGTGTATCCACACAAGTTTTTAATTGTATAGGCATTTCGTCCACATGGATATGGCGATTTGGGTGCCCAAAAGCACAAATTTAAATGGGTCCCAAAGTGAATAAATCTGAAAACTCCAGCCTTACGTTTCCATTTGTACAATGAATACAGATATTTTCAGAAACGGTAAGTCATCGCCGCACCTCTCCCTTAAACTACAACAGAAACAATGCTGGAACACGGTGTCGCGCAGCAAAAGTTACTGAGCTTGTTTTAGCTTTTACAACAAAATCTTCTGCTCCTCTGCGACCACCGTGAGCAACAGAGGGACATGGAGAACAGCATACACCAGTGTTTGTTTACATTTCTCATGATGTATGCATATTCTCCATGTCTTCTCTGATTTTTGTTTATATCTGCAGCAGCGTTACAGTGCCAGTCAGAGGCCTGGCATGTATACGACAGCGTTTTCAGTGCTTTTATGTTGACAGACACATTTCTTGAATTGATGTTTACAAAGAATGTTTTAAAAATGAAAACATTTTTGTCACCATGTGGACACGACCTTACTTATGCAGGGGAAAAGTGTTCTCTGCAAAATTAGGTCAATTATAGCTCTGTTTTCATGGAAATATTGCAACTTCAAGACTTTGTAAAGTATTGTCCATGTATACACATTTTTATAAATTTTAAATTGACTGGTGGGCTGCACTGAGGGGGTTGCAGGCCACATGAGGCCCTGGTCTGGTCTGCCAGTTACCCACCTCTGCTTTAAGAATTTCATATTCACATACTGTGCTTCAAACTCTGTTAGAACCTCAACTCTTGGATGCTTGCCCTCCTGGTGGTTGTATATACTCTATCTCAACAGTAAAAACACTGAAATCTAAACAAATGGCTTTAGTGAGGCAACACTGATGCCACGCAGTGTGAAAATGATGGTCTGACGTCATTTGAGCACTGAGGGAAACCACCAGAGACATCTGCATACCAGAGATAGTGCGCTAACATTCACACAACACTTATTCATGTAAACACCTCCTGTTAAGCCTAAAATCCTGGTGAGGTTCTCTGTGAGTTGCCTAAAGAAGATTCAAATAAAACTACAGTATGTATGAGTTATTAAGTCCCTGCTTTCAAATAGAAAGAGGTATGATATTAAGAAGAAAAGGAATCACACTGCACAACAGTTTGTACTTTGTTAGTTCAACACTTGGTGATCAAATGCCTTTGCATTTGTTACAAGACTTTAGGCTCCAGTGACCTTGACCTTTGACCTCCAAATGTAGTTAGTTTATAACTGGGTCAGAGTGAAGTTTAGTGCCAAGTTTGAGACAAATCCCTCAAAATGTTCTGAAGATATGCCCACAAGCAAGGGGAGACTAGAAAATGCTGGTCAAAGCCAGAATGACATCTCCTGTTTAGCTCTTAAGGGGGACTTTTAAAGCCAATTTTGCTGACACGTTAATAACCCTTAAACTAACTTCAGATCATCTTGTTAGCAAACAAAGAGGCAGAGATGAAGCAGGACTTAAAGAGTTTGTATTTTGCCTTAACTCTGGTTCATATATTTGATTTTGATGACAGCTAAAGTATATTCACAATAACTCATGTTCAAAAAACCGTCTAGTTCTCACATTCTGATCCAGCTGTATCCTCCCTCTGTCTGCTCCATAGGAGCTCCTGCCACTTTAAGGCTTCCCCACATGGGTCCATCCACTCTGATTGGTTGACTTGTCTATTCTGTAGAAATTGGTTAGCTCAGCACAACCATGTGCCATCCATGTTGTCAACAACCCTGCATTCATTCAACTCTCTATGCTCTACAGTGGGCTTGCTCCTGTAAGGTTATGGTCTAGAACTGCTGCTTTATTCTCTACATGTCTATATCCTTTTTAAGCAACTGGTTTGCAGCACTGAAGAGGTTTGAGTCCAGTAAACTACAGAGGAAACAAGAGCAAGAATGAAACCAGAGATAGGGCAAACTCTGAGGAGGGAATAAAGGAAGCCAAGCTGAAAGGAACGTGTTTAGGAAGGAAACATAAACAAGGGCAGGAAGTGAGGAAGAGAGACAGGACGTGTTAAAGCATGATTTAAGAGAAAGAGAAATTAAAGTGAAAAATGGAGGATACAGACAGAATTACTGGATGAGAAGAAAGAAACATAAATCAAGAAACAAGGGTAGAAAGGAAGTGGGAATGTGTAGAAAATGAAGTCACAAAGAATCATGGAAGGGAAAGAAAAGGTCAAACCGTTGAACATTTTATGTCTTCACTTTCTCCAAGACTCTCACAGTCAGACTAAGACACTCTGGAGAACTTGGACCTGCTGCTCTGTGACCCAGATCACGTGTTTTTCTTGGATACATTTTTCTTGGACTCATTTCCTGAAGATCATGCATCCCCTCTATATTATGCCCTGGGGGAAAACAGGGCTAAAATCCCCTGGGGGGAAAAGGGGGGATACCAGGGGTTAGAGAAGAGGCCTGAGGGGGACAAAGAGGGTCCTTAACTGGATGCCCTGAGGAGGACTCGGGCTGAGTAAATAAACAGCTGTAGATGATGTTTAGATATCTATTAGTGTGTGTTTAGATCTCCTGGCTGAAGTTCAGAAGGTCAGATTTCCAAATCTCCGGCTGCAGGAAAATTATTGGATAGGGTGGATATAAGTGATATGCTGAGGTTGCAGAAAAAGCTTGAGGATATGCAGGTGCAACACTGAAATATGACGTAACAGCACCAAATAAATTATTATCCACAAGGAGACTATACAGTTGTTAGCTCTGGAGTAATAGTAAGAGGTACTCTGATATCAGTTCTTTCACCTGTAATTTTAAATGCATTTTTGCAACTGAGACATCACCACAGTTTAGCCTCACGATGCGCACACAAGACAAAACTGATACCACCAACAGCTCTAACCAGCCATGACAGCAAGTAAGTAACGTTAGTGTAACTTTGAATTAACAAGCAAAAGTTCAGACTGAGTCCTAGTCTTTATCCACACGTTTGCTGGTTATTTTAAAAATGCAGGTTTTCTGAGAGTTTTAGGTCACTGTAAACACACATTTTTAGGAAAACTCCTGCCAAGGTGGAAAAAAAATTACAACTCTGTTGTGTCTCCCTGTGAAATTCATGCATTGTGTAAAATAACGACAAATGCATTTTCAAAAGGTTTAGGGTGGCATTGTAGATTATTTGCCCAAAATGGGGAGTGAATTACAACCCTAAAATACTTTCTGCTGATTTACTCATTTATCTACTTACTGATATTTCTCTCTCTCTCCTTTTCTCTGTGAATGTTGTAATTGTTGTGAAAAAACATACTTTCATTGTTGTTGCTAGGGAATGATTTAATGTCTGTTTAAAATGAAGTGAAATATAACAGTTGAAAAAAATATATCTGCTAATACCAGTTAGGCTTAATCCCAAGATAAACCTAACACCAGCCAGACTAGTGGTTGAAACAGATATGAAGATGAAAGTATTATTAATTATTGCAATAAATTGTGACTTCCACAATGCTTTTATCATAGCAAAGGTTCACACTGTGATAATGTTAAAAGCTAAGTTATTAACATGTAATTAATGTAGTAATTAACATGTTTAGTACTGCAATAAAAATTAACATTTGAGCATGGAGTGTGTATCTTGCTTGCAATGATTCTTCATCCCACTCATACAGGATCCTTGAGAAACATCTCTTTTGTTTTGCAGATCTGCAGGGAGCTTCATTTTTCAACACTGGAGGTGCCCACTTGGTTCTTATCTATGACTTTGTAGTTTTAGTTCCTGGATAATAAACCACTTCTTTGACCATGAAGATCAAGGTCCAAGAAGCACACTGGCTGCTAACTGTAGTCCTGCAAAGCCTGTTTGATTTTGGTCCTATTAAATATCATTTTACTGGCATGGGCGCATAGTGGCGCAACAGGTATTGCGCATGCCTCAAAGGTTGCTGGTTCAAACTTCATGACAGTCAGGGCCTCTCTGCGTGGAGTTTGCTTGTTCTCCCTGTGCATGTGTGGATTCTCTCTGGGCTCTTCTGCTTCCTCCCATAGACCAAAAACATGCTCATTAGGTTAACTGTTGACACTACATTGCCCTTGGGTGTGAGTGTGAGTGTAAATGGTTGTCCCTCTCTCATTGTGACCCTGGGATTAGATGTTCAGGGTGTACCCCTGGGATAGGCTCCAGCACCCCGTGACCCCAAAAGGGTTAAGTGGTATAGATAATGGATGGATGGATTTTACTAGTTATTTCTGACTTTATTGGATGAAAGAGATAGACAGTGAATAGAGCTGGAATGTGGTGATAGAGTGGGAAAGACATACAGCAAAGGATCTGGGCCTGCACTTGAACCCACCCCAGCCATGGAGATCTGTTCATGTGGCTGGCAAACCACTCAGCTAAAAGTGCCCAAAACCTCTGCTAAGGTAATGAAGAGCATGAAAAGTCATTTTCAAAAAGGTCCCCTCTGATTAATATGTGACAAGCTCTTATTGTGGACTGTCCCACAAGGAAATTTAGTGTCTTCAACAGCAGCTTACACCTCCTCAGAGAGGTAATGAAACTTAAAACCACTGATTCATTCACAAGTTTCAACAGATACAACTGGATTTAAAATGACTTGTAAAGCTTCTCTTAGTAATTCTATACAAACATGAGTTCAGTTTCACATCACAGGCTTGTTTCAGGCAAAGAGGGGACCTTGAGTCTTTTTTAAAATGCATTTAAATGTGTTGTAAAATTGAGTTAAGATTACCGCTATAATCATACTGTTACCATAAAAGGCATAAACAGATAATATGGTGTGAATTTAAGGTCATATGACCAGGGCCTGTTTTGGAGATCAACCCCAAGCCAAACTTCTAAAAAAATCTTTCCAATCTGTGCTCCTCTGTCTCTGCTTAACATTTTGCACGTGTAAATGGAGAAAAAATACAGTGAAGAGATGAAACACATGACGTTCAGGGAAACATCCGTCATTTCTTGTCACTTGCTTTGTTTTTCATGGAGGTCTTCTGCTCTTCTTTGTTTAGCCATTCAGAAACAGAGCGGCTTGGCTGCCTTGAGACAAGTTTATATTAGAATTAATGTGTTTAGACTCTAAGCTAATTTCTTTTCATGCACATGTGTTTTTTCTCACAGATCACATGCTCACACATGTGCCAGTGATCTGACAGCATCCAGACAGATCCAGAAAGGGCTAATGACCACACTGAAGTGCGTGTGTGAGAAACAGAAACGGTCTGGATGTGCCGAGGGGTGTGCGTGTTTGGGATCAAGACTCAGGAGGGGGATCCCAGGCTGAGAACAGAACGACTCGGACCTCGAGTTATCCCAAGGGGTCTCGGGGGCGAACACCTGTGCTATTGCCTCACGTTAGAGGAATGAGATGTCCCAGGCCCACATGTGTGTCTAACCAAGACACAGCTGCAGCCTGTGTGTGTGCGTGTATGTACGCGTGTGTGTGACAAGTGAAATGTCTCAAATGAGGTGTTGCCCTCACCTCTGAGACCAACCACCTGTGTGTCTGTATCGAGTGTCTGAGAGCATGCCTGCACATAATGAAGTCCACCGTGGGCGTGTTACCTTGATAATCCCATGGTTACAATTATCACAGAGATTATGAATCCACCACAGCTTCTATACCGCAGATCGCCCAGCACGCACTGACTATGTGACTCAATTTCCTAAACAAAGCTGCTCCTCTCCATCATACATGGCACCCAAGTGCACAGAGGTATGTATGTTCAATTATAAATGGAGTGTAACAGTTTAACAGGCCATGAGGACTGGTGAAGAGGTAGAATATTTCTATTTGTGGTGCTGAATCAGTACTTTTAAAATGGTACCAGTGCCTTATGGAAGTAAAAAGAGCATTAATAATATTTACACTTGTCCCAGTCCATGAAATAATGATCCTCTTGCATGTTTTGTCTGCTACTTAAGCTGGAAGGCAATGGAGAGCTCACTGGGAAGAGAGGGTTCAGAATTTTAGCTCTGACATTATGTGAATGTTTTCTAAATCAAGCACCTAAATCTGTGATGTGCTTTGGTTCAATGAGTGTTGGACGTGTACCATTCTGTGACCAGATTTCCATTCACATCCCTCATTAAGGGGAAATCTGATTTCAGAATAATCCCATAGTGTAGATCTAAGGGCAATTATCAAACAGTAAAAATATAAAAAAATATTTCACATGTATAAACTGGGCTTGGAGAACTGGTTCCAAATTTTTATGAATTGAGGGCTCAAAAAGGCACATGTGGTTCTTCTCTGCCTTTCAGTTCCTAACAGGTACATAAATATTTGGATAAGAATTCAGATAATGACAGCTTGAGTCGTACAGACACTTTGTGCAGTTAATGCAGCAAAAAACACGATGAAGCATTTCCTTCAACACAGCATAAATGTGAGGATTGTAATTTACCCTACAGATGATATGGAATCAGAATTACAGTTGGAACCAGAAAGAGCCAGTCTCAGTATGTATAACCGAAATCCAAGCCCTGATATCAACATGGGGCAAACTATATCAGATAAGATGTCAACTTAGCCTATTGTTAGCCATGCCTTTAAAGATCAAAATATGGTGAAATAGTCCATCCATTCTCTATCTTTGCTCTCAGATGGGTGGTGGAGCATCATGACAGTATTAGACATTAACCATTTCCTTAGCTTGTGGTGGGTGGCTAGGTTACAGTTCAGACCTGATATTTGACTAGTTTGCAAGCCTAAAATGTTGTAAACATCAATGATTATTGTATTTCTGATGCAGCCTTGCAAGAGTACTAGCTTCAACAGTTTATTGTGCTAATTACATACATCACTGTTGTCTCTCAACTGTGAGGGTAACCAAGTAACAATAAGACACATTTAAGACCAGCATCTAAAGTGGTAACAAGTTTTTGTTGAGTTGTTTCGTGCCAGAATAGAGGAGATAATAGGAATTTTTCAAAGCTGAATTTAAACTAGTCTGCTTGTTTGTCAGGGCAAACTTTTTTAGGTGAGACTTTGGTCCAGAAAGTAAGTGACCTCACATATTCAGAAGGAATTGTTACGAACAAGCCAAAAATTTATCAGCACAGGTCAACATGTCTGGAGGGCTGTACTGTCTCCAGCTAAGCCTCGCCCAAACAAAAATATCACACTGCAAACAAAGGTTAACAGCCCTATAGACTGAACACTTATAAATTGCAGGGGGGGGACTTTTTTGTATTTTGGAATATTTTTAAGACAACAGTTTAGATCATTATCTGAGTATTTCACAGTAACTTGTTGATTCTCTAACTAACTTTGTTCATAAGGTGAATACTGTCTTAGTAAAACATCCATCCATTTTCTGTTTTGGGATCTCTGGGGGGCTGGAGCCTATACCAGCTGATATTGCATGAGAGGTAGGGCAAGTCACCAGCCGATCGCGAGACACACAACCATCCAGAGACAAATAACAATTCACATACACACACACACCTAAGGGCAATTTAGAGTAACGAATTACCCTACTAAGCATGTTTTTAGGTCTGTAGGAGGAAGCTGAAGTGCCCGGAGAGAATCCATGAATGCACAGGGAGAACAAACTCCACACAGAAAGGCCCAAACCGACACAGGGGTCAAGCCAGTAACCTTCTTGCTGTGAGGCACGCGCACTACCTGCTGTGCCAACGTGCTGCCCTCGTTGTAGAAAAGCTAATTTTGATTGGGAAAGTTAGGAATGCAGGTATAAGAAAATTTGGTGTTTACTTGAAACTATAAAGTTACAGTCAACATAATGGATTCAACAAAAACATTAATATTTGTTAAATTGTTACAATAAAACACTAAGATAGAGAGACTGACCCACTTTTCTAAATAGCATTACGTTTTAAGCAGTTTTCACATCACTTTAAGTGATTTATGAACCAATAAAACAACAACAATGAACAGCTCTGGGAAAATCAGGAAACAAGGTTTATTGTCAAATACCCAGCTGTGATCTTGGCTCTGTCTGATCTGGGCTGCAGCCAGTCACATTCGTTTTGGGGATACCCATGTAATCCTTAAGGCCTCATTCTGCACCCATCGACCAACCCAGCTGGCCCTGCCTATAGGCCAATTTTTGCCAGTCTGGAAAATCTTTTCATTTCCCACATGGGGATGCAACACCCACAGAAACTTCCAGCTGCAGAGCACATTCCTATAAAGTCTGCAAGGGAGCAAATCAGGGCAAAGGTCTGTGCATATGGATGTGACATACTGACTGAATTAACTGCTGCTCAGTCGATCTTTACCGTGCTTGTAAATAACATCAAGTTGATAATCCTGATCCCACTGAGAGGAAGAGAGCTGTTACCTTGACCTTGTATGAGTCACAAATCGTAAAAAATGAACAAAATGACATAATTGCACATCTCCTTGTACCGATTACATCATCAAACAAATGAAACCCTATTCCTGAGGAAACTGTCTGCACTTAAAAACATGAATTTCTGAGAAAAGTTGAATAACTATGAGTAGACTCAGAAGAATCTAATTGTTTCCTCTGCAGCCAGCCCCCCGACATACATTTCACAACAAGGCCTGATGGAGAACACATGGTATTGCTTTGGTGACCCAAAACACTGGTCAAATTTTTCCTACAACCCTGAGGACCCGTTTTGTCGACCATAACGTTTCCTTACTGCTGTCTGGGAAACTTCTGTACAGTACGTAGCGGAGGACATGAAGCTAATCAAGGTCTGAACATTTGACTGCTGGTGAACAAATGGCGTCTGTTGGGGTTTTCTCATAATGGGTGAAAGATTTATTGAACAGTAATATGAATGTGGTGAAGCTTGTAAAGGATAATAAAACCAAACATATTCTATCATTATTTCATAGCTGTAATTCTCATCAGTGATTACGGTTTAATCACGCTTAGCTTCTGAGTCCACTGGGGCAACAATCGGTGAGCCAAAACATGAAGCATTAAATCATCACTTCCACTCACATCATGTGCTTCTGCTGATGATAACACATCCAGACTGGAGATATCAAAACAAGGCCAGAAACATCTGCAAAAACACACAGGGTCACACAAAAGCTTTGGTGCTGCATGACTGTCCTGTCAGAGGTGAGGCCTAACTGATCTCTCCCTGTGAATGAGACGATCATGAAATATTACAGATCATTCAATCAGGATCACAAATATATTAGAAATGTATTCGAATTCTTTTTGAATAGTTACCATTTCAAATTGACAAGGACATCCCCTTTAGCAGTTGTTGCCATGCCTGACAAGTTGTTCATTCTGCTTTGGCATTTACACAGTTTGGAATTTTAAGACTAGTTAGATGCTATTGACCACTTTTGTGTTCATACACGATAAAGCGGTGCCAGAATTATCCCAATAATGCAGTAGTGAGTTAGCATTTTAGTACCTTTGGTCTCTCAGCTCAGAGTAGTTTAGAATAGCTTTTGGATAAATGCCTGAAATAAGGTTTGTGGTGAGCAAATGCATATGGGATTTTGAACGTTTTATTTTTCAACATAAATTACATCCAATATTGCCCCACTTTTGAATTTCAAAGTGTAATGGTGTTTTTAAAAGGATGTTTGCGAAAAAACTGCTATCAAGGACTACAAAAATGGCAGAGGATACATTACAATTACAATTGTTTGGATCATTTTATGGATACAAGATAATACAAACACCATCGCCACAGCCATGGACCAACTTGATCAGATCACTTGATAGCTGAATTTCTCAAACAAGACATTAAAAAGTGGTTTAATAGTACCATTATAATGTGGTTTAAGTTGGTAGTAGTTCCATTATAGCTTGTAGTAGCGTTTAACTCTTGCTGAACAATTTTGTTCACCACAGTCCAGAACACAGTGAAAAACTCAAGGGTTTTAGGGGAGAGAACCAGCAATATGCTAACATCCTGGTTTGCCCACAAAAAAACGTCATCCCTTCAACACTCTATAGTGACATACTTTGAGGGTGGAGTCTAAAGGTGGAGGCTGGAAACAAGTTAGCAATAAGTTGTGGATGGTTTACATGATTAGGTTTGGGACCAACTGAATGCTCTCTTCAAAAATATTAATAGTTTGTCAGCAGAAGTGAAGTTTCCTCACAGTAAAAAATTAACACTTTTAACACCTTTTGTGTTTTCAAACATTTAACTTCTAACAAATTGTCATTATCCTGCTTTTCATTGTATTTCTTGTTTAGACATCTTGGTCCTCTTGTCTTGTGTCTCCTGTGTTACTGTCATGATGCTGCTCTTTGTCTCAACTTACTCATTTTGCGTTCATGTTTGTGTCTTGTCATGTGTTTCCTGTTTTATTTTGAAATCCCTCTGTTCCATGTGGTGTTTTCCTGCCCTGCCTTCTGTGTGCCACTGATTATGATTCCCTCCACCTGTGTGATTGTTTCACCTGTGTCTGATTACTCCCCAGTGTATTTAGTCTTTGTCTTTCCCCTTGTCATTGTGGGTTCATTCCTCTTCATATCGCAGCCTCAGTGAGTCTTCAGCGTCCTCAGTGTTTTCTCCAGTGTTCCTCCAGTTTTGTAGGTAGTTTCTGTTTTCTGTTGAACTCTTTAGTGACTTTAATTAGTACTTTGTTTACCATGGTTTGATTTGTTACTTTGTTACAGATTTTTGTTTCATGTTATGGATTTCTTGGTAAAGGATTAGTTTTTTTTTTTTTTTGATCCTGTTTCAGTTTATATTAAAGCCTTTTATTTTTTATCTGCATACGGGTCTCTCTTGCTTTTTGTTTTCTTCATTTACTCTCGTTTCAAGCCTTGGCATAAACACTGAATGTGTCGGTGAACTCACTGCTAACCTCAGTGACAGTCATACGCTCCTGAGGCAAAAACATCCACAAGTCCCATGAGATGTAAGATGCTAAAATAAACCTACTCTGAAAAAGCAGCACTGTGTGTTAAATAGGCCTTTGAGCATACTAATTAAGTTTACTAAGTTAAAATACTACTGTAAGGTAGTTAGCCTGCCGTGCTGATATATGCAACTTGAGCTTTATTTCAGGAGACAAGCAAACATTTTAATCCATCTTTGGATTATTTTATTTTTTTGTGAGTTGCTTTCAGAAATATCACTAAAAAGTGACACAATCAGATAATTGATAAAAATGTCCTCAAATGGATTATCAGTTGCCAAAAATACCTAATGTCCCAAATGAGATACAAAATATTATGTTAAATTTTATAGAATTTTTTTTAGGATTTCAGTATAAAGTGAAATAAACATTTCAGCTCCAAAAAAATAGAATTTTCTGGCTATAATTTGTGTTTTCAGGCATTTAAGGGTTAAATATGGATTTCACTGCTGCATAGGCTGCTAAACACAGAGCAACAAAGCTGTAATATTAGCTATGACTACAGGGTTGATGCTTGGGGGGTAAGGGTTAGAGACGGATCAGTATGTGCTTCCCTACTTTTGTCCATACGATTTATAACTATCCAAGCTTTAATTACAATGTATATCCATTTGAGTATGTTCCCTCAGGTCTGTGTATACAGTGTACATGTGTGACTGTGTGTGTCCTTAGAAAAGAGATGCTCCTTTGTAACTCTGTAACAATGCTCCTCTTGTTCCCAAATGGCACCCAGCATCTTTAAATGTGAGAGTGAACCATTTTTATTGGCTCTTAAAGCTGGACCACAGCTGGGTGCAGCACAGCGGGTCAAACTAGGCTTTCACTTTCCAGAAAAAAAAAAAGAAAGAAATGTGCAGAAGAATTTCTTTTGACTTCAGATGTAGACCAAGATGTCACGGCAAAAGTATGTGATTCTGTGATGTTCATTTTGTAAATCATGGGACAAATTTTTGTGTATAAATTTACAAATGAGGTGACTCTTTTAATAGTGTCACAAGGAAATAGTAAATATATTCTTATTCCATTAAATGCATCTAAAGAATCATTCAGAAATAAAGACTGTGAAGGCCTTCAAGGATTAACTGCAAATGACAAAATATATCAACTAACTTAAGAGCATGTAGTTTAGAGATGACCTAGAGGTACTGGATGGGGTTCATGCCTTCATAGAGTTCACAATTGCAAGTACAGCAATGGGTCAAGAAGGGCGCGGGTGTTTTTTGCTGTACTGTGACTCAGGAACATTTATACAAGAGGTAAACATAAGACCAAAAACTAATCTCTGAAACTAATCTCTCTGAGCTATTAGTGTCTAAAGTGCAGGATGAACATGAGGTTCCTTGACTGTCAAAATCCTCTCAGTTCACTTTTAAATAAGAATTGACATTTGTTCATAATTTGACAGAAATCAATCAAAGCATCCCTCAGATATTATAAGAAATCTTGATCTCTGACCTCTGAAATATATCCTGGTCATCCTCGTGTCATAGTGGATATTTGTGCAATGTGCAAAGAAGGTCCCTTTAGGCCTTCTTATGAAATTGCAAGTGAAGCCTGATCATGAGAATCCATGAACTTGACCTTCTATCCATACTCTTAAAAATCTAATCAGTCCATGACAGAAGATATTTGTGAGAATTGTGATATAAATCCTGTTGAAGGGCTCTGAAAATATTGCACTCAAAAGCAAAAAGTGACCATAAGGCCCCTGTACCTTGACCTTGCTTTTGAATGCTCTTACCCCCAAATTCCACATAACGCGAAAGCGCTCTTGAATCGTACTGTGGAGCACTTAGAACCCACTCTAGTCTATCAGACAAATTCCACTGCCCGCGCTGAAGTGCCTGCGTGCACCACGGCGCGGGAGATTCGCTTCAGGTCTATTTTCTGCGCGGCCGCTTCAAAACCTCGTAAATTCACTGTCGTTGAGAAAGCACCAGACAGGAAGTCAACGTGTGGAGTATCCGGAACTTTCAAAATAAAACACAATGCACAGACTCTCAAACGTAAATTTCCTCAATAGGTTGTCATTAAGTCACAACCGGAGGCACGAGCATTAGGTCAACAGTCGGTCAGAGGGTCCCAGAGGCAACACGACACCATAGACGATGAAAAGTGAATCGTAGAGGTACAGAAATATATAACATTGTATATATGACACCAAACATCCTTTCTACAAGGATATACGCAGATAGAAGTGAAATATATCACGAAGCTGTATGGTTGGGACCAGCAAAGGGACCTTAGAGGAGCGAAGTGAGGTGTTGTTTACTTCTTTTCTCAGTCTATAACATGTTTTATTAACGTGTGACATCGTTATTCGCACAAGAGCTTGTGACTCTCCGGGGATCAGCCCCCCTCCCTACAGGGCTGCGCGCCGTGGCGCTGCTCGGCGCTGCTCGGCACTCTGCTTTCAGTGGGGTTTGTAGGTCGGGCAGCGCCGCAGCGCTTTTGCATTACGTGGAATATGGGGGTTAGTATTTCACCTCAAACTGTGCACAGATTTCTTTACTTACAGATGAACTGATTATGATGTTGTTGAGGTCAGATATCAGAGGTCAACCTTAAGAAGCTTTTAACTTTCTTTTGATTGTGAATGCTACATCTCATGACCACTTTATTAGATTTCTATAAACTTTGCACAAATGTCTATTTGGTTGCAAGACCAAGGAGGAAATTTTGAAGGTTATTTGGTATCATGTTCAGCACAATATCTTGGAAACACTTTTGGAAGGACAAGGTTGAGTGTCCTTCAGAATTATGATCAGTTATTGCTTGCCACCTTTTTATGCCAAGAATTCTGTGACAGATTTCTGTCAAGCTTTGCACAAACGTCCTCTCTGATTTCACGAAGAACTATTTAAAATGTGGAGGTATATAGTCAGAGACTAGGTGACCCATCACTGTTCTTTTACTAATATATAACTTGTGGAGGAATTAATTCACCTTTGACCTTTTGAAATGCTGAAGTACTTTGTTACCCTCCCAATGATGTACCAATATTTACTTGCATGTATTAGCCTTCTCATTCTGTACGAGATGTGTAAATGACTCAGAAGAAGGAAAAACAAAGCTCAGACAAGAAGAATGTGTGAGATGTGAGGATTTTACAGGCTAGTTAACACTTTTGTTTCTCCTGAGCCTGACTTCAATGCCTCACTAATTTCTAACAGGTTCACACTATAGCACAGATATCTTTAAATCCCTGGACCTGAAAATTCAGCTACCAATGCCATTTCTCTCCTACTTGTACTTCCTGAAGCACGACACACAATAACAGCTGGCTACTGTCTGTTTGTCTGAGCGTCTCCAAAGACATCTCCTACGGCTGCCCGGATTTAATTTTCACACAGGACAACGCCAGGCTGTAATCCCCCCGGCATTCCCCTGCTCAACAATTACAGTCAAAGGAAATCCTTCTGCCAAAAGTTTAAGTGATAGCAGCAGGTTTTTGCTTCCATCCACTCCCTCCTACTCCTACACAAGAACACTTTCTTCATCTTTATTCCACAGTCGGTATATCTTTCCTAATTGGAGATGTCAAGGTCAAAGTTTGGAGAGACTACAGGAATGGAGGCTACTGATTGCAGAGGCTTTCAGGGGCCTACAGAATATCATCTGCCATTATACATTATTTCTGCTGCAGGTATGTGCTATTACAAAGGCCTGTAAAACAAACTGGCATACTTTCATTGCCTCTAAATCAGTTCTACATCGTATCCCCAATCTAAGGAAAACATCTCTTTCAGAAGAAATGGATCATGTTCAAAGAAAGTTAGTTATGACTGATGGAAATGTAGTCCAAGGGTTGCAGGAAGTTCATGTAATTGGAGCAACAGTGAATACTTATTAGAAATGAACAATATCATCAGGATGATATCAACAATGGCTGTTAATACTCAAGCAGTAGTAAATTTGTATTTCTCTAACATTTGCAGCATATATACATATAAGGGATGCAACAACTCATCCCTGAACTTTGTCCACAGTTCGCCACATACCTTGGTTTTTTGGTCACAGTTTCCAGTTACTTTGGTTTTTAAACCTTTGCCAATGTCTTTTTTTGTTACTGTTTATTTTATTTTCTTTTTCATTCTGAGGAGAACCTCTAACCATCTGTAATTACTTAAGTTTTTACACACAAAGAATCTTTTTCCTTTTTCATGAAATTATATTTGAACACATCATGGAAACATTTTATTAATATATCTAATTGTCATTTTTGGGAGGTGTCATTAAATTCAACATTATTTAACTGTTGCTGTACAATCATTAAGGTTCATTATGGTTTGTTAATTTTGTTTCTAATAAGTCATCCTGCCTGCCAATTCCAGCAAGGACTTAAATTTGATCGCTTTTTTTAACCAAAGTGCCTTTGACAAAGTTTGGGTGTGATTTTCATGGAAAAGAAATAAAATCCTAACTCTAATCCAGTCCTGTTGGTGTGACTGTAGAGTTTAACAAAGTCATAACATCAGCACAACACAATAATAATTGATGTTATGCATTTGTGCATGGTGCAGAAATGTCAGTTTTTCTGATCATTTTTAATGTTGTGAGAACATTTAGAATACTTCATGCAATGTGTGTAATGTATATTCAGAGTTTGAAGAAGAGGAATCAATTGAGCTGACCGGAGTTTGTACAAAATACATTGAATGCGTTGTAGGAACTGAATGACAGCTAACAAGCTCTATCATTAACGAGAATGAGAGCTGAAACCCTTATAGGTTGATTCATGTTATGTCTGAAACATACCAATGCAAGGCACACAATCCTTGCTTTTTGCAGTCTGGGCTTGGCTTTGTGACGGGAATGTGCACCTTTGAAATGTGGCTCCAAACCCTTGTGCACCACACTTTTAGGGAAGGCGTACCAAGCCATTAACTATTTATTAATATTATTTATTATATCTGTATTATTTTGGCCAAACAAGTCCCGAAATGTCAGCTTTAAGAATTCAGGAAAAAAATATAAAATCATGTATTACGCAATTTTTCAAGTGTTTTAGGAGGGCTTGCAGAGCCCAAAATACAAAGGTCAGGTAAAAAAAAAATCTATTTTAAAGTTGAATGGAAAATAAATATTTTTGCCTAACTATGTCTGTCATGCATTTCTGACTTTTATGATTTGCCTTGAAAAGGTTTAATATGCCACTGGGCTGTAAAGTCCTGAGTTTATACTTTTCCAAACAAAGCCAGGACCTGGAAACCACCAGTACCTGCCATCCTTCAGTGAAAACATATTCGCAGAGCTCTTTGATCACCCCACAGCATTCCTCTCTCTGACAGCATCCTGTCGCTGTGCAGACAGGAAAGTCCATGACAGTCCTGGGCACTGGATTTAGAGCAAAGGTACCAACTTGTTTTCATGGAACAAGGAAATCTTGGCCATTTATAGCTGCAGCTGAACACACAGACGATCTTGTTCACACAAAAACAGAGAGCGTCTATATTAAAAAAAGATCAGTGGACTGTCATTGTGCTCAGCTTCCTGAGATGTGTCACTTCCTGCTCTGCATCAGCTGAGGACATTTTTCCTATACTTGGGAGGACAGTATCTCTAAAGCTGTTGTAATGAGTACCTTAATGTATGCTCAACTAATTTTTCTGTTTTCTGTATACGAGTGTTAATTTGGTCTCTCATCAATCTCCATGTCTTTTCCAGGATATCAGGAGGCACTGAACTCAAGCAGATGCATGCTTAGGTTCTTTAATCTAAAATTATTTTCCTCAATAAAATCCTAAACCACTCCCTGTTTCTAAGAACTAAGCACAAAAAATCCAAGCACAAAAGACAGCATTGATCCTCTGTTGTGGATGCAGGCTTCCTTGTTTACACTCTGTTTTTGATTATTGGCGTACCAAAAATGGCTTTCTTTTACAACACCACCTTGGTAGAATCTGAAACCTTCATTTGACATGAAATGCTCTGTTGAGATGCCAACCCAAAACTGCCATGTCTTGTGAACTACCTCTGAAGCTCTAAATGAGCTAATTTGTTTTCTTGTAACTCCATTCATTGGTGTTGGTTCTGTTTCATTCCAAATCTCTCGAGAACAATTCACTAATGATGGAAAAACAAGGAGAAGTTTTGGACTTGTGCTGCGGTGGGGAGTTTGATATTCTCCTGTACGTCTGCAATGTGTTTACTGCCAGAGGAGTGGGTGGTAAAGAAAAAGAGTCAGTGTGTCAAATCTCGGCTTGCTCCCTACAAATGGAAAACCCATCATTTAAATGTGTTTAGTCCACACAAACAATCAGGTCCTTTCTTATATCCTTTCTCACACTGTCCATGCCCATCATTCGTCTTTTTTGGACTCATCAACATCTCATTTTCAGTGAATGTGTTGCTGGAATGTGTGTATTAATTCATAAAGAAACCTCATGTGAACCCCTTTCCACAGAAATGTCACTGTTCTCTCTTCATCGACATATCCTAAGTTTAACTTGGGAGTAAATTATCAAGAAGGAACGTGCATTTGTTAGTAGTTTGTAGTACACAATAAAACTTTACAAAGTAAAAACTACGGGTGTATTCATGGACACAAGGGTGAACTTTCTTCAGTTTGTCTTGCATGTCAGTTTGCTGGTAACCAGAGGTAAACAAGTCTGCCAGCAGGTCTTTCACTTGCAGATCTGAAAAATAAATTATATAATGACTAATAAATGCTAATTAATAGACAGACTGGCATGGTTACCCCATAACAACAAGGTTAGGGCTTTGAAACCTGGTCAGAGCATCAGTGTGGAGTTTACATGGTCGCCCCATGCCATTGTAGGTCCTCTCCTGCTGTACTAGCTTCCTCCCACACACCAAAAAGATGGCTGTTTGGTTAATTGGTGATTCTTAATCTCCTGTGAGTGTGAGCGTGGCTGCTTCCCTGTCTCTATATGTCTGTGATAGAGCCGTCCAAGGTATCAACATGAGTTTCAACTGGTTTGTTAAATCAACACTATCTTAGCATGTTCTCTATGCTTAGCAGTTCGCTCATCAATGCCTTTCATTTAGCTCATGTGCCTTGCACAACAATGAAGTCAAACTCCTATGACAGGCAGTCAAAGCAAATTACAATGAAGGAGTCAAGGATGTAATCACTGCAAATGAAAGACTAAAGTTTGACTAAAGACTAAAGTGTGGCTTTGTCTGTGGCTGTGTGATCAAAAACATGCTGAAACATTTGTCCACAAAACATGGCATAAAATATCATATTGCACTTAGTGGGCCTTATGTCAACTTCGGGAGGTCATGCTTGAACATTTTTATGCTCACTGTTTTGTCTTTCTCAGCCTTGGCATTCCCAGTAGTGGCTCACTTAATGTTTTTTTAGTGCATCAACAACTACATCAATATTAATATAAGTCTAAACTTTCATCTTGTTACATAGATATTTTTCAATAACTCAGTATCTCTCCAGCCAAAGATGGAGCCTACCCCAACTGCCATTAAGTGCAAGGCAGGTTTCCAGTCAATCACAGGGACAACATAAAGAGACAAACAACTGAACACACTAGAATTCACAGCATTTTAGAGGCTTAGATTAACCTCACAAGCATGATTTTGGTCTGTGAGAGGATAAAGAGAGCGAATCCTCTGACTGCACGGGAACCTTCCTGCTGTGAGGCAACAGCACCAACCACTGCACCACCATGCAACCCAGTTAAGTCACACACAGTCAGGCACAGATTTACTGCCACAGGTAACAGTGACATTCTTGCCTTTGAGGTGAGTGACCATCTTTGTTAGAGCCACACTGTCTAGTTTGTTCTCCCATCTAGTGGTGAAACTGTATTTTGCATTCAAACAAACAGTGGTCTATTGTGCCTAGAAGCTATGTCTTCTCTTTTTTGCCGATGAGGATTTCTTCTCTTGTCTCCTGATCTTGCATTATAAAGGAAAGTGCAGTGCAGGCTATTAAATTTGCCAGGGCAGTGACAAGTGTGTCTCGCTGTGCTCCTTTTCCGTTTCAGTCAAGCTGGCTCTGAGTGAAAACGCGTTTAGCCTTAGTCAGTAGTACTACGTAGTGCTTTATGTCCCTCTCCGCTGTTCATAGTTTTTATAGACTGAAAGGATGTGGAAGCCTCTATAGGACTTACCCGTTATATGTAAATACAGATAAGAATTCTTCGCTCAGGAGGACAAGTCAGATTGTTGGCAGATAAAATGTGACACAAATGAGGACATATTTATGAAAGGAGACATTGTTTTTAGCTCATAAATTACTTAAAATGCTACAAATTGTCCCTTTAAAGTGAACATGTAAGTGTTTTCTGTTCTGTTAGCTCACATTTACTGTATCATAAGCTGTTTTATGGTTTTCCAACCATTCAAAGTGCTCTTACCCTTTGTAACATTCACCATTTCATGCACAATTAACTCACTGGAAGTAGAGGACTCCTTGTTAATTTTCCTAACTATGCAACTTTGCAATGAGCCACAGACAACCTCTTCTAACATTTCCACAATGGTCTAGAAAATGGTGCTTCTGCGAAATTGAACTTTGAAATTGGTAAGCTCAAAGTGACGGTGCAGCAGTATCTTAACACTAAGGCCTCTTTTAGCCTTTAACAACTATCACCTAACCATCACAGCTGTGTCAAGTCCCCGCCAATCCAGACAGCTGTGTGGGATCAGTTTGACTCATTCAGCAGAGCACTCGTCACCATGTTTCTCCTCAGGGGGTAAAGATTTGGAAAGAGAGTGATGCAAGAGGAAAAGAGGGATGAAGACATCTGGGAAGATCCATCTTTCTTTCAATTTTATTCACAAACAAGTTGAGCAATTTTTATTTTGTTGGTTTAAATTATTATTACAACCCTCAAGCATTGGGAAAATTACAAAGAGATGCGTCATACAAATACAGAGAATATTACTAAAGCATGGTTTCTCAGAAAGTGGGCACTTGACTTTCAGTGACATAGTTTAAGAGCCAAATTCCCTGTTGTGATAATTGTTTATATGGTTCATATTTAGCGCATCAGATAAGGAGAGGATGTGGGACCTATGACCAGAGTATGCCTTCATTTATGTTGTTGTTTTTTCAAAGGCCTTTAAAATGGCAAGGCCTGACTGGTTGTGAAATCTAATCAATAACTGTACTGACAGGAATCCCATGTTTGTTGTTTCTTAAGTATCCTGATTTACGTTTGGGCCTGTAAATATTATATCCCAATTTCAGAAATGAGGATATAATAATGTCACTGGGAGATTTTCTTTTTCAAACAGACTGTTTATGAATGAATGAATGAATGAATATTTTTATTTCTGTTACACAAATGTTGAGAACAAACATAGGATACAGTCATTTAACACAAATTTATCAGTGACCGAAAAAGGTATAGGCTGAAGCTTGTGGCATATGTTTGCCTTTCCTGTACAATCCAAGATGAATTTGGCATATAAGGAAACAAACATATAAGACATCCTTCTTTATATCATTATACCTTATAAGTATTAATAATTTACGCTTTGAGGTTTTTCTGAACTTTAAGAGAGTTTTACATGATTTTAAGTCATCACTGAACTCATTCCAAAATTTTATCCCCAAAACCGAAACACATCTGTATTTAATATTTATTCTAACTTTTGTGTTTCAAATATAAGCAGACCTCTTAAATTATATTTTCCTACTCTTAGTTTAAAAAATGTCTGAATTCAACAGGAAGAGTATTATTTACTGCACAAAAAATGATCTCCAGTGTTTTTAAATGTCTTTAAATTTGCATATAAATTTTCTAACAGGTGGTGAAGCAACCGTTGGACAGAGGGGGGATTTTTCTGATATTTGTAATCCAGCCATGAACACATATTTTTGTGTCATTTAACGTGTTGGTTTTGCATAATCTGGGATCTTTGAGAAAAAAAATCAGTAAATAAAAAAATATATCAAATTCAAATTGAATGCTGCTTATTTGACAGCAGATTACAGACAGCAGGTACACAAAATGAAGTAAGTTTTCAGGGTGAAGTGGAGTTAACATTAGCATTACAAACAACTCCAGCTTTTGCTCCTCCATGCAGATTAACATTTAGATGCCTGAGCTGAATGTGGTTACTTGCTGTTTTGTTCAAAAAGTTATACACCATTGTAACTTGACACAGTCTACATACAATGTTATTTCATTTTCTTGACCAAAACACTATTAATTCAAGATGCTATTCATGCTATTTGTTGGCAAGACATCCTGTTTACATCTAGGTAAAAGGGAACTGCGGCAGCTTAGCAGTGGCTATTTACAGGAGTTAGGGTGGCATCAAGTGGCATGCAGCTGTGTTAAAGTTTAGATAGGGTTTGACCAAGAAAGGCCTGTAGGGATTAATAAAAATGTCTAACAGACTATCTGGCATCAACATATTTGTTTTCCTACCTAAATTGCACACTTCCTTAATCTTTACCCAAAGTTCCCTTGTCCTACACGGTGGCAGGAACAGACTGACTCAAGACTGAGGTGGGGATATATTCAATAATTGCTGTAGCTGTCTTCAACCTGTTGCGGGAATGAGGTTGGACATACTGTTATCTATAATGTAATGTTACCATTTAATAGTGCTGAGCCCCACATTTGCTAGAGTGGTCTTGTTTTTTCAGCTTGCAAATTTGGCGCAGTGATGTTAAAAAACAGAGATACACATGCTCAATGAAGATGGAGTATTCAGAAAAAGGCACAGAAAAAGTATGTGTGCCTTTAAAGTTGCAGCTTAAATAATCTTGTAACTGGGAAAGGGCTCTCAGGATAAAATAAGTGCATGTAAACTTGTGACTGTGTTAGGTCTGTTGTGATTACCTGGGAAATAACACATCAAATCCTTCCCCTCAACTCTGTCTGATTCAGAGAAATCGAGAACAAGAGGGAAAGAGAGGACGAAGACAGAGGTGGTTCTCTGACCCTCCGATCACACTTTTGCATCTGTCACATGTGGAATGTGAGACTTCCTCTCTCTGTCTCTCTTGACGCCTCTTCCTGCATCCACACAGAGCGTGCAGGTCAAAGGTCAGGCCTACTGTAAAGTTGGTCTGTTAAATTCATGCCAAATCACTGCTCCAGGACTTTCCTCTGCATTCCTCTCCTCACCTCCTGCGCTTCCTAAGAAAGCCTCCCTCAGGAGCTGTGCAACTGTTAGATGGGGACTTTTTAAAGACTCAATAACAGTCCTTGAGTTTACCACTTCACACAGCTGAATGGACACATTTATTGCCCCTATGTGTACTCTTTACGAGATGAGAGAAACAAAGGAAACTGGCCACATCATGCTCTGGAAGGACTGTCTTAAACACACAAAAGTATCACGATGTGAAAACAGATTGACTTCCTTTGGATACATCACTTCACCCAGCCATTTATTTAGAATGTTTCACAAACTAATGTATCGTAATTTCTCAATTTTAGCACGCACTCAATTATAAAACGCACCCTATATTTTCACGATTTTTGCCTGAAAAAACACTGTACTTGAATATAACACGCACCCAAAAATTACCATTATTCAAAGTTTTAATCAAAGAAATTTCAGTATTTTCACAACAAATACCGTACACAATTTTCTCTCTCAAATGGATGTGGAAACACCTTTTGCTTCATGCGTGCTCAATTACTCGATTTCTGCCCAAGCACAATCAGTCGTAGTGTGCTGCCCAATCAGAGAACAGCTATCAACATGCCGATGTCATCGACCAATCACAGCGCAGCAGCTATTTTGCTGCCCCTTGCTCACAAGATGGCACCACTCTGTGTTTGTCTGTGTTTTCACAGAGAATATTTCGCCTTTTTGTATCAGATGTGTTGCAATCCCGATGTTGGCGAGACAAAATATTTGAAGTATTTTGCTTGTACTCATGTATAATACACACACGAAAAATTTGAGCTTATTAAAAGCAAAAAAGTGGGTGTTAAAATCGAGAAATCATAGTAAGTAACATCCATCCATCCATTATCTATAATGCTTATCCCGGGGGCTGGAGCCTATCCCAGGTGACATTGGGCAGGAGGCAGGGTACACCCTGGACTGGTTGTCAGCCAATCACAGTGCCACATAGAAACCATTCAGCCATTCAGGCTCACACCAGTACCTAAGGGTACCACTGAGAGATTGTGGATGTAGATTTTAATGTCTCTGGAACTGGTGCTTAAGTGTGACATTTACTTGAAATGTTTCTGACCCTGAGGTGCAAGGGTAATAAAACTACTGCTAAACTTTGACCACCTTGTAGGTATGAAGAAATCCTGTTGACATACAAGATTTAGAAAAAAAAACTTTCATGCTGTTTATGTTGGTATTTGTTTTGTATTATCTCAGAACTTGAAATCTAAGATAACCAAACCACTGTCCCATAATTCAGAGCTAATGAAGTATTCATGTGTGACTTAACTGTTAAAGATTAACTGACAGTAGCCTCAGTGTCTGTTGAAGTAGTTGTTGTCAAGCTGATGTCTAATGTAGCTAACCCAAACCTTCAGGAGACTCCCATCAGAAACTAACTGATGATTGTTGCAGCACGTGTGTGAAGCATAAAGCACCTCGTGCTCAGCGCCCCCGGTCATTCAATCGAAGCTCTTTATCTCATATGTTTAGTCTGCGTCTGTCTCTTGATTTCACGCCCGTTTTTCTCTCTGTCCTCTTTCATTTCTCTTCTAATGGCTCAACCACTCTCCAAACACTCTGACCTCCTCTCTGACAGAGGTTAATGGTGTGAATTTCAGCACTTAAACTGTACAAAAGTGTGATAAGTATTTCAGACTAATGACTTCCAGCTGCATGGTCATCCATATGGCTTAATGCTTATGTCAGACTCATACTTCACAGGACCATAAATCACTCATAAAGCATTGTTGTGATACTTTTCTAAATTAGGGTCTTGTGACAGGTGTGAACATGCTGCTAATGTTAAAAATTAAGAGGTTAGCAACGTACAAAGGTTGCCATGAGCAAATCTTTTTAAAAAACTGAAAACATAAGCCTTATTTGACTTGTGTAAATAATTTCAACCATTTGAAACCCTTTCTCTAGCACTTAGCCCTAAACTCATCTGTCCAAAACTTGAGATATAAACCTTGTAGAATTGATCACAAACATGTGTCTTACCCTGTTGGATCATGTAAATATGCAGCTGAACCAAAATTTTACAAAAATATTTCACATCTCCACTGAAAAGATCCTTCATTTTGTGAACTGACAGGAGGTTAGTGAGTGACGCTCATACTGTATTGTCTTGTTGTATGCAGAGATTTGATGATGAAAGGTTGTCTATGTCAACAACACATAAATGACAATCAACTTTCAAGCCTATCATCTGCCAATATTCTGTTGTTGATATCATGCATCCATTCTTTGGTATTAAATGTTGCAGTGACTGCTAACTGACGAACACACTCACTAACTCAGGACTAATACTGCTGTTTATTGGATTCAAATGCTTAAAACTACTCTGACTGCGTTGAAGCTGAAGTTTCTGAGTTCGTCCCTAGAAACTAAATGTTAGCACATGACCATTTTAGTATATCCACCTTCAAGAAAGTTGTATGAAACTAAATAAATTCGACAACTCACCACTGTTGATCTTATTTCAGTAAGAATGTATTCATTTATTCATTGATTTGTTGTTAAGCCAAAAATAAAAGGGGACGGCACAGAATTATTGTTTCCGACCTAAAACAACGCACCCATCACCCCACTCAGAGTGTCTTGGCTTTTAGTGCTGCCGTTTTGTCAGCAGATATGCCAAATTTCCCCTTAGCGAATCAGTTTTTTACATCCTTTCCACCTCTTTTAAAGAGTAAGCAAGACCAGTGGATTTTCATCTACACTTAACTTTGGCTGTTTAGTCAAAAAAGTTAATTTTGGACCCTCTTACTGTACAAAATGAAACTACATTTTTGAGGATTGTTTTCAATTGAGGACTGACAAATGTACAGTCTAGTTCTAATTCTTGATCTGGTCTGGAATTGACCAGCCCCCAAATGACACAGACCAATCAGATGCCTAGCTGCTACTCAATACACTCAGACATGCAGCTTGTGGAAAAGCAGTAGAAACATGGTTCCCCTGTAGTTTTATTGAAATTTACATTTAAGACTTGGAGAAAAGGTCATACAAAACCTCACAGAAACACAGCGAAGTGTCTTCTTTGCATTAAACTGTGGCAGAACACAGTCAGTGTAACATAAAGACATAGAGGGAGAAAATGGGGCGATAGGAAAGAGACATAAAGACAAATACAGAGAGTTTATGGAGGTGTTTTGAACATCAGGAACAGAACAGGTCAATCAAGGACTTACCCTAGCTCCTTTCTCGGGGAAACACTGACATCCTCCGCTGCAGTCTCTTCCTCCACAGGGGCCGCTGTGCTTCTTCCCGCCCTGCCAGACACCAAAAAGACATCATTAAAATGTGCTTACTGCTGCGTTGGCCATCACATACACAGAAAACACCTACATGTATGTGTCCTCATCAGACATTTGGACCCACTGACACAGCAGATATATCAGCCTGTGTTTTACTGCGCTCGTCGCTCTTCAGACGTGACGCAGTGTGTGGTTAATTGTTGTATATAGCGTGTTATGGGCTGTGTTTGTGTAGCGGTTTGGTAAGACAGTTGTTGTTTATGTGTGCAGCTCTCTTGCATGAGTGAGGATGATTACTGTAGTGTTGTCTGCACTGTTGTGTATATCTGTCTGGTTTGTTGAGAGGATGTTTTTAATGTGGCTGGAATGACTCATGAAGGACGTCCACACATAAGGCATTGCCATGTGAAAATGGAAATCCTATTCATCAGAGGGGCTGGGGCGCGACTGCAATGGGGGACAATTTGTCTTTGAATGTCTGCATACCGACAAAACCACCCACAATCGCAGGCTGATGTGAGCGAGACATGACACGAGCACTCAGACACTCACACACAGACCCGGTCTGTGCGAATGTGACATGCTCAAAGCTGTCATACTAACGGGGGTTTTCCAACCTAAAGGTCAAAGGTGATGTGACCCTACCATATCTGAGAAAGCTGGCGACATTATTGAGACAGATTAGAGTCTAAAAGCAGCAAAAATAGGTTAACATTTGTCTTCTTGTGATCTTAGAGAAGCCAGAACATTTATCAAACTTCACAAAAAACTTTGATAATCACAGTGTTTCAATACCATGGTCACTTTCAGATGAAAGCTTATTAATTCTATAATTTTGGTCACAACAATATTAATATAGATATTGACACTAGTACTGTCACAGCATATTAATAAGTAACTGACTCATTTAAATATCTTATTTCCATGGTATAGTCAAGGGAGGTGTATTGTCTCTAGAGTTTAAATAAGCAGGATACAATGTTATGGAGTAGCCTGTGGCACATCAGTTGTGTGGTAGCATGAAGCTAACAGTACAGAATTGTATTGCAGTTTCATCTAGGGCAATAAAGATATTAAAATACATACTTTATCTACCTAGATCTGTCTACACCAGGCATAATGTCCAGTCCATTCTCTTTTCCCCTCACTTGATTATGTTGTTAAAAGAGCTCTTTAAAACGTTTAACAAGGATTTAACAAGAGTAAGAAAAATCATCTTTTCCTTGTGTGACATTTTCCTGCCATTAGGAGTTGAACAATAGTTCCTAACTTGAATTAGGGTTGCAACGGGGCAAAAAAAAATTCAGTAAATTTCCAGGAAACTTCCTTCAAACTTTCTATGGAAAGTTATGCTGGGTAATTTTAGAAATATTATGGAATTATGGGAATAAGCTGAAAACTCTGGGTAATTTAAAGAGCTGTATCATATCCAAATATAGATAAAACATTTTGGTTTGTCATAGGCAGACAACCATGCAAAATAATACAATTCAAAAACATTATACTTCAATAGATTTATTTATAAGCAGAACTTTATCAAATTTAATTTTTTTTGGAAATTTAATTTCAACTTTACTTCATGTAGTACACGGGCTCAGAAATGTTTCCTCAATAGTCCAGAATCATCTGTGCCCATGATGGAGGACCGCACAGCCCATGTAGGGGGCGTGGCCTCATTTCCCCAGTAAGCAATGTGTATGTGATTGAGGAATAGCATAAACATTCTCAAACATTCTTGCATGAAATCTGGTAGTTTTAGTCAAGATTATGATAAATTATATTTTCCCAACTATATTTAAAATCACTGTTAATGGCCAACCTTCAATTTTGTAAATTCCAGGTTTATTCCCATTAATTCCTGTTCATTTACTTAAATTCCCATTAATTCCAAATTATTCCCATGGAAAGCTTCCACTTCGAAAATTCCTGGAACTAAACAACCCTAACTGGAACCATCCACTCTCTGTTCCAGATGTTCCCTAAATAGATCGGTTTGTTAATCAGTGACCATGTGGACTCTGCAGCACTGTTTCAATGTATCTGTAAACCCTGGAAACACAGTTTTTGCTCAGTTTAAATGTCCCATTAAACTTTCCATGATGGGGCCTGATAATGAACAGCAATAAATCCCACAAGTGCAGTCACAAAAGTTCATGGAATTTAGTTAAAATGCCCCTTTGTATTTTTTAAATCATGAAGTACCAGTGTGACTCTAACATGATTACAGAAACTCTGGCGGTCTCCCTGTAGCCTCCTCTGACGTCTCTGACTTGTGTCCACCTACTTCCTCCACCTACACAGCCATACTGTACTCTGCTAAAGCAGCAAATGCCTCAATGCCCTCCTCCCCTGACAGAAAAAAAGGACTGCTTCAGTCCCACAGTGGCGACAAAACAGAAGATTAAGAATCAGAATAATTCTCCCTCCTCATTTCGACAGCAGATCCCAGTAGCCCTTATTACAAAGGCCACATTGAGACCCTCATCACACACAAAGACCGTCTTGAACTGCAGAGACGACGTCCTTTAATGATCCCCTATCTCCACAACAAAAAGACCCTCTTCCCCTCCCATAAGGAATGCACAAGGCGGCATTTCTTGCCTATGTGGATCTGAGGGATTCCTTTCAAACCGTAGTTTAATAGAGCTAAAACATGCTGTGATGGGTTTAATTTAGCCTGCAAGCTCACTTTGTCCATACAGACTACCTCTTTTATATCCCTAATTTTCAACTGCAAAGGCCAACGAGGATAATCCAAACTTTCTCTTCTGCAATATTGTTGGATTAAATGAAGGAGACAGAAATAGTAGATCACATCAGCCTAATGAGGATGTAACAGTATGACCTTTCTTCTCACCAAGGTGGACGTCCAAATACCAGACAAAAGCCTGCGTCATCTCCGGACAGAAACACAAAAGAATGGCTCCCATAAAGGTTGGAACACATAATGGAGCAATGCACTAACTATGCTTTACAGTTTACAGACCCAAAATAGTTGATGACCATTTCAGTAGAGGACAATAGGACTGAGCTGCAGCATCCTGTTTTCTCCATCCACTGTCACAAAGACCTAATCTTTGATAAAATCACCTTTTCCATTGATACTGTACGAACCAGTGGGAAAATGTTGAGAGAGGAATGTGTTCCTGTCTTCATATTACCAGCTAGGGGAGTTAATTTTTTAATGCAATAATATTTTTGATACTACATTATGAAAAATCTCAATCATCTTTCTGATCGACTGCTTTAAGGAAAATGGGGACACACATTCTGTCAAACACACTCATTATGGGACAATCAGATTTTGTAGTAGGCTGGCAATACTGCCGCTGTATGAAGTACACGAGCCAATTCATACAGTAAATTCTCAGCAAAACATGTCAGAAGTGGAGTGAAAATACATTTCCTATTGAGAAATGCTTTCAGTGTTGTTCTTTGTCTTCATTTAATGAAAAAATGATGTCCAGATCTGACAAAACTCTGACTGAAGCTGTTAGCATCTGTGCTAATCTCTGTACAAGCACTCACTTCTTACTGTAGATCCCACTTGATCACACTTGTAGATCCCTCCTCTTCCTGCTTTAAAGGACATTGATTGGGCCGTGGCTCTACAGACCGAGCTAAATCATTTTGGCATAGAGCTTTGCAAGATGAATCAGGCAGATCCAGCTGCACTGCAAGGCTAGGTTGTAATTATTTTCACACTTTACACAATGCAGCCCCTAAGAATGGTACTTAAGAAGTGTTGCTTGCTCAAGCTTTCACGCTCATTCCTGAAGTCTTGTAAACCAATAAAGACTCCAAAACACCACTTGTGGCAATATTCCTTCACTAAATCATCATCACGTCAAAACTGGAACTAAATTAACATTAAATTAACATTTGACAGCACAGGCAACATGCTGTTTGTGTACTGTTGTTTCTATTCCAGAGTGAATTTGTGATCTTGTGGTCCATCTGCTCTGCACAGTGATGTTTTGTACTGTTATGATCAGTGTCAGATATGGACCCAGTGTACAACAGTACACACAGTCAGCTGGAGCAAAACCATGATTCTAGCCTAACACATCTGACACCTTATGGAATTTACAGGTAAGATGTGTTAAACTTAAGTTCTTACTATAGTAACATACTGCTATCTCAGTTAACCCTATAAAGCCTGAAAACACAAATTATAGCCATAAAATTATGATTTTTTTGAAGCTGAAATGTTCATTTCACTTTCTACTGAAATCCAAAAAAATAAAAATTTCCATAAAATTTATCACATAGATTTTTTGTATCTCATTTGATACATTTGGTGTTTTTGGCAACTGATAATCCACTTGAGGACATTTTTTTTTTATCATTTATCTGATTGTATTCAGATGTTTTTTTTAGTAATTTGTTGGTCATATTAATTAGATAAAGGTTTCATAAAAGTATGTATCAAATATGATACAACAGGCTTTAAGGGGTTGAAAAAAAAGACAATAGAAACAAGAAAATTATGACAACTATCCTAACACACTACATTTCACTTAAAGTTGTACATGAGGGTCAATGCAATCCTTCATTGAAGAGAAAATAGGTCAAGGTCTGCTTCTAAACCCAGAGGTAGTCCAATACTTACATACTGTACATACTAGGAAGACACTGATTTACCACGACCACCTAAACACCTCAGGAAGGGGTGCTCTTGACTGCAGCTTTAAATCTGACATTTAGAGTTGTAGTGAGTGACGACATGCTCCCAGTCTCAACATACAGGACTGAGCACTAAACCAGACTGAACAGTCCCTCTGAGAGTTACAGAAAAACTCTAAGAGGCAGGAAAAACATTGCTGTTGCATTTCTGCCAAAGATGCATGACATGCATGTCACCTGCACTGTCTCACTTTGAATCTGTAAAGTTATGAGAATAAACAGCAAAATGAAAACTGTCATACAACAATCTTTATAAGATGAAAAAAGGCAATGGACAGATCACCTTCTCTAGTTAGGTTTACTGAGACTAATCACCCCTGGCTGCTCATTTACCACACATCTTGCCAGTGTTGATCACCTCATACATCTTATTAACTACTGCAGTCATCTGCTTTACCTCAAAACTGCAGTCACATGCAAGAACATAAACAGGCTTTTCCACAAAAAATACATCTTACCTCTCTGCTGACAAATCGCACACAAATCAGACCACACATGCATTGAGTCAAATGACAATTAAAATGTTCCCTGTAGGAATGAAGAGCAAAATAGATGCAGTCTGCTCAGACTGTTTCCCTCTGGAGCCAAAATGGTGTCTTACAAGCCAATGAAAACACTTCTCCTCTCTTGTTAAGACCTTTCTTTTTAACCCTGAGTGTATCAGTTTATTGTGCAGGGCTTCACAAATGGGTTGATCATCAATTTAAAGCAGGTAACAAGAAGTCAATTTTAAAATAGGTCTGACTTTTAATTCAGTGAAATTAACGAAGATCTATTTATTTAATGGAGACCTGCTTCATATGCTCATGTGCCCAGGGCTATACATACTGTGCATGTGAGGGGGGTTCTGGTGTCTAACTGAACCATCCATGAGCATGACTATCTATTTCCCATCCACCAGCCTCTGTAAAGTAATGAAGCACTTTCAGATCTCAAGCCATATGGTGAACATCAACACCTTCTCCTCTCAATGGCTAAATTAACGTCTTCCTAATAAGAAATGTTGCTTTTGTTGCCTTGGTCTTTATGGCTGCTCCAGTGTTAATTTTGTCGACTAATTATTTTTGTCATAGTTTTCGTCAACAACCTTTTTTCCCCTGATGAAAACTAGACTATAACTAAGAAAAACAAGTGTACATTGACAAAAACTATAACTAAATTAACTGACATTTTCGTCAACAAATAAAAACTAGATGAAAATGTTTGACAGAGGCTTAATCCAGTCAGACCTAATTTCATCATATAGAAAGTAGGGACAAGTTAGGAATATGCAATCACAGCTACTTTGGTTGTGTGCAAAGGTTGGATGAGTTAAGAGGGACATCCAATCACAACTGCCTTGGTTTCATGATGGTAGGATCCAAGTATAAAACATGATGTCTGAAATAAAAGGAAACATAAAAAATGCCTTACACTTTACAATCCATATTTTAGTCAACTAAATTTATAGTAGATTTTGTCGACTAAATGTTGTGAAATTTCATCAACCAAAACTAGACTAACATTAAAACAATTTAGATGACTAAATTTGGACTAAAATAAAAGATATTTAGGCAAAAGATTACAACTAAAACTAAATTAAAAAGTGCTGTCAAAATTAACACTGCATTAATGAGGTTCTATTTATTTAATGGAGACCTGCTTCATATGTTCATGTGCCTAGGGCTATACATACTGCTCATGTGAGGGGGGTTCTGGTGACAAAACCATCCATGAGCATGACTATTTCCCATCCACTAGCCTCTGTAAAGTAATTAACAGCAGAAAAAAGGGAAGTTGCATGCTTGATGGTTGTGTAGGGGAAGAAGGTGCTTTTTACAGCCTGAATAAACATCTTCACAGCCTAGTCCAACAAACAACTTTGGTCTTAATATCAAATATATCCATTTGCCTCCCCAAATTTATGGGCCATTATTTCCATATTTGCCTGTTTTAATTTTATGAAGGGTTTCAGATTTCGGGTTGTTAGTCACACGATGGAACTTCAGCCAAAAAGCCCTCACTGTCGAACACCAGGAGAGTGTCCCCGGGCAGTACCACTTAGTTCCCATTTTGTTGGTCTTTGAATTGTTCTTTGATGGCCGATGCCCCCAGCAAAATAGCTCTGAGGTTTACAGGATCATGCAAACTCCACCATCCCAGATAAGGTGGTGACTCTTGTGGGGTCCATTGGCGTGAAGAGTACGGAAATCTGAAGTGGGATCAGAGAGCAGCAGCTACTTCTTTATGCCAAAAAGGAGTCAGAGGAGGTGGTTAGGGCATCTGATTAGGATGCCTTCTTTTTGCCAGTCCGATATACTTGGTAAAAAAAAGCATATGAGCGGTGCCTAAAATAACAGTTTTCAAGTTCACTGTTGATTCTTCAGTGATCTGTTATTTACAGCTCTTAAAGTCTTTTTGAACTATACCACCATCACTCAGTTCATTCTGCTTTGTTAATCATCAGTGGTTAACCTAAATCAATGTGCTCTTATTTTTTTTCAAGCTCTGTTAACATTGGGTTTACCACAGAAATAACTACTTCCTAACTATTACTGTTTATAATAGGCAGCCAAAATCAACAAAGCAGCTCTGCCAAGAAGGCAGGATGATGACAAGACCATAACAGAAGAAAAATGCAGACAAAACATGCTCAAGTCTTGGATTATAAATACAGATGGAGAGGACTAATGTCAACATTTTGGGAAGTTGCAGGGACTTAGAGCCTAATGAGGGCTTTGGCCTTCAGCTACAGTCTGCTGAACTTAAGAGGCTAGAAACATAAAGGTCATGGGAGGATTTATGGTTTATTTTAACAATCATGAATCATCATGGCTCTATAAATGGGACAATGTGCAAAACATCCCTATATGTCAATCAGTACATAAAACAACTATCAAAGACCCCCAAAAAGGCCCCTCCCTAATGATATTAAAAAAGAGAACAGGATATAAAACATACAGAGAAAGAGGAAACAGACGAAAGTCTATGATGTCAAAACACAGCTGGACATTCCTCATCCCCCCTGGTACATCACTCACTACTACATCCTATGATCCTCTCTAATAAATAACACACCTAATATAAGATTTGGCAATATGTGTGGTGAAAAGATTGATAGTTGACCTTTAATGCAAAGAGCCAAGAGACTCCCCATCAAAACAATAACAAAAGATAAAGACCAAAAATCAATGTGCTGCCAGCTCCGCCCAAGATTATTTCAACCAAAGCTGCATACAAGTAAAGGGCAGTTTTTATATAAAAACATATATAATCTTTATTATTTTTTGATATTTTGATTCTTCACAGAAGAGGCTGAAAAGCCATGTTCTTAACTACATTATGGTTAATGTATGAAAGAAATTAATTTGATGACCCTTCATTTTAGACTGTTGTACCTGTTCTATGGTGGTTCAAGCTGTTATGAGAATTCTGGCAATTCAGTCATCTATAAACTATCGTTTTACATCAAAAAGGTGCCAAACTGACAAACAAATCATCACAAAAACCTGCATGAAGAGAAATGCAAAGAGAAAAGCAGAAGAGGGTATAAAATAAAAAAAAATCATCCCTTACATGATTTATCTGATTACACCCAAACCAATGCCTACGTGATTCAAAACAAATATTTGCTTGTTACTAAAGTGAAGCAAATCCAAAAACCTTTGTAAGTGAAATCAATGACAAAATAAGTGTCCTTAAAACAAATTCAGACTGGATTTTTACTTTGAAATGCTACCCCTAAGTCATACAGTAGGCTTTATTCCAGCCCAGGACATACCAACAAACAGAGCCGGCTCCGACAAAACACCCATTTCAGTCACCAATATTAACAACACTCACATTTTGCCCATTATTGAAAACTGAACAGTTTAATTCATCCAGAATATGAGCGTGATTATTCAGCGCTTGCAGGCTCAACTCTGCAAAGTAGACATAGCTGTGAGGAGAAAGCGAAGCAGAGCAAGCCTAGCAGTGCTTGTTAAGCTCACTCGGTACATAGAGATTGAAACTCTGTGTTTCTCGAAGCATAAATGTGCAATTTCTGTCCTCAGAATAACCTACAATCATCTTTCTTCAATGAATAGCCCAGCACTATTGCAGCAAGTTTATTAAATATTTCCATTCCATGTATGACTTCAAAATAATGAGGAAGAAAATCTGGGCTTTGTTAGCTGTTAGTTTATTAAATTTAGATTATATATGGGCCTATGTACTGCACATTGACTAAACAATGATAAAACACTTTTTTCCAGGGTTTTTTGATAAGAGCATGTCTGTAGGCACATCTAGATTTTATAAATGAAAACAGGTAAAATTGTTTGAACAGCTATGTTATACCCCGACTTTTTTTTTTCTACCATGAGTCCTGCGGAGACTCCAATGAAAAAAAGGTCAGGAACCACATCAACCTTTTTGGCAAATTATTTCTACATCAAACCCTGATTGTTTGCAGCTTGTTTGCTTTCCAAGTTAAAAGCCATGTTTAACTCTAATTTTCAGTGATAATGTTCAGCAAATAAGAGTCACGATTTCTCTGTTGTTAAAACATCCAGGCAGTCACAGACCAACCTTCTTGCCAAAGAAGGAACCCCTGATGGAGATGACAACTGCCTCTTTGAGATGGCTTCTCAGTTTTCACACATGAAACAAAACAGCAAAGTATAAACAGCGTTTGTGTGAGACCCCCCACCTGTGTTTGCAGTTTCAAATGAATGGATCTCAGACTATTGATGGTCAGGACGAGTGTTTGATCCCAGATTGGTGATGACAAGGTTACTAAAACGATGGGGAACAACACAGACGAGACCAAGACGAAAAAATGTAAAATATGGCTTTTTGTGTCAATAAATAAAGGCTCTTTAGACTATGAATGTCAACAGAAACCAAATCCTACTACAAGGAAACCAACCAGAGAGGCTGATCTGTGGGCTGATGTTCATCCCTGTTAAAGACTCTGACCCCTGCCCTTTCCACTTTGACCTTGGCTGAAAGGAATGTTTAATCCATCTCTTTACAATTGGAGATGCCATTTCTACAATTATTTGTTTGCTTGATTGAGGGAGTTAGATTGTCAAAACTTTCTTTGAAACCTTTTGATAGAGGTTTTAAAAATATGATTCCCATTATTTTCCGTTATTATGAACAGCAAATTATTAAAAAAAAATAGTATAGCTTAGATCCTCAGTTGTATTTGAACCTAAGGCTGCCAAGGCTGAAAAAAAGAGAGTGGGACTGATTTATCAAAGTAAAAGTAATTGCAAACTGCTGATATTTTTGGATCTGTCTTCCTTATTCCCTTTACAGATGCATTGCTACATATCTGATAAGCAGATCACAAAAATTCCATAAAACCAAGAAGGCCAAGTTTTTGGAAAAGAGGAGTGTGTTAAAAAGTTATTAGCTCAAGCTATCTAAATTGAATCTGGTTCTTTTACCTTTTGCAGCCTCATACTGTAAACTCCCCACTGTATATCAGAGAAAAACTTCTGCTGTTCAAATTTTTAAGGTAACAGATGTTTCACTGCAAACTCATAATGAGGATGTCAAAGATAAAGTGCAAACTCGCTGAACTGAAACACCTGTCCTCTTTTAACAAGAACCTCTGATAAGAGTGACTGAGTTTGAAAACATCTGTGATGGAAATATGCCGTGTGATATATCCAATATATTCATATCTGCACAGTATCTGAATGTCAGGATGAGACTGAGTGTGATACTCCCTCTGCCAGCTGAGAACTATCTCTGTGAAGGATTCAGAGTTAGCATGCAAGCTGGTGTTTAAGTTAAAACAAGAGCTCAACAGCTGGAGAATATCTTTACAGCTCTTGGAGGGATTGACCAAAAGTAAGACATAACTGTGCCCCTTAGAGTAGGAGAACTACTGATTGGTGTGATCCCTTGACAAATGAATATTCCTCTAGTGCCAACAGGTCTTGTTTTGCCGTTACTCTAGTCCATATATTTGATTTTAATGACTGCTGCAATATGTTGACAATCACCAATGCTCAAAAATACTACCAGAGTTCCATACTGAGTTTCTCTGATCCAACTCTATTCTCACTCTGTCTGAGACACTGTGTTAGTGCTGCTATGTTTTAGTTGATGAAATTTCACAACATTTTAGTTGACGAAATCTGCTGTAAATTTAGTCGACTAAAATATAAAGCGTAAGGGGTAAGGCATGTTTCCTTGAATTTCTTAAGTCATGCTTTACACTTGGATAAAATGAAACATCTAATAACCTACCTTTTTTTGATTGCTAGTTAAGTTTGAATGTATAAATTAACAGAAACAAATTTAACTTTTGTGTGAAATGCAGCCACCTTTACTTAGGCTACCTGGCAGGGCATCTCAGTTACAATACCAGAATTGACAACAAACAGTGAACCTGCTCTACATGAATATATCAATTCATAAAGAGAGTAGCTCTGATTGGATCACTTCCCAACGTATACCACCTTCACGAAGCTAAGGCAGTTGTGATTGGTGTCCCTCTTAACTCATCCAACCTTTCCACACAACCAAAGTAGCTGTGATTGGATGTCTTCCTAACTTGTCTCTACTTTCTGCATGATGAAATGAGGTCTGATTGGATTAAGTCTCTGCCAGACATTTTCATCTAGTTCTCATCTGTTGACATAAAAGTCAGTTTTGTCAATGTACACTTGTTTTTTTTTTTTGGTTTTGTTTTTTAGTTATAGTCTAGTTTTCATTAGGGGAAAAAAGGTTGTTGACGAAAACTATGATGAAAATAATCAGTCGACAAAATTAATACTGCTATGTGGTAATTGGTAAGATCAGCACACTTCAGTGCCATGATTTAAATGGCTCTGCATTTCTTCTACAGTCTAATCTCTGCACTGAGCTCGCCATTCCAGGCCAATGGGCTCAAAGGCCCTGGTCATCCATGCAGATGTTTTTAATCGCTCTGTTTGATTAGACCTGGGATGGGTCGAAAACAGGTGGGGCCATGATGAGAGATTTTAATGTATCATTTTTAAGGAACAATTGAAATAAAAACAGGTCTGCAAGTCCTCCCAGGTAAAGGGTTTTTCACTAATACCTGTGAGGGTTATCAAGGCCTTTTAATTGCTGACAAATTAATGGTGGAACATAAAACTTGTAGGAGGGGAAAAAGCTGTTTCATGCAACTACTTGAGCCACAAACAAGGTAAGAGAGGGAAGTACTCAAGCTATGGACTTTTTGTCTTGTGTGCAGCAGTGCTCTATCATGAGAAGGAGGTATGTGAAACACACTTAAAGGCATATAAAACTAAAAAAAAAAAGAATAACACCAGTTCGTCAAATACCTAGAGACAATATAGGTGAATTTTGTACATGCATTTGTGGTCCCATGTTGAGCAACACTACACTTATATTTCACCAAATAACTCCCAGCATCCCTGTGGTTCTTACTTTAGAGTGAGAATATTTGAATTTATTTGTGCTTTCTCACTGAAAAAGGGGATTGAACATTCATGGTAGAAAGACTGTTGCACATTGAGTGAAAAGACCGAAAGCAAAGCACAAGTGAGCAAACAAACAAAAGCTGGTGACCCCATCATGCTGGTGTTTGTTGCTGTCTGGCTGTGTTACTCACATGTGTGCTGGAAACAAATGTTCAACCCCATAAATAGAACTGCTTAATTGCTTTTGTTCTTCAAGGTTCAATTCTTAGGTTATTTTATGCACAAAAAACATGAAACTTGTTTTACCTTCCATATTTGGGCATAGTTTACTAGAATATTCCTGTTAAACCAGAGCTCCAACCACGGAAAAGTAGGTCAGCATGTCAAACAAGAAGGTTTATATTTTCAGTTCAGCTTCCGGCAATAGTCTGACACAATTTAATCAAATAATCAGAATCCTGCCTTAAAACAAACACATGCAAAAAACAGAAACACACTCATACATACAAAAATATACATACAGAAGCCATAAAAGCAGCACATCAAACATGGCAGTGTTTGTGTTAGCGCAGTTTTTATAACTGAGGCATGTCTCGATGTAACACCAGACGTCCCACAGGCCTTCATTATAGTGATAAGGGGAATTCTCGTGCCGGCCTTGATGTATCTTACAGATTTTAACTTGATAAAGTACAGTTTGTTTGTACCAATGCCTCTTCACTGCTCATTCTGTTTCTTGTAACAACAGCTGCATAAAAATACAGAGGAACATGTGTATTTCCACACAAATGGAAAACAAAAAGAAGTACATCCAAGGAGTGGGCGATGGATGAGTCATGGGACTGCAAGTAGACTTAGCACTCAAAGTGACTAAATCAACACAGGAACAGATGTGAGACTAAACATGGAGTTCTGAATTCTCCGTTTTCTGGGCATTAAGGCTCTCAAAACCAAATCAGTGTTTGAGGATGTGTGACAACATAAATAGGGAACTTTTTTTAGGGTGCTTTTATAAGGAATTTAATGAGTACAATCAAGTAAGAGTATGCTGTGATTGTGGTCATCCAGTGTAAAATGGTCTTAAGAATCCATTTTTGCGGTTTTAGGGGAGTCTTTCTCTCATCCTGGCATTACAAATAAATCAAACATGTTAAAAATCATTACAGGTCTTTAATTCTGTTCTATGCAAATATTATTGTTCACTGATGTGACTGTTGTAAGCAACCAGTAGCAGTGGGCTCATGAGAACCAAGCAGAATGGTGAACATGGCAGGAGGTGGCTCTTGAAAAGTAAAGAGGTATTGTTGGAATTTTGGTTGGAGCAAGATTCCCTCTTTGACATGTCTTCATCTTTAAATTGAAGAGCTTGCTTCCTTTTCTAGGTCGTTGTCACATCTAGATTATTTGGGAGAGTTGTTTTGATACAAGTGGGTGTTTGGCATATTTTGTTTAAATATAAATGACAAGTTAACTTCTTGCACTGCTGTAGTAGTATTGGCAGCAATAGTAGTAACAATAATTGCATTAAAGCTACAAGGCATATAATAAAGAAAAAGTGGAGTGATCACATCTTTAAACAGCAACACCTCATAGCACTATTGGAGGAGAAAGTGACCAGTCATCTCAGTCTGGCAGTGCCCATCATACGTAGTCTGGATCTTTAATGCCATTATCTTTTAGTGCTTGACATAGACCTCTTTATTAATAGATATATTTATTCAAGAAAAAAAAAAGGTTAAAAGAGGGGATGACAAGTGGTCAGAGTCACCCTACTGAGAACCGGCCATGACTTTGAAGGAGAACGTGAACCAGAGCAGAGGGACTTGACCGAGGCCAGGCAGAGCACAAACTCCCACTGTGCTCTTCTGGCTGGGCTCCAGTGTAAACAAAGCTCTGGTTTCAGACCTGGACCTGACACAGCTGGACCTTCACTTTCCTGAACTGGCCTCAGGTCACACAGTCTTAACTCCATTTCCCAGAGGGCCACACTAATCAATGCTTCCTTCTGCAGACTGAGCTAAATAGACTTGGGATTAGACTAATTTCTTTTCTGGCCATCAGAGTCTGATCTGTCACATGTTGTTATGTTGATGGACCTGCTGCTCAGTGCTCCAATCAACTGATCGATCAAATCCAGATGGAAAGATTCATTCAGGAACAACCTGTGACAACCCGAGAGGCCTGAACACAGACATGTTTGTTATTCCATCCCTAAAAACCTGTAAAATTAACAGGATTTACTGGGGATTAAGCTGAATAGATTATCCAATCAATAACAATTAGATTTAGTTGTTTCTTTTGAGCTCAGGCTTCAGGCACACTCACAATATGCATTTTGAACTGTTCCCAGGCACATTAGAGCCCCAAATCCAGGAGATAATATAATTAGCATGAGTTTTTTTGTGCTGTGCTCAAACACAGCACACTTCCTAGGCCTCCACACATATGAAGAGGCATGTTTCACTATGACATTCTTGCTCATGCAGGAGCACAGATGTGTGGCAGGAAGTTGACATACAGGTCATTTTTATGGCACATCTTAACTTGGTTCAAGGCACACTGGTGTTCCCCTACCACACCATTTGAGAACCACAGCTTTATAGAACATATATTGATGAGTTATATCCTCTTTGACTTACAGGAGAACCAGTCAAATTTTGGAAGTCAAAGGACTGGGTCATGGACCCTTAATCCTTTCTTGCAAAGGCAAAATCTCAAGTATGCTTTGTAGGATTTTTGTCAAACTATGAACAAATGTCCTCACTGACTAAGGAAAAAACTCTTAGACTTTGGCCACCATAGGTCAAAGGTTAAGGTCACAAACATTCAGGTGCACCCATTGATTGTCGGTGCAATATCTCATGAATGCTTTAAGGGACTTTTTTGTAACCTTTTTACAAATACCCACTCTAACTCAAGGATAGACTGACGAGATTTTGAAGGTAAAAGGAGCTTCATGGGCCCCATGATCATCCCTTGCGAGAGTGATATTTCAAGCTTAAAATTTTTTTTTGTCAAATTTTCCACAATTGTCAACTCTAACTTCAATAAGAACTGGTAATATTTTGGAGATCATACGATTGGACTAACATTCCTTTCTTGTTTATTAACGCTATTACTAAAAAAAACAAAACAAAACAAAAAAAACTCCCTGTGATTTTCTTTAAACTTTGCACAAATACCTGATTTAAATTAAATATCAAGTAATTCTAATTCCAATCCACAACTAGGAAGCACTCGGAGAGTGCAGACCTCCACCAAGCGCCACAGTTCCCCCTATTTGTCATTTGCACCATAAATATTAGTCCCACATTTATTTTGACTACATTTTAGATTCCTTGACCATGAAAACATACCATTGGCAACTGAATTCATAATGATATCAACATTAGTTCAGCAGTTATTCACGAAAATCGCATTTTCCGTAATGGTGGTTTTCTTCTAGATCGGATCGCTTCCAAAATCTAATCAGTTGTTCCTTATCCCAATCCGGACATTCCCTGAAAATTTCATCAATATCCGTCCATAACTTTTTTTAGTAATGTTGCTAACTAACTAACAGACAGACAGACAAACAAACCCTCCCAAAAACATAACCTCCTTGGCGGAGGTAATAATTTTGAGCAGCCCAAAGCGGGACAGCCCTATCAGAGTCCTTTGTTTTGAAGTGGCTCACATTCTTCAGTGCAGTAGCCTCCTACATTATCTGATACGCCTGTAGTGAATGTTATTGATGGAACGATCGTCCAATCATCTGCTGGGTATGCTTTTGAAAGGTTCTGCCCTCCCTTTCTATGGGCTCTTTCCCAGATAGACTAGTGAAATTTATTGAATAGTCCATTTGGTGTGTCAGGTTATCATGCTCATCAATTTCTCAAAATATTTCAACAAATCACATCACCAAAAAAACATCTCAACCCTTCTCTTTGACCTACCACTGTACTATCCCTGGTTGGCACTTCTCTCTTTATCTAAGAAGGCTAAAAATCTACCATTTAAGAATGGTGAAAGTGCCTTGATGGGCATGTATACAACAAACATTATTGTGTGCTGTCACTTCAGCCAGATGCACAAAGATAATGTATGGGAAAATGTCTCCTGGATACAAGTACTGTATCAGGACATATAAACTCTGGCAGTTATAACTTTTATTTTACTTGGACTGAAGTTCGGAAGTAAATTCATTGTGGACATTGTCTGTGGAAAATCCCTGTATACTGTATATATCTCCACCCATGTCCTTTGCCCTTACTCCATCTTACAGTGATTAATGTGGGGACGCAGGGGTCCCATCAGGCTCTGCTGAAAGAATTCCAAGACCTCGGTACTCCCGGTCCTCCCAGGCTTCAGTCTCTCCATCCCTCGCTTCCTTTTATAGCCTCATTCCTGCTGCTGGTCTCTATCAGCCCTGTCTTAAGTCCCTTCACTCTCGCTCCATCTTTCAGACTGTCCTCCCTCTCTTTTACCCTCAGCTTGTCTGCTTCCAGCGTTGTTTTTGGCAGTTATTTTTGATTTAGCCTTGATTTAGTCAATTTTACCCTCACTAGTTTTAGTCTGGTTATATCTTTAAAAATTAAAAAAACGTTCTTGTTCAGTTTTAGGCATAACAAGCTAAAACATTTGAGCATTTAAAATTACCCTTTAAATTATTTTCAGTAGCCTGATTATAAATCAGATCCTCCAGCTAACCCCTGTGGCATTAGTTGAAGACAAAACATAGCAAATCAGGAGGAAAACAAACTGCTACTACAGGCTAGTAGGCAGCAAAGGAGTGTAATCATGTTTAGATTTTATTGAATTATGTTGAATTATACGATATCATAGTATATAACAACATATAATATCATACATGGATTGGCGAAGTGGATGAAGTGATATAATCAGCAATGTTCAACACAGAGACAAAAGTTAGCAAAATATGTTTTCACGAAATGTAGATCCTTTCACATGAAAGTAGGAACTGCGCCTTTTCTTTGCCATCAAGCTAATTTGAATCCAATTGGTAACAGGTTTTCAGATTTCAAACAGGCGCCCATTTGCACTATGTAGTTTTATAATGTCTATTGATCAGCATTAAAAAAAGAAACAAAGGTAAACAGTCTCTCAATGGGTGCAGGTACAGTAACTTACATAAAGGAGTTGGCTGTCAGAAGCAACTCATTCACAAACATGTCACTACTCGCTTAGCATTCCTCTTCTTCAACTTGAGTTGTCCTTTCAATCTATGCAGTATCCCACAAGGTTAACTGATTAAACTGAATATCACTGTTACATTTTCTAGTGTATTTTGGGATAAGTGAAGGTAGAAAGCTGTGAAAGAGTCCCAGCCTCTTGGCTTTCTCATCCCCATACATTTCACTTCACTGCACAATAATGTTGCATACTGGGAAACTCAACACGTGGAGGCTTTAGGAAGGCCATTACTGAAGATTTATTGCTAATTCATGGTGAGACTGTACATACTTTAGTGCAGTCAATTTGGTATCTGACTGCCTAAAACGTATGCATTTAGAAAGGGTCTTAAAGGGGTCACAGAAATGGCTCAGTTTAAATTCAGTCAGTCATATAAGAGTCTGCAGTGTTTTAGTTATGTTGTGCCTTATCAATACTTTTATTGATTCAAAATAAGCTGACAAAATGTGGTGCTGGTTTGGTGGAGTGGGTAGCAACTAGGGCTGAACGATTTTAGGAAAAGATCTAATTGCGATTTTCTGGCAGATATTGTGGTTCTAATTCAAATCACGATTTCCTTCAAATCAACCTTCAGTGCAACGTTCACTATGTCCACAGTACAGACAAAAGTAAGGAAATCAATGATCAAAAGCACGTAACACATTATTCATCATCGAATACTCCTAAACAGAGGCTTTGTATTGTTGACCTGCTTACCAGCACTTCCGTAAATGCAAATTGCCTACAAATTTGTGAAATAATATGTGTGAAACAGATGACATAACAGATCCTGGGTCAGTCAGGAGTGCTGCAAAAAATTGCATTTGATCCAAAAACGATAAATCGTTCAGCCCTAGTAGCAACCATGCATATTATATAAAAAGGCTCTTGCTTTCCATTTTGTGTCTTCTCCTACTCTCTGTCCCCCTTTCTGAATCAATCACTCCACTATCAATAAAGGCTTAAAATGCCTAAAATATCTTTAATAAAAAAACTGACAAGATATGGACATGGTGTATCTCACCATGAAGGACTGTAATTTGTAGTAGAGTACTTTCTCCGTAGAAGAGCTTTAATTGCTAACTAAGACCTTATTGATGAACGAGACTTTATTCTTACCACTATTAATACTTTCCTTAAATATAGTGATAGTTAAGACAGCCCATTCCTAACATATCATCTTGCCAGGTAAACAAACATTTAGTCAGAGTTTTTATTAAGAAAGATTTCCATTTCTATTTAGGGCTGCTTATAATGTCTATTCTGTCATGGAAAAACGTAGCTGATCATCATTCATGGTCTCATTATTTGTCAGCAAAATCAACACTGTCTCCTTCATGTTTCATCTCTTCTCCTTTTTATCCCACCGCTCTTCCCTCTGTGACACGTGCTCCTCTGGTCGTCTGTCTTACCTCAGCAGTGGTAAAGTTTTCTCAGTGAGCCAAGAAAGACGGATTGTTTCAGCTGTGTTTATACTGAGACACAATCATACTCTCTCACATTGATTTAGTTGTTATAATGAACAGCTTAGTCTAACAGGTGCCCACATATGACTGAATACCTTGCATCATTTGTTTTAATTCTATTAACAGCCTATCTTTTTGGTGAGGTTGTTCAGACTAGAACTAATTGTATCCTGTGGTATGCAGACTCTACACAGTGTCACACATGGAGCAGAAACATGGCTGATCTCACTGATAGTGCCACATGTTTTTTCTCCTTTGGACAACAGACACGGAGCATCCATTTCCAGTCCAGCTGTGGTTTAATTGATTAGTCTGAATGATTTCATGTCATGGGAAGAATGTTAACAAGGTTAAATGTGCACTTTGTGATAACAGAACCATGTCCAATGTCCCAGCTCCTTTCTCATCAGATATTTATCTTTTTCATCTTTGCTCACAAGGGCTGTTAATATCTGTCAATGACTAGTCAGTACTTCAGTCCAAGCAGTAATATCACAGAAAATATGAGACATATTTCCAGAAACACTGGGGCTGATATCCACGGCACCAAGAGGATGAATGCTGATTATTTTAATGGGTCTTGGACTTTCATCTCATAAACTGAAATGTCTGGAGTATGACTGGTCTAATTGCCGTCAAACTTAGTGAAGAATTCTTTTTTCCTGAAAGGAAAATTAACTCCTTTTTTCCACCATGTTCAAAGCTATGACTGGTTTTATACTATTAAATATGCCTTTGTATTTAAGGAGCGTTCAACAGTATTAGCTTAGTATACCATTGGAGCTTAATAACAAATGTGAGCATGCTACCACACTTAAGGAATTGTGGGAAATATTCATTTAGACAATCAAATACATCCTTGCAGTGTTGGGCAGCAAAATACACTGAGGAAAGTAATTCACCACAGACTGAGAGAAGTAACATGCCAGGGCATTTTTGCATTACCTGACCGTAAAAGCCTGAGACCTCTGCTTTTTCTGTTCACTATGAAAAGAAATTAATGTGGAGTCTGCCATTTTATGCATGGACTGTGCCGCTGTCTAACAACCTAGCTTACAGCCTATGATCTGTAATTCTCCAACCTAATGATAGAAGAGACACACAGAAGTGATGCACAGAGCTTGCATGCCAACAGATTATATGGACACAGATAGTAACAGTGCCATTGGGATTTTCTTTCCTTCTCGCCCATCTTCTGTTTTTTTCCTCTATTCAACAAAAGGGAGGGTGAAATAATGCATTTTTTGTTTGACACTGAGGACCTTTTATGAAAAAGTCAATAAATACTGGATTACTTGACTTGTAAAACTAAAACATTACATTACCCATCACTACGACATTATGAGTACTCTAGCAGATTTCTCTGTAGCCCATTATCCCAAACACTGCATACTCATTACAGTATGTGTCTACCCTCTTATAAGCTTTATCTTTGAGAATTCCCATTTGTGGCCATTGAGGACAGTTCATCTACTAAGGGTGACGCAGGCATTTGTACGTGCAGGCACAGTAGGTGAGAAAAAGAGAGAAGAGATATAAGCCTAACCTAACACGCAAAATAGACCAGTCAGTTGTATTTCACCTGGGCAACAGTCCATAGAAAGTGTTTGGGGATGGGCAGAACCTTTGAAAAGCAAATCTGGCAGGTGATTAGACATCATATTGGTTACCAGCCAATCAGATAATATAGTTGCCTGGTGCCACTGTCCAGTGGAAGCACCAAACTTGAGCCTATGTAGAACAAACTCTCGCCAAAACAAGTCGGAAGTGGAGCGAAAAATACTTTTTTCATTTAATAAAGAAATGCAGTCCAGAACTGATAAAACTGTTAATGAAGGTATTAGCATTTATGCTAATTTCTGTACGAGCAGTCACTTACTGCTTTCTATTCATACCTCTCACCTCTTCCTGCTTTAAAGGATACTGATTGGGCGGTGCTAGTTTAGGACGCACACAGCTGTTGTAGATTGGAGCTTGGCGAGATGGACCTGTCTGATTACAGACATTGAATCAGTGGATCCAGCTGCACTGCAAGGTTAACATAAGCCTTTCACTGACATAAATCAAGTCTCCACCAACCTAATTATTCATAGTATTCAACAAATAAACTTTTGTTCTTTTGAGCCAAGCTTTGCGCAAACAATAAAAAATGCATACAAATAGTTTATGTAGTGCCAAACCCTTCATTTGTATATCTCTGATATCAAGTATGACACTTAGTTTTTACTTGCTTTGACTTGCGTGCAGTCACACAGTCATTGCGTCAAATCAACTCAGTAGAATGACCTCGAAACTCCTGCTGCCCCCAGAGTAAACTACACTCGTGTTTCATTCATACTCTTAAAGCATTTAATTCATCATTCAACAACAACTGTGTGTTTTCAATCAACAGTGCACAACACTGGCAGTATTTTTGTGGATGATATAATATGGCACAGAACTTCCCTCAAGGTCATTTTTAAATATCACATTCACAAGATGGGGTGAATATGAGGTACAATCACCTTTAAGCTATGAGCTATGAACTTTAATCTTTTCATCTTTGAGTCAGAGTGGACGTTGTTGTACACTTTTAAGAAAGTCTGTCTTGGTGCTCTGGAGTTACTGTGTTGACATCTCTGATGGACATACAACAAGAAAACACAATGCTGTCAGGTCAACAAAGAGTCTTATTTGAACTTTGTCTTGTCAGCTTTTTTCACAATACAGGACTTTTTAAGTGAAGATTACACGGTAATGACCAAATAAGGACATATTTCAAGGATTTATCTATTTACATGAGAGACTAAGGCATCTAAGTTTTAATGTAAATAAGATGTAAATACTGATTGTATGAAAATAATCTTAATGAACTAAGTAATAATTGTCTGAGAAAAATTAAGTGGGACAGAGAGTTTGTGTGATTGTGTGTTGTATGTCTGCATACACACTGCTGAATGTACAGATCTGGTTCATTGGTACAATAGCAGCAGTGTGTGACTGCAGGCTGACACACATGACTGAGAATGAAAATGAAGCATGAACAGAGATTATCCACAATCAGACTGTTGGTATTTTTGGCCCTCTGTTTCACTGGATATTAACCTTTACCTCTTTTACATACTTCACATCCTTATACTGTTCAAATAATTACTTATTGTTGTTTATTAAATACATCCCTTTGTATGAAGATTAGCAGACACACATTTAATCTGCTCTTTTAAATTGAACAGATTAACTGTATAGAGCACATGGTTTCCAACTGTGAAGGTAAACTGATTCATTGGAAAATAGCAATAAAATAATCATCCAAAACATTCAGAAAAAAAATGCCATTTTAATAGATCAGTCACAAATACGGAAGAGTAGCCAGCTGTAACTGAGTGAGTAGTTGGCTCTTTGGCTGGCAGCTGGCTCTTGTGGAAAGCCTTTAATATTCTGTCTCTGATACTACATCTAGTGAGGGAACAACTAGGGTCAACTCAGCCCTCCTATGTCATCTCTGAGACGTTCACAGAGCAAGTAAAACACCACTGCATCACAGATATTGCGGCTTTAAATGGCAGCATTTAAAGGACTAACAAATGTGCCCATTCTCACCTCAGCTCATGTAATTGCTGGTTACCTGAATTAATATTACACTTTACAAAGCAGACTGTCACCAGTTAAGGTTGTGGCTCTGTTAAATGAGCCTTGTTCCCTACTGCCTGGATGCAAACAAGCACAGTGGACAAAATACTGTATATCTCATAGCATAAGCACTTTGTCAGAGTTTTAGTCTTATAAAGAAAGATGTACGTAGACCTTTTGCACAGGCATTTGGACTTCAACCAGCAAGGAGGACACACGGCTGTTTCGCTTGCACTGGTAATGTTAGCCAAAATGGGCAAACCAATTGAACAACTTATAAACCCTGTGGTACTTGCTCCATTCAGAAAAAAAGTTTACAATTTATCACCACAATGACAGCACAAGATTTTATACCCCACATGATGAACGTCACTTGTCTAGATTGAGACTGTCTAAAACAGAAGGTAATGAGAAACTGATTTGGAGGATTTATTTGATTTATTTCATAAATTACAGACTTTTGATGCTGCCTACGCTTTGCTCAGATAAAACAGGGTCTCAGTCATAATTACATCCCCTTCTGTGTTACTCATGTATCTTCATGTACATTATGAATCACACTGAGTTTACATTGAGGATATACAACCCAGTAAACACACAGAGGAGTCGTCCTGCTATGTGGGGTCCTGCGGGGTTGTAAAGAATCTCTGACACATTTAACTTCACCCTGTTTCCTTTTTCCTGTTTAGAGAGCTTCTCTGGATCATCTATTTTCTTTCTTTACTCAATTCTGTGCTCAGGATGTTTCCCATAAATGCTCAACTTCACGGAACCATCAGATAAACATGGCCCACACTCTGAGCACGTGCAAGAAAGAAAATTAGACCCACACTTGCATATCCTGCCAAAGGAGGGACAGCAAATTGGCCGGCTAATTCGATACATGTTTCAGTGGCCTGCAGGAAGGTCCAAACAAATCTCACGCAGACCCTTTAGTCCTTTCTTACAATGCTCTTTCAGCAGTCTTCTTAAAAGCCTGCATGCTTGTTTAAGGAGGTCATTTTTGCAGCAATGGGGGCAAAAAGCCAAGCTCGCCAGGCCTCTTCCTTGCTGTAACAATGCCGAACTACAGAGACTAATCAAATAGTCAACACCAGAAAGTCACGTTTGTTCAAAAAGGTCATTCTTGAGGAAACAATACTTAAGAAAACAAGGTCACATATCGTAAACCCATTCATATGTTAGCACGCATGCACGTGCCAACAGTTTTACAAAAACAGCTTCACATGGTAAGTGGTGTCAAAAAGGACTGTCTCTGTGTTTGGGACGACGCCCTGAGGGAAAACACTACCTGTGCAGCATCAGTCTGACACACACATTAGTGGCAGGGAAACCCCACACATGGGCTTCTCATCCGAGGCTGCAGCGGTTTCCTGCAGCATCACACAATGGGCTCTTCCCCTGATTGTTACATTCACGCACTCTCTATATCACAGGCAGTATTTTGGCAGGGGATGTGCAGGCCATTTTTCCATCCTTATCACAAGCAGACATCTTCCTCACACGCCTTCCTCCACCGGGGAAAAAAAAATCACATTGAAGAGGTCAGTCACGTGTCGGCTTTCCATTGGGGGTGACCCCAAGCTTTCCCCATCAGCAGCACGCCTGTGTATGTCAGCTGTATTTCCATCATTTGTATCTTTTTTCCTACACTCTTATCCATATTCACAACAAACAAAGCTTGATTATGTTTGACAACAAGGGTGAAATGCCAAAAAGTCACTTGCAAAAACAACATTTATCCCAATCATCCACTTAGCTGAAAAGAGGGTAAGTGTTAAAGCAGATGTTGCTGCTGAGATTCCAGGTTCTGCAGGATCTGCAGCCAAGAAAACGCAGCTTTCACGGTCAAAGACCAAATTCCCACAACCCAGACCTCCTCTGCCGGCATCATCCCCGCAGTCCATCAACCTCAAACACATCTTGAAATATATTCTCAAACATACAAGAATCAAAGCCTCTCAAAGGCACCAGTACAAAACATCCTGTTAACATTACAGCCTCAAGAGCCTTCCTTCCTCCACCAGTAGACACAGATAAACTGTGGTTGTGTGCAGAGTGTGTGAAGAGTCAGTGTAAATGTAAACAGAATCACGATTTTGCTCTCCTAAACAAAATTGTTTAATTATCTGCTAAAGTTAGACAAATTTATCTGGAACAAGGGGAAGTTGACCAAATAGGATCCACTGTTGTACCACCGAGGCCCATGATGTGAAAATAACCAACAAAATTACCTTAATGTGTTCAGTGAGCTGAAGTATGCTTCATATAGACTAAGGTGACAGTCTGCACTCAGAAATGTCCTTTACCAGTCTTTTGTGATAGAGCAAAGGCAACTTACTGTTCACAATGAACGTTTTTCAGCACTTGTTCTTGCTGGGTTTGAGTGCTGAGGTTGAGTTTTTAAATAAGAAGTTTTTTAAAAAGTACAAAAATGATGAATGTGGTCTGCAGCCTGAAAATTGCTCATTAATTTTTCATGAAGAAAATTTTTCTCCAAAAATGTTTGAAACTCGCCACAAAATTTCCTTAATTTGTTGCAGTCTTTTCATTAAAAAATCTCTTTAATAATACTAAATACTAGAAGTTTTCCGAGAGCATAAACACTTATAAGGAAAATGTGGAAAACGGCCCTGCCATACAACGTTGACAAATGTTTTTAAAAAATCTTGGATCTGGACCTGCATTCAGATCACCACCAGAACCTGTTGACTTCTCCCTCGTGCAATGACCAACATTCTTTAAAAAAATCATCAAAATCAATTGAGAACTTTTTCAGTTATTAGAGAAAAGAAGGAGAATTGGCCAGTCTTGCAATGTGAATAAACCAAACTCTAATCACTTCTTCCTTGTGTCATGACCCACATTTCCACAAAATTTCAAAAATATCTAATCATAACTTTTTGATTTTTGATTTTTTCTCACAGAGAAACCAACCAATAACTGGACAAACGACAGCAAAATCTAATTACAACCTGTTTTAGGCCATGATGTTTAATTAAGACGTGGGCAAAGAGTCAATATTTTAATCCTCTCTCTAAAGCTCCGTCTTTATTTGCTACATCAACTACTTCTTTTACTTTGTTGTTCACAGCTAAGCTGAAACCATTCACTCCCTGCTCACTGACAGCTTTACCCTGTCTTCAAGAGTGACAGCACAGAAATGTTGTCTTCTGATGAAGTATGACAACACAAAAGACTTTTCTTTTCCAACACTAGCAACTATTTCAATCACAGCAACACAGAGTGATATCAGAGTTTGTCACACAACACCGCATGAGACTCTTAATTGTTGACAAAAGGAGAAGGAATGTACAAATTCTGAAATTAAATAATTAAAGCTGCGTGAAAAATATCCTGAGGATCATATTTTCATAAGGGGGAACTCAAAGATGTCACATGGAGACGGATGGTGGGAAAAGATGCCTTACATGGAGGCTGGGGTCTGGTTCAAATAATAGAAACAGTCCTGTGGGGCAGATTTGGAGATGATATTAAACAGAAACACATTTTCTGAAACAAAGTTTAGATTGAGAAAGTCTGTGTGTGATGGGAAATTTCAGAGTGATGTTTGATTGCTGACTGACCCATTCAGTCTATTGACAGGATTGATCAACTCTTTAAACGCCTCATTACGTTAAACTTAGGATGATTACTTCTTTTCCTGTCTGCAGCTACTTGAATGAGAGCAGATGGAAGTCAAATGCTGGTCCCACGTCAAATAGAAACTGAAGGTATTTTGTTCAAAACTTTGTTTACTTGGCTAATCAATGTGATCTGTCTTTGAATTTGTCAGTAAACTTGCCTGCATGGAGCACATGGATGACGCCAAACTAAAATAAACCTTCTGTCTTCCAGGACCATCGCCTTGGAGCACAACTGCACAATAAACAGAGGAGCTCTGCTGTGTCACACGCTTTTAATTCAAGCCTCAGTAAATCTGATAAAAGCAATTAGACAATGCTACTTTTCATCAAGCAGCAAGAAATAAGTTTTCATCCTGGAGCCTTCAGTATAATATTAAATGTCTGACAGAGCCACTGAGCATCTGACATCCTCACAAGCTGCAGTAAACAGAGGAAAAACACTCCTGCTGAGGACTCCTGCTAAGACACACATGGTCTCATAGTCATGTGTGCGTCCAGCCAAGTTTGTTCACTTCTTACGTTTTGACATTTTAATAGCCTAAAATCATGTAAGACTGACAGTTCTAAATAGGAGTGCTTCAAATAAAAGCAGAATTTTGGTGTGCAACATTCTAATATGTATTTAATGTATTTGGTGTTTTAGTATTATAGGTGCTAATTAGAGCATTTTTTCTACGTACAGCTAATGAGCTACATCACTGAGATCATATATCAGTAATATTCATAATCATTTTAACAAGTTTTACAGATTTTGAGTTATCTCTACACCCTTCTGTGCTTTGTCTTTATTCTTTTACTGAGGCCAAGTTTTAAAAATGAAAGATATATTAATATAAATTAGTTGTGAGTTATTTTCAATTGTGTGACACTGAAGAAGGCCAGCAACCACAGATTATATAAGGGGGCGAGATTTGACAAAGGGACAAGTGCTGGATTTACATCTTCACCAGGGGCCTCATTTATAAAGCTTGCTTACGCACAAAAGAATGCGTACGCCACTTGTAAGCAATGTTTGGGATTTATAAAAGACAAACTTGACGGGAGAATGTGCGCACCTCCATGGCAGCTCTGACCCTGCCATACGCACAAAATCTGGACAAAGGGGAAACTGCGACCCCAACAGTAGAAGGATGAAATTAAAGACAGCTCTGTGGAACTGATACATTTATGTAAAGTAATCGAATATTACACATTTCACAACACATATCACATATGAAGGATATATTTGCAAAAACAAAGAAAGAGGGGAAATGTATGGATGACCCAGGGACTTTGTGAATGCATGCACGAGTGCGCCCACATGCAAGTGTGCGCGTCCATACACATAACCGATATTGTTGAATCAGTTATGTATTAAAATGTCATGATCGTGGCACAAAACTTCTGATCAGTCTGTGGGGATGAGCTCTGATGTGCCCTTTCCCCCACCTGTCACTCTGACACTCTTTCTATGGAGAGCGATTCACCTTCTCACCTCCACTTTTATGTCAGACCATTTCTTTTTTACTTCAGCCACAGTCCAACCCTCTGAGGCAGCCTTATTTAAATGTTTGGTTCATGAGAGCAAAAATGTGATCCTGTGTAAGGATGCATGTACAGTAACTCTTCACGCACACTCATATGAGGCATCAGTTTACATTTTATTTAACTTTCTAATTTGCTGTTCATGTCTGACAAACACTCAATAAAAGAGTGAGGGTCATGACTTTTTCATTGAAAAGAGCAGAGGTTAGAGTGATTCAGTGGCCTTTTTTGCACACCATGTCAAATCTAAGCTCATATAGATCAACTTGTCATCAAGCACAGAAGTCATGACCCCTTCCCCTCACTCTCTTCCGGGTCATAGATCAAGAAAAACACTACATATCATGACCCTACATGACACTCACTTTCTTTGTTTTTGTCAGTAACGAACAAAAAAAAAACAATCAAATGTCCACACTTCTCGGAGACATTTTGCTTTGTGAGACATTTCACAAAAAAACAGGCAAAATTAGCTGATTGAGGCTTTGTGCTCCAACTGGCCTCAATATCAAGTCATTACCCACAAATAAAAAACTGGTTCTGTGCACAGTTTTGAGTAATCTAGTGTTTTCAGTTACCATTAATTGCAGTTTGATGCAACATATAACAGTAGTGATCAAATGCAAAATGTTTACAACTTACTTGTGAAGTTTAGAAAGTGGTAAAAAAAATATTGCAGGCAACTCCTGCTCACCCTCTGAACTGCACAAACAGGTTGGCAGTAAATGGAAAGGAAAGGGAACTATCAAGAAATGAGGGCTGCCAGTTTCATCCGCTTTTGTTAACATTGCCAGCTGACTTGTGTTATATCGTAACTAATCAAAGCAAAACAAAATTGAATGAAATGCCGTATGTAGTAGAAATCTCCCAACATTGTCACAGTTTCATAAATAAGCTAGTAATGTTTAAGGCAAGAGGGGAAACTGGTTAGAAGCATGAGTTCCCCTCTTTTCTATAGAGAAAGTGGAATTGTGGATGTGATGAGGGGGTTGTGAGCACCATGATTAAAGGAACACTTTTAGTTTGATTATTATAGTTTACAATAGTCACCTGACATGATTCATCTGTACTGAAAGAAAAGAAATGTCCTTGTTAGGGATGCACAATATTATCGGTTTGCTATCTGTTTTGGCTGATAGCAGCCTAAAAGGTTAAGTATCGTATCGGCAGATAATGAAACTTTTGCAGATATTTACAGCCGATATATCGGCTGGAATATCGGCAAACTACACAAATGAACAACACTGATGCACCTTCTCATCACTGCATTGGTAAATTTAAAAATCAAGGTTTTCATTTTTGCAAGAGTTAAACGCTGTTTTTCTTATTTTACATCTGTTCTTCACAGATATATTTACTGTAACACTGAAAGAAACAAGTCAGTTTTCGTGAAGTACAGAGCTTGTGCTCTTGACCAAAAATATCGGTTTCGGTATCAATGATAATGAATTAAAAAATATTGGCATATTGGGTATCAACAAAAATTCAATATCGTGCATCCCTAGTCCCTGTATTTTGACTCGTGTGCTCACACTTTGAGTAAATTAAAAAGCCTTAAGTCTGTGGATGTAGTTTGGCAATGAATGTGTAGGATGTTCACATTCACAAGCCTGGAGAGTTGAAATCACATAGGCTACCGTCAAAGCTAAGGCAATATTCTTTGCTGACAATATACTGCTTAAATAAAAACAATGATAGAATGGAGAGACATAAGCAGTATTACACCATCAATTTTCCACAGCTTAACTATGTATATAAAAAAAATTGAGAAAGAAAGGCATAGAAAATCCTTAAAGTAGTCTTCTTTGGCTGGACTCAGGTCCATGTATTCAATTTAAATGACTGATTAAATATGTTTACAATCACTAACATTCAATAAAACTGCCATTTTTTGCATACTGAGTACCCCTGATTCATCTCTATTCTCACTCTCTCTGCATAGCTCTGCTAGAGTTCCTGGTTTCTACAGTCTATTCTCTACACTGTGTTTGCAACCCCAACCAGAAGGATCAAACTTAAAGGTGGTAAGGCATCACAGTGGTAGTAGGTGATAGGTCGATTTAGGGGGGATAGGGGAATCAGCTGTTTCAGGGAGCTTCTGGCTTTGTTCACAGGAGGAAAGGGAGAAGTTTTTGATGCTACAGGTGTTGTGTTCGTGAGACTTGTAAAACACACTTTAGCATATATGAAACCTGAAATAGCATAATAAGATCTCTATAAATGAAGATGTGCTGCCCAACATGCAGAGCTGCATTTAGATAGAGCCACATTCTCTGTATACGGGGTTTTAAGTTTCCTCCACTTGTTCAAGCATTGCCAATTTGTACAAGTTAGACTGCTGTCTCTCTTTTGGTTAAAAAAAATGACTGGCGATCATTCAATTTCTGCGCCTAAAAAACAAGACTGTCCCAAAGGAGGGGGATAAAGTAACATTGCAATGCGGATGGATCAGCCAAATTCAATGTAAATCAGACATCTTGCCAAGCTCCAACCTACAGTGATTGTGAGCAGGCCCAAGCAGTGTCCTTTGCAGCAGGTAGAGGTAAGAGTTACGAGCAAGACAACAGCAGAAGGAGACTGCTCATATAGAGATTAGCATAGATGCTAACAGCCTCAGTAGTACTTTTATTGGATTTGGACGGGATTTCTCTATTAAATGAAGGACAAATAACAACACTATAAAACTTCTCAATAGAAATGATACATTCACTCCACTTCCGACATGTTTTGCAGAGTGTTTTATGATGTGGCTCACGTTCTGTCCTTGAACGTTATCTGACTGGCCCATAATAAATGTGACTGACAGATCACCTGTCAGATATGCTTTTGAAAGGTTCTGCCCATTCCCAAACACTTTCTATGGGCTGTTTCCCAGATGGACTAGTGAAATATATTTAAAGGTCCATCTTGTGTTAACTTAGGGATAAAGTGTAAAGCTTCCTCAGGCCAAGAGTCAAAGGGCCCCCAAAATGTAGGCAATGAAAGGGTTAAGAATCCAAGCAATATTTATATTTTTAAAAGCATCAACACTTAACATATCTCATAAAAGCAACAACTCTAAGCTTTTACCAGTTGCATGTTTGAAAACATAGGCCTCCTCTTCCTCCTCTTCTTAAAATGGTTTGAGCCCTTATTTGTGTGAGGAGGAGGAAGAACCAGTGTGGGGTCTGTTTATGTGGCCTTTTAGGGCCTGGCCATGTCTTTGGGCAGCCCTGCCTCAAAACATCACTGCATAGAGCAAAATTTCATTAAAGCAGTCCCTTAAAGATATGAGTGGGTACATCCAGGGACCTTCAAATCGCTAGGACCACCCCTGTCTGAGCTTCTCAAGCATGCCAACAAGCCATGAGACCCTCCTACTGCTCTGAAGGAACACACCAAAGCAGCACTTCCACGGTCTGGACTTGCTAGACCAAGAAACTAAAGCCTGGTTACATTGTGAGAATCATTTTCAAGCTTTGACTGTTAACAAAACTTATCCTACAACTATTTATAACCTGAGAGGGAAAACTTACCGCGTGCACTCCAGAGGCGAGGATAGTGATGGCGATGCACAGGAGCAGAAACCTGTAGTCAACGATAATGAGTGGTTTAAATGAATGAAAATTAAAAGGTTTTACGACAATGATATGATGTGAAATTTGACTGCTCACCTCAGGTTGTGTTGTCCCTGCATGGTCCGTCTCATACATCAAACTTCAGTGCTTCTGACACTTTTACAGCATGGTTGCCCGACTGTACAGATAAAAAAAGACCCCCTGTATTGAAAATCACTTCAATATGCTAGCAGTAGGCACAATTCATCCTTATGTCGAGCGCTGAAATGACGCACATTTTAAATATTCACACTTTTCCTGCTATAAACCCTTCACTTCGACAGTAGATACAGAGCAGAGCCGCTCTCTTGGCAAAGTTGCGGAGGAAATCCCCAAAATTAGCAAATAAAAGCCATTATTTGTGATATATTCGCTATTATTAACTCACTTACCGAATCCCAGGCTCACATGCGGCGGTAAGATGACAGGAAAAAGTTGCCGCGAGAGGAAAGATGCGCGCTACTCTCCCGACCTGAAAAAGTTTACAGCGAACACCTGTAGCACCAAAAACCTCCTCAAATGTTCGCACAAAAACAGCAAAGAGTGCCGAGTAGTTCCTCTCCTTACCGAGAAAAGTCAAAGTGTTTGTAAAAATCAGGGCTGAGTCCGTTTGCAAAGGGGCGAGGGTGGCCGTTTTTGGGAGGGGGGTGTGGTACAGAAGACACAAGTGGCTTGCATTGACCTGAGCCTCATATCGCCGCGGACAAAAGATGAAGTCAAACGTGCTGCCCGAGCTCCGCCGATAAACCGTGAATTATAGCGGGGACAGAAGACAAGAAGAAGCGGGCAAACAGGTGGTCGTGAGCGGGCAGTGAAGCTTCCACCGCGCAGCGCCAACATGATGTTACCGTGCAGCACGCTGTTGCTGCTGGCGGTCGTATACTCCAGTGTAGACCGGACAGATGCTGAGGTAAGAATTTGTAACTCTTTAATGAACTAATTTACAGAGGGAAAGACTTTTGGAGGAAGATAACGTGCATTAAATACAGCCAAAGTCGTATTACTCTGTCTTTGGGAAGAAATGTGGCCTATTTGGTCACAATTTCAGCCTGTTGGATTCAATGTTGCTCAGTGAAAGTTATTTATTTGCCAACAGAGAAATACTTAAGGGGTTTATTGTCGTTAAAATGGCGCACTCTTAACTCTGGAGTTATTTATTGGTATTGCTTTAGTCTGTTGTATGATTCTGTGCCTCACACTTAGCCTGATGTCCCATCAACACCTCTCAGTCGCTCAAACTGAGTTTTCACCCTGTCCTGCCTCCTCCGCTTCAGAGGGAGAGAGAAAGAGAGAGAGGGGGAGAGGGAGGAGAGAGAGAGCAGGGCAGGGGGGAGTTAAAGTCATTTTGAGACCCTTTGCAAAGACTATTATGAGGCCCTTTTATTTAAAAGTAGGCATGCAAGATGTTATTGGAACAATTTTGGTATCCAGGGGCGCTGCCAGAAATGTTGGGCCCTATAAAGCGATATTAGATTGAGCCCTATATATCCCCCCAAAAAGCTGTTTCTCAAATCAAGCAGCAAACAGATGAATGAATATGACAGTATACATCGCATAATTGCAAATTTATTTGATCACCTGTCAGAAAAAGAAGAAAACTTAAATATTTTTGAAATCTTTAAAAAACTTCTTTAAAATTTAAATAGTTATTATTATTGGACAAACTTTTTGATCAGGAATGAGGAATTTCAAACTGAATTCAACCTTTTATACTCAAACTTGAAAAGCTCACTGGGCCTCTCTAAGAAGTCAGGTATTAATCAGGCATTTAACCACTAAAGCAATTTTTCTGCACAGGAATGCAAAATAATAACTATAGTTTACATCTTAATCAATAAATTTGCTTTACCCTTTAACCTGAAAATTCATTGTCAACAATAATAATTATATTTTAGCATTAAAAACATTATTTTGGTTAAAGAGCTTCTACATACTGGCTTATTAACCATTACATGAAAATAAAAGATGATTTTGGTAATTATCAATGTTGTTAATTTAGGGCATCTGTGGCACAAACCCTACATTGAGTGATGGTCTGAGAAATTTGTTAAGAACTGTATATTTTTATGAACCCCATAATTACTACAGCTTAGTTGACCCTCTTAAAGCACAAATTAGCTCTAAACAATGTAGAAAACACTCCAGGTAAAATTCTACCCTATATGGTGAATGAAACTATGTACTGTATTGAACTTGCTGGCATTTGGACAACTGTAAACTTATAAATTGTTATTATTTACTGTGTAATCAGTTTTAATGTGTCTCTGGTCTTTTAGCCCTAATTCAAACATTGTGCATATTATACACATGTCTTGCTCCATAACCATTTTTTTTCTGAAGACTCAAATATTTAACCATTTTATTTGGTACAGCAAATGCATAGACAGGACAAATATCTTCTAATTAAGGATCAAAATTGCCTCTTTTTTAAAATAAATGTTAAGCCATGGGAGTTAATCAATGCACAAGATACCTGATTCTTTTATTTAGAAACAAGAATGTGTTTTTGCATGATGAAGAGAAGTGAGATCTTTGAAGACCTATGGCAAAAACTTAATAAAAACATATGAACAAAAAAGAAAAATACTGATAATGCAATATTTTAGGAACCCCTGTCTGTCCTAACATCCCCCCCATTTACTGCTCCCCTGCCAATATCAGCAGATAACTGCGTACAAATGTGATGATAGGCATCAGCAAATATGGACATTTTTGCAGATATTTTAGCTGTGCAAATTAGCCATCAGTATATACCTATATACCTATATTTTCTACCATAAAGTTTAACCACATCATCATTTACTGTCCACTTTTTTAAATCAAAAGATTCATTTATTTAAGAAAAAAATGATTTTTTTTCTTGCTTCTCATCTGTTTCTAACACAAATGGACTGTCACCATGAAAGGAACAGGTCAGTTTTAGTTAAGTGAAGGATTTATGCTCTTAACAATAACTATTGGTATGAATATTGGTATCAACAACAATGAGTACGGGAATATCAGCATATCTATATGCTTGCTGCCATTGTGGCCAGAGGCAGGACTTTAATACAGAACATTGCCACAAAGTTCTGTAAATTTTTTAATTAGTAGAATTTTGAAATTGTGCTATAAAATATTGATATTTTGCAATATGATATTGGTTCAGTATAGAGCTACAAAGTACTGATATACTGATGTATCAACACTTTCTTACACCCCTTATATTTACTTTAAAAAATCAAATCAATTTTGAATGTCCAACTGTGCATATCCTGCAACACATAAAACAGCAGACACTCATGCAGAAAGAATAGGATTAATGTGTCCCTCTTTGTGCCAGTGTTGCCCATCCCTGGTCTAAATCAGGCTTTATTTGGATGGATAAGTGGGTGAAACTGATAAGAAGAAGTGGCCACTTGTCCAAGTATTTCCTTATTCATAGTGGAATATAAACAATATTTGAGGTTTACTTACATTTTTTTTAAAGTGAAGATGTGTTTTTATTATTTGCTTTGGTAAAAAATTGATTTACACAAGTATGTCAGCAACATTTAGAAGTGTGTTGAGTTGCATGGTGACCACAGTTTCTTATAAAACACACCACGGTTGATCAGCAGTTTTGCCTCCTTCACTTCTGCTGCAGGGGAGAAAAAGGAAAGGGGGCAGAGAGCCCACAGTAGCTGCAGTTTGTGTGCGAGTTTGTTTCAGTGGTATGTGAGATAATGAGGTAGACATTACACAGATTGAGTTAATTATAGGTTTGCTAAGATAATCTAATAAATGTTTTAAGTGAAGAGAATGTGTCTCTTTTAACTTGAAGCATCTTTAAGATATTAAGATACATAAACACAAACACTTTATTCTCTTAAGATCCTGTGATCTTTCTCCACAAACAGGCGTGATATTCATAACTGCTTTTATAACTGCCCCATCTAAGTTATTAGATTATCCTGTGTCCTGGTTCGTGCTTGGTTAGTGGTGACCAGAGGGAGATGTTTTAACATCATAGGATATGAGTGTTGATCAGTGTGGGACTGCAAGAACGTGTCTGTATAAAGTGTATCTAAAAGCTGTTTGCCTCTTTATGAAACAGAAAAAGAAGAGAATAGTTATGTCTTGTCCTGAGGTTTGAAGAAACTAACTAAGCTCCTCTAAACTTTAAATGATGATCTGTCTCACTGAGCGTTTCTAGAAATAGGATTAATTAAACAATCTTTTGATTATGAATCAGCTTGAAGCAATGCTAAACTTGTTAGCCTGCCAGTTACAATCTCAAACCAACAAAAGGTTATAAAGCATCTGCATTTGGTCAAAGTAAAATACTCTTAACCTACAGAGGTCATGATATGCTTTTTGAGTTTTAAATGGCCTTTAGCGTGTTCTGCATGTCTCCTCTGCATGATGGATTACTTCTATTCACAAGACAAAAAGTATTTTCCTCTGCCCCTGATTATGGTGCTAGTTGCTACCTGAAATGGCTCACTCACTGGCCCCCAAATAGACCCACCATTGTTTCGTCAGTAGTTCAAGCCCACTAGCTCGAGGTGGCAAACCCATCGCAGGGTATAGACTGTTCAATGGATGCAGAGTTGTTAAGAACATGACACTGAGCTCAGCTTACCTGACCAGTTACTATAAACAAGACCTGTCAACCAGTTGGAGAAGACTGGGCCTATGTGGGGAAGAGTGGCTTAAAGTGACCAGAGCTCCAACAGAGCATCTCAGGCAGAGCAAGAATACGGGTGGATCAGGGTTACTGGATATGTTAAAACTAGCAGGATTTTTTTTAGCATTAGCAATTGTGAAAAAACTCATCGAAATTAAGTAGATGAACCAAAGTTGAGGCAAAATATGACCTCTTTAACTTAGGGCTGCAGTGTCAGTGATGAGCAGGGTCACCAGCTGCTTTGAGAATGTAACCTGACACAACTTTAAAACCACTTCATTTTAAGTTTTAAGATCTTGAGATGCACAATAATGGATTTTTGCAGATATCTGACATGCAGATATGTCTGAGCTCGTTATCGTAGATACCGATACTGATATCAATGCTGATATCTTAGGGTATTTATATTTTAATACCATCACTAGGTCTGCAAGCTATTGGATTTTTGCTGATATATCCAATATTTCTGAACTCATTATTGCCAAATGTCAAGAGAAGAAAGCCTCCACTTTATTAATATTGACCTGTTCCTTTTATAGTGACAGTCTATTTGTGTTTCCGATATTAAGCTTTTGAAGCTTGTATCTGCGGATACCAATGTCATACCTTGTGCATCCCTATTTAGATCAAAATTTTACCAAAACTAGCTGATGCTGAGACTCTTCCAAAGCAGTCTATCCGTGCCATAGCTCAGTCACTGTCCTGTGTTTAGATAAAGTCTTAGATGAGATTAGATATAGATTATGCTGATTGATGTCAAAAAACGCAGAAACACACACACACACACACAAACTGAGAGTGAGATGCTACATGTAGGCTATGTCATCTTTCTCTCCTTCAGGTTTTTGTGTGTGTGTGTTTCTACATTTTTGACAATATTCATCAGAATAACGTCCTGGCACTTCTAACCTCTGCAGCTCCATTTAATGGCTGCTGCCTTAACAATATTGCCTTATCCTGTATCATATTTAAAACATTATCATTTCTCCTTAAAACTCAATATGGTCCAAAAAAGTTAGGTTGCTTAGGTTTTATTGGTATGGCTTGATCGGTAACAAGATGTTCAGCCAGGTATACACCTCCTCACCCATCCTTACTCTTTTCCAGATGTTAAGGTGATGGATAAAGCTGCTTCCCCTTTGTTGTTCATCTGATACGCTGCGAGTTGACATCATATGCTTTTATCCTACGCATTTATCTGCATAAAAACTCTGTCTGAATGAGTAATTCCAACTGTTTTGACCATTAAACATTTTGGGAAATAGACATAAAACAGGAAAGTAAAATTTGACGACAGATCTACCGCAAAATAAATTTGTCAAGTTCAAAGAGGGCTTAATAGTAGACACATTTGACATTTTTGTGAGCTGGCACGTGAATAGAGTATCCTAAAATGTCTCCCATACTAATTATTCTCTCTATGATGACAGCTCACAGCTACAATCCATCACAGCTGACAAAAAAACACTTAAAAACCAACCCAGGACATGAAGAAACTCCCTAGTCCCCCTTGAGAGGTGTTATTTTTTCACTAGAACATCCCATTTGGCTCCATTGTGCATTCATACTAACATCCTGTTCTTCCTCATCTGTACATTTGATGGTGTTTCTGGCCTCTCACCTGGATTCCTGCTGTATTAAGTGATGTGTCAACTCTTGCTGTATGCTCCACAGAAAATTAAAGCAAATGTAATTGCCTCTTTAGCAGAACATGACCACTTTTAAAGTCAAATACCGGGCACCCACTGGCCTTGCAGAGTGTGCATGCGCAGAAGCTACATTACTTTTGGCTGTCCTGGGTTTGAGTCCAACGCTTGACATTTACTGCATTGAACACCCCACCCTATTCTTTCAACATTTCTTGCCACTTTCTCTGTCTACCACATAAATGTATTACGAACAACATGCATGCAAGTCTTAAAAATATCTCTGCTTTGAGGGGAGTTATGTCATAGCAGCCTGTGATCGACCAAACTGTGCTTTCTTTGTATTAGACTCTTATTTATGAGTTTTCAAGTTGCACAAGAGACAGTTATGAACAGTAGAAGTACATCTCAGCTAAGTATCTGGGGCACTGACCCAAGGAAAGCCCTTCGCCCAAATTGCAGCTTCAGACTGATCAAAGGCACAGACAGGATATGAAGAGCTGTATTGTCCCTCTACTACCACAGCTATGCTCAATGAAATTTAGTAAGAGTCTGCCTAAGTTTGAAAAAGGGGACTGGATCTCTAAAGTATCAACATTTTGGTAACCACCTAGCTGTGAATGCATAAGTCACCTTGGCTGTGCCCTGGTGGCTTTTTTAACCATGTCAATAGATTGGTGCAGCAATTACATATTTTTGTAGGCCAACACAGACGTGAACCTTGCGCAGCAGCTGGACCTGCCTGATTCAGTGTCTGTAATCAAACAGATCCATCTTGCCAAGCTCCAATCTACAACGATTGTGAGCAGCCCAAAGCAGCACAGCCCAATCAGAGTCCTGAAAAACAAGAAGAGGTGGGAGCTACGAGCGAGAGTGCAGCAGGAGGTTATCTGCCAGATAGGCTTCTGAAAGGTTCTGACCTCCCCAAACACTTTCTATGGAGTCTTTACCAGATGGACTTGTGAAATATATTGAACAGTCCAGCTGGAAACACAGAAGTAGTATCATGCTGTTTTTCTCAGCTGCAATAATTCACTGTGTTTTAGATCATTACTGATAATAAGCTCTGCAGTGATCAAAAAATAATGAATCTTATGAATATGTTCTATTCTTTGTGATAATCTTAAAAAAATGAACATAATATTCACAGTGTTTTAAGTATAAACATAACTGGTGAGAGTGAAAAGGTATTTGTAAGCTACTGTCAAACTACAACATGGTAGTTTGAGTTAGAAGCAGCAACAATATTTCCAATGTTTAACATCTTATTGTGACCTCTTGTTTGAGAGTTTCCTCATAATCAGATGAACTGAGCAAGTCGGTCCTCATGGCTGTGGCAATAATTTATAAATTATTGATTATTAAAAAACATCAGAAATGCTTGCATATGGGTCGTTTTTGCTGTCCTTGTTAGCAGCTAGTTTGCAACAGTCTTTTTAAATACAGAGCAATGGTTTAAGATTCAAAAGCAGGCAACATCAGATGCATTTTAATATTTCACATTAAACATCAAAAATCTCGTGTGCGTGTGTTCACCAGGAACATTTATTGGGGCACTTAACCGGTATTCTAAATCCCATTTGCTGTGGAGGGTTTGGAAACAGAAAGTGCTAAATGCTAAATCACTTCTGCATTTCTGGACTCATTCTTGCACCATTTGATGCGTCTTGTCTCAGTGCCAGTCTTTAAGAACATACAAACTAGTTACTTTGATGGATAAACAAAGGTATGAGTGTTTGCCAAAGAAACATACTCGGACACATGCCACTGCTTGAATGGTAATAGACTGCAAATGTAGTAGAACTTTGCACCTTTAATTAAAAAATCCTAAATTTAATAAATTTCCCACAAAAACTCAAAAGCAGTCCCAACATCTACCACTGTCTACAACTTGGCAGGTCTAGCAGCAGAGCCGTGTTTCAAACTTTTACATCCTTTCACAGGAGGTCCACAAAAGGAAGCATCTTGATCCTGTCAGTGTCTTTCATCTATCTATAGCTCTGAGGGCTTTTCCTCAGAACAATGACCCAAATTCAAGACTGACATGCTCTAATTCTTAAACTTAAATTTAGCCTCTGTAACCTGCACCTCTATAAATATGAATCTTGCCAAAGTAAAACAGTGTTTGGCTGGTTTCCATAGGCCACCTTACAGTCTCCACATACTTAGCATTTGACATTGACGGAGTATCAGCGCCTCCTGTTTGGGCTCCTTCACAATCAGTGGGGCCAAACTGAGGCCAGGAGTGAATTAACAGTGAAAACAATTCACAGTCAAGCACGGGAGCACTCAAAAATATGATAACCCAGAGGTTAGGCTGACTTTAGAAGAGCAATAATAAAGAGATAATCTATGATTCCCTTGTCTTTGCCCTTTATACTGTATGGGAAGATGTAGTTTCTGGGGATATTCCAAGGCATGTGATTTCAAATCCAACTAAATGTAAATGTAAATAACTGACTGGTCTAAGGCTTTTTCTGTATTTTACCAATACCCACACTCTCTTTAGGCTTCAGGATAACAGGCCTAAATTGATACTAAAAAGACAACATTGACCGCAAGCTTGGTGCAGAGTTCAGACTATTTAGTTATCTGCCTATAATACCCATGTTGGCTGATCACTTGTAGCCCAATAACAAACAATTTCATATGTGGATATTTGTAGACCATTGCTTCTGTCATGAATTATTTTCTATGGGGGTTGTTTATTTTGAACAGAGTAGAGTTTCTCTCTTTGGCAGTCATTTTATTTGGCCAGAATGACTCATTGGTAATTCCCTGAGTTGAAAAAGAAGGAGATGGCGGCGATGGGCAGATTTGCAGATTCCTGGAGTGAGAGCTGCTGTGTGGGATGTTGGATGGATGGCTTTGGAAAGGCGTTAGCTGGTGGGAAAGATGAGCCTCCCCATGCTGCCAGGCTCCCACTCCTGGCTTGTCGAAGGATGTCCCAGGACAGCATGAACCCCAAGGAGGATGAACAGATGTGTGGGAGGCTGCTCTGGGAGCTGTTAATCCCCATACAGCTTGAGGAATGTGTGTAGGTTGTGCGCTGAAAGCTGAGCATCATTATCCAGGCTTGATCTCCTGGTCATGCTGCCCAAAGTGCAGACAAGGCAGCTTGTAGTTTGGTCTAGGCCTGATCCTCCTCCCCAACACCCCCACAGAGACAACAGCTGACCCTGTTACCGTGACCGGCCACCAACCAAGCAATGCTCCCTGGGGAAGCACAACCTGCCTGACCCCCCGTGTCTCCAGTGTCGTAAAAATGCCTACATTTGGAAGAGTTGTGATTGTGTTTGGGTCCCCGTATTTTGACAGGCGTTGCTGGGTGGCAAAAGTAATACTTGTCTGACCTTGATACTCAAGAAGTGTAGCAGGTATGTCCCATTTTATGCCTGAATGTGTGTGTGTGTCTCTGTGTGTGTTCCCTGTCGTTGCCAAGTGAGAGGAGGATTAAACAGTGGTTAAGCACGATAGAGGCTCTGTTCAGTTCCCTGTGGTCCAAGCATCATGGAGAGGGCATTTATCGTGTATTTGTTACAGCTGAGTATTCCCCAATACTGTTTTTTCTTCCATATAATGACACTCTTATGAGAGAAATAAATTACACACTATTTTAAGCTGCATGTTTTATTTTGAAAGAATAGGACGGGATTTCAGGAATTCCTGTGTGGCCTGGCTTGGTACACAGAAAAAATTCAAGCCAAGCTCTTAAAAGGGTAGGGTATTTTTTTTACTACCACTTAGTATGCATGATACTGGATTTTTGCCGATAAATACAGTATTTGGAACTCATTATTGCAGAGTGTCAAAGAAAAAAAGTCTCCACTTTGCCAAAATTGACCTGTTCCTTTTATATTGATAGTCTATTTGTGTTAGAAATAGATGTGAAGCAAGAAAAGCAACAATTTATACCTAATTTATTGATACTTTAACTTTGACGAAGAGGTAAACCAGTAAAAAACTACAACTGTATATATATGTAGTTATAATATCTGCCACCATTGATAAGCTTCGTTTTATGCAATTTAAGTGTCAAGCCTGGCTAGGGTTAGCAGTCCTCCTCATTTCTCAAACATATCCTATTTGCAGTAAATTTTGAAGAAAATATTTTGCATTTAGCCTGCTTTATTCAGTGGTTGTGATTGAAGAATCAAATGGGCAGAAATGCAGTCTTGAAATTTGTGTTTGGAATACAGCGGCAGCCAGCTTCTTGCCATCTGTAGCTAAAGCTATGCTCCATATGAGCTTTTTATCACTTACAGCTGTAGGCTTTACTTGTCATCTAATATGCATGCTATATGAATACTATCTTAGTTGTATATTGTGGCTCCGAGCACCAAAGCGTTCCTTGACTAAATAAAAGCTATGCCCCAGGAAATAAGTTTCGTATTGAATTTGTTGCATGTTGACTTTTTGGCAACAATTGTAAAATGTAGCCCTCTTGTTGCTCTCACATGAAAATTCAGTGAAATGACTTCATTTTTTTCTGCTCAGAGATTAATTATTGCTGTATAGGCTATTTTTTAAAGTTAAAAACATGTTTGAGTCTCTGAAACACAAGCATTATGAAGAACATGTTAATCCATCAGTGTGATCACAGAGCTAAAAACAACAAACCCAGATGGAGTTTGGCTTCAGTCTGATTCTGGACTTTCGAGCCATTTTCCTCTTGAGCTGTGAACTACTGAACTGTTTAAACTTGCTTTCGTTTAACCTGTCAGTGTATACCTGTATACTGTAATGGAATAATAACAATACAATTGCTATGTTTTTAATTATAGCTGATGTAATCAAAATGTTGTTTATTGTAGGGTCTTTTGAGACACGTCACTCCATCTTGGGCAGCATTAGATTTGGCAAAACATTATTTTCCCACTCAGATGTTCTGCACAATATCAGCCTTGAGATCAACGAGTATTGTGTTGAAATGTGCAGTTAAGCTGTTTCACTGTGAAATCAGTGTGTCATAATTGTCATTTGTGGTTTGGACTGACACGGGGTAATGGATACGTCTTCTTGACAGGGAGGTGGGAGCTGGAGAGTGATGGAGGGATGTTAGAGCAGACAAGGCAGAGAGGTGGAGGTGATGGGGTTATGAGCCTCCAGAAGTGAGGGAATGTGGGTTGGAGCCAGCGATGATACAGCGTAGCAAATCTTTTAGTATCACATGTTGACATTTGACCTGCACTTCCACCCACGACTGCCAAACTGTCCAACTGATGGAAGATTATATACACCGTGGTATCACTGGCTTTATGGGTTTAAGATTGGTCCAAATGGATTGAAGAGTCCTGGCTGTGACTTCCTTCAGCTGTTTTGTCAGTTACTTTCTTGCCTAAAAAGCTTCCATCTTAAAGCCCACTTCACAAACAAAGCACAAGTGCAGCTGAAGAGTTTCATTTAGTTTTCCATTGAATCCAAAGCTTGACTTTGTCTTTACACATCTTAAAAAATTTCAGGCCCATGGTTACTCTTTATGTTTGTTTGATAATTAATCTCTGGGTCGAGATTGCTCATTCAGTGAATAATTTCTTGGACTCTAAAAGTTTACGGCTTTTTTTTTATTGCTTAATCCATCTGTCTTTGATTTCTTGTCCTTTTTGGTCTCCTACACAGTTCAAGTAACAGATAAAGGCATCAGGAAGCAAAAGCCTAAATTTTTCCTAATAAAAAGCCCTTGAAATAAAGATCACATCTTAAACTAAATAAAGCTTGTATTTAACACAACCCCACAGAACTAAATGTCCCTGCTCTTACATTACACAGCAGGTCAGTTAAGGCGTTTGTGGTCTTGGGGAATAATAAATCACTGCACACGTTTGCATGTTGGGAAGTATTGTGTATTTGGCAAAATATTTTGTTCACTTTATATTTTAGGGGTTCTCTTTACGAGCCCAACTGGCTGTAACTTTCCCCTCTTCAAATAACCATCATGTTTATTTACTTTTGTGTCTACAAGCATCTTAGTAACTAGTGTACGCTATTCAAAGTCAAAACATGCATTAAGGTCAAGACAAATGGGGGAAAGAGAAGTCAAGATGTGACTCAACCCCTCAATTTGTATCCAACAGTGACATCTACTTCCCTCCTTTTGCACTTAGACTGAGAGCTTTTTCACACATACAAGTCCTGTTGTCGAACAGTCAAGGGGCAACAAAGCTAATCCTTCACTGCCTCCTCCAAAGTTGGATCGTCAGTATAACCTGAAACAGGTAGCTAGTGGAAGGTGGCTCTATCAGAGCATTTGACCAGGGATTTGCAAACATCTTTATTACTGCTGAAATTGAATCAGTTCACATCTGAGTCAGAGTGGAAATTTGTGCAAAGTCTGATTTAGACATTTTTTGTTTTGCAGATATTGGCCTCATAAGAATGGTCCTAACCTATACACAGGCATATTGACAGACAGACCAACAGATGGATGGAGGAATGGACAACCTAAAATCATAATGCCTCCTCTAAGTCTGAGCAAAATATCAATTTAACATCGCGATTGCAATGTGAGCATGTGCAATAACCACGTCACAGGATGTACAATGCAAGGGTCAGGTCATGCAAACCAAACCACCAATTTTTGTTTCATGGACTATCGACAATAATAGTCCATCTGATATCACCATCAGTGTAACGTCACACGCCAGATGGATGGCTCAGTATATTTCATAAGTCCATCTGGGAAAGAGCCCAAAGAAAGTGTTTGTGAGTGGGTAGAACCTTCCAAAAGCATATCTAGCAGGTGATTGGACAATCATTCCATCAATCACATGCATTATGGGCCAATAAGATAATGTAGTAGGCGGGCGCTTCTGCTGCGGTGTAAAGGTCATTTCCTGCTGTCCTCTTGCTCTTAGCTCCCACCTCTTCCTGCTCCATAGGGCTCAGATTGCTCCGTGCTGCTCTGGGTCACTCACAATCCTTGCATATTGGAGTTTGGTAAGATGGATCAGCCTGATTACAGACATAAAGTCATGCTGATCTGCACTGCAAAGTTACCATGAGTGGGCTTATTCTGAGAACAGAGTATATGTCCTGTTGTGTGTTACCTGCATGTAAAATGTAATAGTTACAGATGATGCGTGTCACAGATACAATTCAAAGTGTGACCAGGTTAATGGAGACTTTCAGAGACAGAAAATAAATGTAGTGGACACAGTCCCTTTATTTGCTGACAAAAAATAAGTACTAGTGTTGCTTGTCAGTGTTAAAAATTTTCTGTGTAGGTAGCTCTCAGTGCAAATAGTTTTAAACACCTAAAGCCCCAAATTCTACAGAGCACTGGGAAATATCTTGCAGTAGTATTAAGTGTAAAAAAGTATTGATTAATAGCATTGAATTTTTTAATGGGCTGTTGTCTACTAAAAACTCAGACAATACACAACACAAAGGCCAATGTTGAAATACTTTATGCTCAAACATGAGCTTTTGCAGTGGCTCATATATTTTGCAAACAAGTGTAATTTAAGGCATATGAAAACAATATCCAAAATCAAATGGTCATTTAACAGATTAATGATCTCATGCATAGCATTATCATTATTTTTTCTCCTTCTTTTCTTTTTCACCATTACATTTAACAATTTTCAGGCTCCTTCCTTACACTTTCAGAGTAAAAAGGAAGTGATTAACCAGTGGAATGATTTGCTAGTTTTGTGATTTTTTCCTCAATTAATGAATCAAATAGGGTTAGGATGAATATTGGTATTGGGGCTATGAGGAGTGCTGCAGGAAGAGAATCACAGTCAGACCTCATGATATCATGGATAACACACAAGCACATGCTTTATATTTGCCCCATTAAATGTTAACTGATTACTGTTCATGCCAAAATGTTGAATATGTGGTGTGTAGCACCTTTCAACAAGCCTCAGTTTAACGAGGACATTTCTTATTTCCAAATCATTCAAACATGACAGAGATAACTAATGTGGTCTTGCCTGGATTGTGATTCTGTTGGTTCCTTATACCTCCCATCATAGACCTCACATTTTCACTACCATCTTATCCTGATCAAGCTAAAGTTACTCTATTTTGACCAGTAATGGTAAGGATAATTCTGGACTGTTATGGCTCAAATTTACAGAGGGGGCCTGATAGGAATAGCAGATTGAGAATCTGATCGGACTGTAATTCAGAGTGCTTCTTGTGTATCAGCATAAACTCTGAACCTCTTTCCTGGAGGCACAGATGCTTTATCCATCTCCTCTGCTGTTCCTTCATCTTCCTGCTGATCATTATTCTCCAACAATGACAATTGTTCATTCATGTAGCTGCTATTCTAACAAAGTATGTCACAAAAACGCCTCAATCTGTTATCTTTGAGTAGGAAATAAACTAGGCGTTTTCACATAACTTTGTTCTCATGAGGAGGAGAGGAGATATGCTGTCAATGCATAGCTGAGTCTAGAGAAGATTAGGACATTTTAAGCTGATATGAGAGCAGATCTGTTGTCAGGATTCGGCATCTCTAAGGCCTCAGGGTGGCAACAGTCTCCATATGTTCTAATGGTAGTGACGTAATGATGCAGGAGGTGATAAGGTTAAGGGTGGAAGCAGGAGAACAATAGAGAGAAGCTCTGCCTATTAGATAGCTATCATTAGAAGTAGATGTTTTGAGAATTGGGCTTAAGAGTGCATTTTGTTTGCTGAAAACTTGGAAGTAGGGCATGATGATATGGAACAATAAATATCTTGATGATTTTTTGTTGAATGCTGATAAACAATTTTCACAGTACAATAGTTAGAAACTATGATATGACAATTGTTGACATTAAAATAAATTTGAGACCTGTTTTATAGCACAGCAATGTAAGTATAAGTCTTTAGCACCCAATAATGGGTCATTTCTTTTCTTATTTATTGAAAATTGCAGTCAAACTCCAAAAAAATGCACTAAAACATTTCCCTATATTTAGGCTGTCAAACTTCTGGTTCATGTAATACCATTAGCAATGCACTAATTCTGAGAATCACTGATGTTTAAAGAAGCCAATTCCAGTGCAGATACTGATGTTTTTCTAATGACGTCTTTTAGTGTGATTTATCCACAATATTTTCACTAATATTTGATCATGAAAACAGATTACTGTTTGTCCAACAGATACTTTTTTCCTGGCCTATTAACAGAATCTTCTCTAAATCTGCAGTTGGGTGCCGGACGTCTGCAGTGATTTGGTATGACACAACAATATGACATATGAAACTAATATCTCCTAACCCTCCATTCATTTGTGGATGGTCATTGTCTGTAAAAAGGAGCAATATAGCCAATACTAATGTCGAACTTATTTCGATACCCTTCCCTATATACCATGTTATGCAAAATGTTAAATCTCATGTAATTTATTGACCATTTCAACAAAAAATAATATCACATAGACATAAAGAACATCAGTGTACCCAATATGTTCAGCCCTACTTGAAAGTAAATTGTGATACAAAGAAATGTCCAACTTTGGTCCTCTCATCTCTATTTTCCAAATTTGCATCACCTAACACCAGCTGTGTTTCTGATGTTGCTGTTAAATTTAAAAGGAGGAAATGTCCTCAGTCAGAACCAACACCATGAACAAGAGTGCAGCATGCTCAAATTGAAAAGCCTTTGTTAAAAAGGATGTGAAATAAAGCCCGCATGAGACGCTTCCTGTGTAATAGTAATTCTCTCTGATGGTCGCATTGTGTCGCTCCCTATAACAGTGAAGGCAGCTCCTCTTTGTATAGATTACTGACGTCTTTCCCGGATGCTTCCATGTAACATATGTAAAGGTTTGAGAGGTTCTTACTCTCCTTTTTTTGTCAGTTCTTTCTTGGGATAACAGCGCTGGATAGATGATCTGATTATAAGGATGCCATGATACACCTAAAGAGCCCATATTTTGCCTTAACTCCAGTTTATATATTCAGTTTTAATGATTGCTAGAGTATGTTCATAACTGCTAATGATAAAAAAAAAAATCCTTTATTTTTCACATACTAAGTACCCCTGGTACATCTGTATTTTCAGTCTGTTTGAGATGCTTTGTTGGAGCTCTGGTCTCCTCCCTTAGGCCTCCTTTCCTATATGGGTCCAGTCCACTCTGATGGGTTGACTGGCCTACTTCTTGCTAATTGATTAGTTCAGTGGGTTCAGGGCCATGCTTCAGCAGCTCTGCGCTCTTTTTACAGTTTTAGCTGTACTCTGGGCTAGCTAGTCCAAGACAATGCGCTTGACCGCTGGACTTGTCCATGGTAGGACATTACAGTGGTGGTAGGTTTATTCAGGGGGATAATGGGGTAATCTGTCATTTCAGTCAGATACTGGCACTGTTCACAGGAGAGGAGGGAGAAGTCCTGATGCCACAGACCCTATGTAACACACTTATATTGGTCATAAAGCTTCTCAGAGCAGCTGGCTTTGCTGCAGACCTCAACCACATCATGTCCTGTACCACAGAGATTGCTGCAGTTGGAACACACTGCATGTTGTGCCACTTCTCCTTGAACTTGCGTGTAGTTCCTTGGCAATTTGTTAGTGCAAAAATAGTTTTGAAAGATTCCTTCAAAGATATAGTTTGCTTTTTGATGCAAGCAACAACAGGATCCATGTTGACTTCCTGTTTTTCTCCTGTACATTTGGATATATTTAGTATTTCCTGATTACCCAGATAAATTACATATATGGCACTGGAATGCAACTCTAGTCCTGTTAACCTTAAGATCATATGGAAATGTCATAAATTTTGATTTGATGAAACAAGTCAAGAAATAAAACAGGGTAATATAGTGTGAGAGTTTACCGGCATGGATGTATCTGGCTGGTACAAAAGTCACAGAGTGCATTCTTGTCCTCACATGCTGATGCTATTCCCAGATACCAGAGCACTCTTGAGGGAGACGCAAGGCCGACCCAGCCCCTTCTTGTCTTTGTGAGCTTAAAAGGCAAGGAAGAGGCCTTCCCCCATAGAGAAAGAATGGCTTCCTAAACCCCACATCCTGTAACACAGTACTGCACATTCACCGAGGAGCCCCGGGCAGAGCTGAAGAACTTGGAGCCCTACAGCCGCTCGCATGGACCGAACTGGCCCTTTTTCAGAGAAAACAAACGTCTTTACAAAGTCATTGTTGAGAGTCCTCCAACCCTCCTCTTCCCTCATTGCTTTCACCCCGGTTGAATATTTTCTCACTCTCACTCCCTGAAATATCTGACTTTTGGGGAAAGAAGCAGAACAAACCTCTTAAATGCTGTTTTGCTCCTCTGGCAAAGAAGCTCAAACTTAAGCTGAAAATAAAAACAAAGTCACAGGTCAAAACTTCAAATCTAACTTTCTTTGCACATTTCATTTTGCTACTGGGGGGTTGCAAACTGACAAAACCCTATACAAAAGCTAAAAAGCCTAATCTATTCCACACAACTATGAGTTGTAGTTGGGAGATAGAACAGCATTTCTCCAGCTACAAGAACAGCTTAAAATCATGGTCCACCTAAGGCTTGAATTGATGATCCTCTGCCTTCAATCTAAATTCTAAAAGACTGTCTGCCAACAGAAAGGCAAACACACATGAGAAAATTCAACAATGATAAAAGAGTTCAATGCAGTAGGGTATTGTGAGACACAAAACAAAATTTGAGTTTGGTTTGAACGACAATGAAAAACAATTACACATGTTGTGCATTGTGCATCTCATCGGCCATGAGCTTAGTTCTAAACTCCAATAAACAGAAATTCACATGGACTCACTCTGTTTTCATCAGATGCTTCATAATGACATTTAGGGACCAAGTTAGCTTAAAGTCACCAGTTGGCATGGTAACTAATTAAACTGTTTCACTTTCTAAACGTGAAGGACAGTACTGAAAAAACTGTGCACATAAGGTGCTGACAGAGAGTTTCATCCATCAGTCATCAGAGTTCTGATGATTATGTTGATTACTGATGGGTATTTTAATAGTTCTTACCTCTAAATTTAATCCTTCCATCAAGAAGTTGAGTGCTGTGATTTGCTTTGAGTGTATACAGATCATGAAAAGTCAAATATATAGTGCCCGAGCACAAGGCACAACAGTGAATTTATCTCTGGTTGTGCTTTTTTGTTCATCACAACAGTGACAAGGTCAAGCCTCACAGATGGATATGCAAAGATCAGGTCATCCTTTCAAAATAAAACACCATTCAGTCTCAGTTATTTGAAAAAGAGCAATTAAATTAATTATTTTTGTGCCTCTACAGTACCAAATGGCTTGCAGCCCAGTACCAGTCCTTGACTTGGTGGTTGGGGACCTCTGGATTAGAGCATTGCCTTTAAATTCAAAATACTGATATTTTGCGCTAGTGCTTAAATAATTTTATCAGAAGTCAGGATTAAACACTGCCAAGTTGTCCCACCACCATCACAACATCACAGACTGCCAAATTCCTGGCTTCTTAGACCTCTGTCTCCTTTTGCTGAGGGGCAGCATCTCCTGCTTTTGAGCAACAAAAAGTCTCTATCCTCCACAAAGAGCCAGCCGGACAGCAAGATGGCAATCAGCTGTTCTTGGATAGAGTGCTGGAGTGCGTGTTTGTGTGTGTCTTTGAGCAGCAGTCAGAGCCGGAAAGTCCCCTCTTAGGCTGGGAGATTAGTCGGAGTCTTGCCTAATTTGTTAACAAGGTAACATTTCATTCACATGCACATCCTTTCAGACTCCGAGGACGAGCTGAGTTATCAAGATGACCCTTATACTCAAAGCTCTAATCCCCCCTAATGGTCTGACCAGGGGTTAAAGTTCAACAGGATGAGCATGGAGGGGTCATGTGTCTGAAAAGGGGGTCAGTGACCTATGTAATCAAAGGCAGAGATATTATTCAGGATCTTTAAGAAGCCTTTGTGTGTGCTGTGGAATTCATCCAATGGTAGCTTAGTGTAAAGGAGCTAATCGTTTTTGGTTTTGAAATGTCATTTAAAGGTTAAAGGGTTTTTTTAGGTCACTGAAATCAAACTGGAATAGAAATCTGGATACAATTTTTGCCAAGCCTCTCTATGACAAATTAGAAAACAATGAACCAAGATCAGATCTCTGAATATCCAATTCAGACTTTTCAGATGGGGCATAAGGAAAAATAAAATGAGGGCTATTGTGAGGAACTTGCATAAATAGTTGTTTGAAGGAGAGATATGACGTTAGCATTGAACATACAAAGAAGTTCTTTTCAGAACATTATGTTATCCTTAATTTACTCTAAAAGACAGGGAAGTATTAACAGTAACAATGAAGGGTAACATCATCAGTCACTATTGATTAGAGTATCAATATCATTTGAACTGACAATTTCAGTCCACACATACAAAAACCTCCACTATACAAAAATGCTGCCAAAATTAACAGATTAAATAAAAACTAAATACACTTTCCAGAGTCAAATTCTAAACAGTTAACACTGTGAGAGTTCCCTTCCTCAATTTGCTACACAGAGTTGAAATAACTAGGTTAATTAGGTTAGGTTACAAATTACTCCAACACTAGCACCATTTACCCAGCATTTGTCAAAATAATGCTGTTGGAGTTGAAATCAACTTTGAGAGGTTTTGCTCTGATATTTCAACTCTTTAGTTTTGATGTGTATGTTTGAATACAAATTAGGGCTGCCACTAGTCAATTAGAAGTTTTTAAAGACACAAAATTTCATATTAACAGTGAATACACAGTAGTTATGGTAGGGGGAATGTTGCTAAGGTGACTGCCTTAACTGTAAAGTGCTGCAGGAAACACAAATGATAGTATTTCGTGTTTGATCAGACATGTCTTAGGTTGCATTTACCCCTAAAATCTGGCGGACTCAGTTTAGTTTTGGTTCGAGGATGAAGTTGCAGCATTGTTTCACTTTTCACATGGTTTGGCTCTCTTTGTCAAGCAGACCAAAGCCTGTCAAAATTTGTGCTATATAGCCATCAGCAACTAGTTGGGTCTGTAGCTGTGGCCTTTGTCCTTGCCATTCAGCCTGTTTTTGCACTTCAACACAGAAATACACAACTGGCTTTAAGTAATAATATAACTTAGCTTAAAGAAGCTTGGCAGTATGTTGAGATAAAGGAAAGATAAAGTTGCATTTAGGCTGCTCAGGTGAAATTGGCATATTTACCAAAGCACATAGTAACCATATTCGGCATGGACCTGGCCGACGGTGCTAGCAAATGCTGACACTAGCCACTCCTTGTTGGATATTGTCAGTGAATGCTACATTAGCTTGCTACATGTCGTTTTAGTTGGCCAACCCACAATGCACTGATTTTTGGTTTGCTTGCCTTGTTTGGTTCAGATGGCTTTCTTACCCATCACATCTGACCTATATTTCGCTTAGAAGCTTAGCAAGACTGACATTTATTTTGACAGACCAGAGTCCAAACGAGATTTCAGCTTTCACACAAGCCCATATCAATCAAACTTTCCAAAAAACTGTACCAGAGTTTGTCTTGTCAGGACCAAGCATGTTAGTTGCGAAAGCAAGTTAAATTGGGATTCAGTTTTACACATATTTGTTGTTAAAGTGCCAAACCTCTGTTTGAACAACTTAAAAACCCTGTAAGATACCAATAATCTTATGAATGAACCTCAGGCCTCTTTCTCCTTTCTTGTTCTCCTCCTGTTTCTCTCTTCTGTTCCTTTCTCTTCTTCTCCTTTCCTTCTCCTTCACCTTCTCTTTCTCCTTCCTACATGCCTTAAAATCAGCAGAGAGCAGTTTTTGGTGTAATTTCCATTGGCTGGGTTATCTCTTTGGCACTAGAGGGTCAGCCAACTCCAGAACTGCAGAACATACAGACACATACACACGAATTTCACTGCCCAGTAAAGGCCTGAGAATTTGTCTAAATCAATTTTCCCATTTGCAGAGTTAATTTTGCACGTGAGAATTCCTGGTCAGACTGTTTACACGGCTGGTGCTGATCTGCAGAAGAGGACTGTACACTGATCTTGTTTCATATTACTTGTTGAGTGACATGTTTAATAGTTTCTGCAGTCCCGCAGGGTTAAGTTGGTTTGCTTGCCATGTTCAGCATCATTTAACACTAAAGTTCTGAAGTTTGGCACAAACCTGGATGGTGGTTTTAATAGAGTGTGATGTTTCTTTTGGTGGAGATGTGGATTTGTTGACTTAAGGACCTCACCTCTTAAAGCCGTTACGCTCTCCTGCCCTTAAATTTGATGACAAGCAACATTAATCTGGTCACGCTTGGTCATGCATGAGCAGGAAGAGGAGCGCTCAGTAAACCACCATCATTAGGACATTAGTTTGTGTGTTTATTCATTCCCATGTGTGTTAAGAACTTGCTCAACCATTTCAAGTGTTTTTCTACAAATGTAGCTTTTCCCAGATCCTGAAGATTTGACCCCAGAAAGCCTGCCATTAGCTCCCCATGCATTCTTTGTATTTCTGTGTCACTATCTATTCCATCTGCTTGTTTCTGCGCACATGCTCTAACATAATTTGGCACAGGCATGTGTGTGTGAACAGCCCTCCGCGGGATCATCTGCTTTTAGTTACAGAAGCCTTGAATTGTTTCACTGGTTTTGATGAAAACCTGCTGCCTGCAGCCAGAACAGGACATGTTTTACATTGGGTCAGACTCAGCAAATATGCGCTGCAGGACTCCTTAAATAAAGGAAACAGAAAACATCGCTCTGTTTTATTGCACAATGTACATATAATTTGTTTTAAGTTATGGGACTCTCAGCTTTGCTTGGAGTTTCCCTTGAGTGTTCCCTGTAACCTCTGTGTGCACACAGAGTTAATTATCATCTGGATGCAGTAAAATCCCCAACAATTTACTCAGAGAGGGAAAGGAGTAACAGTCAAGAAAGACTGTAAAAAAATGTGTGTCAATAACCCAAATTTGTAGGTGACTTTTACTCTGAAATTTCACCTCTGAACTTAAGACCTGCATGTGACACTCATAGTTTCATATGCCTTTCACAATTATGAAAATTGAGTAACATCACACTTTTTTACTTTTTTACTTTTCCATTATTGTCAAAAGCATATATGTCAACAAGAGCATGTGGTTTTGGTTTTAAAATCATGTTTCATGTTTAATAAGAAAGCCATGACTATAATTTTTGCCATAATCAAGCAGCCCTAGTGTCAAGATAGTGTGCTGGAATTTTTTCTGAAAATGAAAACAAGAAATAAACTTTTGATGGGTGCCTAGAATTATTTATTGATAAAGTTTTGTTAAATATTGTGACATTGTTTGCTTTTCACTTTTAAACCATTATATTAAGATGCCCACAAGCTCTGGCTCACAGAAGTGAACGCAGACACATCTTGACCTTGCTTGTCATCACTGTTGGCATTTATCATTGCTGTTTTTAATCAAACCATCTCAGTCTGTGCATGTGCAGCTCATCCTGACACAGACACATGCTCATGCTGTTTACAGAGCGAGATGCACCAGGATCCTTGTCTTCCAAGTATGGACAGAAAAAATTCCCCTCCTCCACATCTATTCTCTCTCAGCCAGAGAAGGAGAGGAATGGCAAAGCAGCATTGAAAAAATGTCTCTCTCCTCCTCCACTTATCTTCTATTATTGTAGCTTCTTTGCTGTTTCCTGGTGTGAAGCTGCAGCGGACTGTGGGAACAGCATAGCTGCCTGTGATCTGACTGACCATGAGGAGAATCCACAGATAATCGCGTGAAACCACAAAAAGATTAAACATGCCAACAAGGGGAGACACTTATTTATGACATCAGAATCAGCTGAGTGTTAGCACCAGTGCTATCAGCAGTACTAACACAGCTTTGGTGTGCATCTTTATGCTGCTGTGTTGACTGCAGCTGAGACAAGAGGCATTATGTTATTTGATTATCCATCAGCCTGTCCTTCTGTTTACCTGTCAGAGCCATTTTTCTGAGCCTGATCAACAAGAGTACTTGAAGTTTTGTTTGTTTTTTGGTCAAACTTTGTACAAATGTTTGCAATGGCTCAAGGATAAACTAATTTGATTTTGAAGGTCATCAGACAAAGGTCATGGTAAAACCAACTGATGAGGCTTTGAAAATTCTTTGCCGAAAGATAAAAAAAAATACGATTTTAGAGGTCATAGGTCCATGGTCAAGGTCTTGCAGTTTTATGTTTACCCCTTGCTTGTGATCTCAACATCTTAATAACAGTTAGAGGTATTTTAAAACTCTGAACACATGTCTACTCTTACCAAAGTATTATAGCCCTGAATTTTTGAAGGTCAGAGGTCAAGGCTGAAGCCCTGTGATCATCCCTTGCTTGTAATAAAATGTTTTGTATGATGTGCTGGATTTTTGGCAAACTTTGCACGATTGGTAACTCTGACTCAAGGATGGAGTGTTTTGATTTTTAAGATGTCAAAGGTCAAGGACATTTGACCTCACAATCCTCACTGTCTCTATTTATAGAGTATCTGAGGGATTTTTCAATCAATTTTCTTCATACTTTGCGCAAATGTGTACTCTGGCTCAGGGATGAGATTATTAGATTTTGGAGGTCAGAGGTCAATCTTGGGTCTCAGGTCTATCTCTGGCTTGCGAACATCATATCTCGAGAATGCTATTATGTTGTTTTTATATTTCTGAAAAATGCTTGGATTTCTCGAACCCGTAGTCATATCATATTGTATCAATATCGAGATATCTGGCATTAATATTGAGATATGAAATTTTGTCCATATCGTTCAGCCCTAATGTCCACTCTGAAGCAAGGATGAACATAGTAGACTCTGGAGGTCGTAGGTTAAATGTCAAGTCATACAGCTCATGTTTAACCTTTACTTTTGAATACAATTAATCAAGAGTAATTGTCAATAATAATGACTCAAGGATGAATTGAATTCATTGTCTTCAAAAATCCTGGTCTCAAGGCCTGTTTGTCCCTGGGTTACAAGGATTCTACAAATTATCCCACCACAAAGACCCCACCTCACCCTCTCTAAGCCCTTTTCTCTTGACCTCTGTACTATCACTGTCTGGCACTTGAAATCTCTCTAGATGCATAAAACCTCTGGGCAGTACTTCCAGTTTAGAATATAGGCCAAATTTGATTTTCTTTTTCTGCTAAGTTTAAGAGCTATTATTTTCCCCGCATTGCAATGTGCTCTTTATCTGTCTCATTTAGTGCTGCATAATTAGCTCTGTGCCTAAACAGATCCATCTGACATTTATGGAGTAAAACTATCCTGATTGTCTCCATATGGAGGCCATGATTTGTGGTTTAAAGCTGTAAGCATGTCTTTACACAGTGACAAATGCAGGTTTAACATCCTGGTGAAACTATGCCACCTTATCGAGGGTGCACAGTACCATGTGAAACTCTTAAATACACTAAAAAAGAAAAAGGCCATTGTTGTTTCACTGAATTCCAAAGGAAACCCAGATGTTTATGCGAAAGTTAATGGATACGTTCAATTTAACAGGGTTGCACAATATTTACTGCCACAGGGACACAGAGCTAGAATGTTATTGCATGTTTTAGAGAGTAATTGCATCAGAAACCTTAAATCAGACCAAACAGCCAAACCCCCCAAAACCATACAACATAATGTTAAAACAACAGCAAGTGTTGCAACAGAATCTCCTCACGTTTTTTTGTCACTACAAACCAAAACAATTGAGTCAGAGGGGGAGTGAATGTCCTAACCTCAGATTAATTTGGAATGAGGCTTTTGTTGGTACCAAACCATGTGAGAAAAACTCTGAACAGTTTAAAGATGCTCTTTGCAAACCTCTAACCAAGTGGCCCAGTAAAAGGCAGAGTAATTGCAATAAGAGTGGACAAAAAATTCAAATTTGTTTTAGTATTTAAAGATTTACCAATACACTTAACTAAAATTACAAATCACAATAAAAGGTTGACAGTACAATTTGATAAACTTTTTATTTTCAGAGACACAAGATTGAAGTCAGTCATTTCACAGCTGCTTTTGATGACATTTTTTGTTGGTCATGGCACAAGAAAGAAGAAAGAAGATGTTGATGATCTGAATACGAATGCAATTATGTGATTTTTTTAAAAGGATTTGAGAACATTGCAAGACAGGGCAGTTTTCCACACTTGCAGTAATAACTCAAAAAGCTTTTGATGAAATTTTCTGGTATTGTGGATCATGGCACAAGGGAAAAGTTATTCAATTTTGGTGGTGATCCCAGTCTGGATGTAGATTCAGCAGTTTTTTAGATGATTTTTTGACATTGTGACATATAATTGATTATAATATTGATTATTAAAATTGATTGACCATGTAGAAACAAAAGTAAATGGGATAATGAAAATAATTAATTTGTATGAAAAGTTATAAGTAATTAGAGAAAGCTTAAACAGTGAGACAGACATTTTTGCGTGCCATAGTATCTACTATGACAAGAATCTACGTACAGCTATACTCTGACACAGTTTTGTTACAACCCTTTTAGTCACCCAAATATAATTTAACACAGGTCCATCCTTAGGTGAAAATGTCCATCACCTTTTGGAGACTTGCAGTCATCAGTTCTGACATAAAGACTTGTTTTAGTCTTTGCTTCTGCTGTGTTACTGTCGGTTTGGAGCACTTCTAATTTTATTTTATTTTCTCTGACAAATGGAAAGGAAAACTGAAAATAATACTGTAATTGTGAATTCAAGTTGTCAGCTTCTAATTTATTTAAGTCATGGCGGGTTGTAGGGGAAGATCCAACTACTTGTAACTTTGTGGTAGTGACAATTGAAGGAAGACTCAGAAACAAGGGGAATAGGTAAATTTAATAAATATGTGACTGAGCTCTATATGTACTGTGACCATAGCCTGATAAACTTATACAGGCTGGGCATATAATTGTATGTATGACACAATAATAGAATAAACACTTCAAAACATCTGTAAACCAAGCAAGAAATGGCTTTTATAAGGTATATACAAACATTCAAACATATTTTTGTTCCTCCCTTTAGAAAGTATGATGCCCATTTTTTGCTTGTGTTTAAAGAAAGTTCTTATGAATTATTAAGAACAAATTATACCTCTCAGTACTCAGCACTGTAATTATTACCTCTCTCCATTTTATGGCACCAGTAGCTGCTTGAGATGTCAATCACTCAATCAATCAATCAATCAATCAATCAATCAATCAATCAGTCTTTATTTGTATAGCACCAATTCATAACAAGTGTTATCTCAAGACAATTTACAATAGAGCAGGCGAAAGACAAACTCTTCCTTTTATGGATACACATATATGCATAGATACATATATACAAATATAAAATACACACACACATATGTATGTACATATATATGTATATGTCTATGTTTATATATTTACATATATATATTATATATATACACACACACACACACACACACCTCTATATATATACACACACACACACACACACACACATATATATATATATATATATATATATATATATACACACACATATATATATATATATATATATATATATATATATATATACACATCCAACACCCAACATGAATCTAACAGCCAATCAGGAATCCCTCATCATGGCAGCAAGAAAAAACCTTTTGTTAAGCAGCAGGAAATCTTGAATGTGGTGAACAGCCATCCATTCGATGTGGATGCTGGATGTGTGGGCAAAGGATGGGAGGTTGGTTGAGTCACAGAGTTACTGACAATATGACACCGATCAATTACCACAGGGTAGACTAGTCAAGCAATGAGCGGACTAGACCCACATGAGAAAGGGAGACTTTAAGGGGCAGCAGCTCTAACAGAGTGTCTCAGACTGAGAGAGAATACGTCTGGATCAGGAGTACTCTGCATATGAGAACTAGAAGGTTTTTTGAACACGAATAATTTTGAACAAACCATAGCAGTCATCAAAAATGAATATATGAACCTGAGTTAAGGCAAAATATGACCTCTTGAGTTGGTGGGATCATGTAAGTATTTTAAATATGGGTTTTTATAGGCTATGCATAGGCTATGGCAGGGCTCAGCTTTGGTGTCTGGGGTACATTGAAAATGTGAGAGTTTTCTCTCACATCAGCAAAGAAGGTCAAGAAAAAGAAACTCACCAACTGAGTGAGTTATCTGGTTTCCTCTTTCATATCAGTGTGGAAGGAAGGTCCCTCTGGAGATAAACTCAGAGGGAATCATTTTTTCTTGCTTCATGGATTTTCACATCATGGGGCCACTTCTGTTTGTTTCCTGAAAACTGAACCACAGCCCAAAAAGCATTTTATTCCCCTGATAGTGGTCAGTATATTCTGCGCATGTCTGTATTTAAGGATGTCAGCTTCATATTAGGTTGACAAAGAAAGTCAATGCCAAAGTGTTTTCTTCATACTGTGTCCTCATTTTGTGTTAGCCAAAAGTTCACATACATGTGTGAAGAAGAGACAGGATGTGAAATGACAAACTTCTCCCACACAGTTTCTTACTCTGGGGGGTTGTTAGATACTTCAGCAGGAACAGGAGGTTGTTGTAGGAATGTGTCTGGTATGTAATGTAGTTTTCAGAGGGGTCTGCAGATGACATTGACCAGATGTTTGTGTGATCTTCAGTTTACCCAAACATGGACAGACAGTGGAAAACCTACATTTGTATGTACAGTCAATGTGAAACAGTGATGGGAACTTTTCTGCCACCATGTGGTTCAAGGCAGTACTGCACCACCCAGACCTCGACAGCTATGTATTAAGTGTTTTCAACAGAGAACATTTGAAAAAAAAAAAAAAACAGTATTTGTCTTCACAAGATAAGAGTCTTGAGCTTTTAAGGCGACATTTAAGTATAATTTCCATGTTTGGAGGTTGTTTTCAGCACATTAGACGTGGATTTGCCTACTTTGGCAAGAGGAACAAGCAGTGGAATAGTCAAAACATTTTGCTGTGCTTTGTTTTAATTATTTTGAAAGTTAAAGTGTTTTTTCATAAAGGAGCCTGGGTTTTTTTTTATTTTGAAAGTCACTTTTAATATAGCACAAAAATCTGCAGAAAGAGGCCAAAAAAAGACAAAAATTCAGTTCGCATTTTAAACAGACCTAAGGCCCAGCTTCATACTGTGGCAGCTGTTCTTTGCCCTATAGCTGTACCAAATCATCGTTCCTATCCCAAAGATTTTGATATCCGTAATAGAGTAACACCTGTGAGATTATTAGGGCAGACAAAGCTGTGTTTACATCCATGTAGTTAAAGTTCTAGTTAAGTAGCAACATTTCTGGTAGGTTTCTCAGCCTTGCCCCTGCCAGCTCTGCAAAGCATCAGTGTTGCACTCTTGCTTTCAACCCTCCACCACCCCTGCATCCACCTGAAGGCTTTGACAGGGATTTAAAATACTACCTCATAGTGCAGCGCGATTAATTGACTTACAATTATGGCTTCCCACGATCATAGAAATGGACTAATCACCATCAGGCAACCAAAGGCACTGTATGCACGCTGGCGCTGTGCTCCTTCACTATTGGTTGGAGCTCAGCAGGCATTTGGCAGGCACTTAGCTGTAAGGGGAAAAACTAAGCGGCTGCATGTATACCAATATAATACTAATAATATTGTCCCTAATATTAATATTTTTGTCTGCTTCTTAAGTCCTCAATAGAGGGCAGTAGAAAGTGCACATGCTTCACAGCAAGAAGGTTGCTGGTTCAATTCCCATGTCATTCTGGGCCTTTCTGTGTGAAGTTTGCTTGTTCTCATGTGTGGGTTTTCTCTGCTTTCATAGGTTGACTGGGGATGCAAAATTGCCTTTAGACATGAGTGTGAGCTTGAATGGTTGTTGGTCCCTATGCGGCTCTGCGACCGTCAGGTGACCGGCTCAGGGTGCACCCACCTCTCGCCCCATGTCAGCTGGGATAGGCTCCAGCCCCAGCGACCCTGAGAGGATGAAGCGGTATAGATAACGGATGGATGTATAACTCCCCAATGGAGCTTTAATTACCTTGTTAAGTTGAAAGCTAGTAATTCTCAAATTATATTAATAAATCCTGATTTTCTCCAGTAATTTCATAACATGCTATACTAGTCTCAGACAGGATTTTTCTCTTATTTCTTTGGCTCTTCCTAGAACTCTGTTATGCAACGGCTCTACTGTTTGGTTTACATTAAGCATGTGTTTAAGTGGAGATCTCCAGATTTCTTATGATCTCCAGGGTAAACTTTAGGTGTAACTTCCTCTCTGGTGGGCTTGTCTCAAAGCTGTATGTTTCTGATGACATCAGACATATCATGCAGGTGTTGTTGAAATTTCAGGCCGTCTTGGCTCAGGTCTGAACTGATGTAACCTCTGACAAATTACACCAAGCACTGCGATACATGGATCTCCAGAATGAAGGCCCTGTGTGCCCAAACCTCAGCTCCTCCCTTGTTGGCATCTTCTGTTTCTATCTCAGATCCTGTCAAAGCAAACTCTCTCATAAAGTTTTTCCCTTTCAGCCCCGGCAGCATTAAACAATCACAAACACACTGTCATACACACATGGTTATGATAAGTCACTGTTTTTGTGAGGCGCCCTGTTACCATAAACACTCTGCCACCGTACGTCATACTGATTTTTCACTGTTTGGAGATTTTCAAACCCTACCTTTCCAGTCTTAGGATTCACATAAACACTCAGCCAAGCACACGTGAGGCTGCAGAAGTTTACTGGATCAGATACAGATCCTCCAGAGCTCAGTGACTCACCAGCTTCTGTGTATCCACAAGGCGGACATCAGCACTCATGACTGTAGTCTCTCAGGCCTTTTTCTGCTCTGTGTGTTTGCTCTGTGGAGGATCAGGATGTTTGTGCAGAGTGACATCATCTTTATCTCCTCACATGTGAAGACTGGAGCACTGTGCTGGTGGTGTGCGCAGTAATATAGAAATACAGTATCACGAAGACATATAAAGCCTAATGAAATTACTTAAAAGTAAAATATATTTTGAAACAGAATAAGAAAAGAGTAGTGTTATTATTACTGGTTAGACAAAATAAAGCAGCAATTTGATGTTAAATTTTCTGGTGAAATTACAGTGGTTAAAAAAACAGATTGGATGCCTTCATTTTCTTTGCACAATACAAAATGAGGTGACAATGGATCAGTCGTAGAATCTGTCATCTTTCAATCTTTGAGTCAGAGGTTTGATGCCATCGTGGTGTGTATATGGGCTGAAGCACTTAAGCCATAATGTTTTCTCTCATGTTTACTATAACGACACAGAAGATGGACTTTTCAATATATTTCTGGGCAACAGCCCATAGAAAGTGTTTGGGAATGGGCAAATCCAACAGGTGATTGGTCAACTGTTCTGTCAGTCACATTCATTACAGGCTAATCAGTTTATGTAGTAGGTGGGCACTACTGCCACAGTGTAAAAGACAAAACATAGGCCACTACGTAAAACAAACAAGTTGGAAGTGGAGCAACAATATCCTTTCTATCGAGCAGTGCTTTCAGGGTTGTTTATTTAAAAAAAATGCCATCCAGATCTGACAAACTTCGACTGAAGCTGTTAGCATCTATGCTAATCTCTGTGCGAGCAGTCACTTTCAGCTGCCATCTCACTCGTAGCTCCGACCTCTTCCTGCTCTAAAGGATTCTGATTTAGGCCATGCTGCTTTGGGCCAAGCACAGTCGCTATAGATTGGAGCTTGGCAGGATGGATCTTCCTGATTACAGACATTAAATTAGGCAGATCAACTTCAGCTGTCACCGAGTGTGAATGTAAAGTCTGTGGTTGAAAGTGTGAAAATCCTCATGACCACAGAAGCACTGTATAAGCTCAAGTCCTTTTACCATTTACAGCAAAATCAGCGTTTTACATACCAGGATGGATGCCTATGAACGCTATTGTTTGGCGTTTTTTGACTCAGCTTTCTTTTCACATCAAAAAGGGTGCATATTTATGTGTATATTTTGTACATTCTAAAAAAATATTGAGCTGTGGAAGTCAAAAAGGACTTGACATCAAGTGGCTATGACCCGGTGCTTACTGTAATTAAAGACACACTTAATTGGTATATCTGTTTCTGTAAAGGACAGGAAAACTTTGTGACTTTCACCGTGTGGTTCAGAAGCTGAAACTGTACCACACTTGCTTCAGGATCAGCTACTTAGAATGGTAGAGGCTAGAGTATACAGTCACTATGTTCATCCTGCAGCTCCAAAATTACCTTCCTCCATACTCTATCATTAAATTCATTATTCTGGTCATATAAGTGACTTTTGTCAAATAAAATAGGCTGCTATGGTACAAACACAATCAATCAGGATGCCATGTTAAATGTTTTGATGGACTGTGACTAACAGGCCAACAACAAGTGCTTTCATTGGTCTGATGTGTACTTACTGGACATGAAACCTCAGAAAAATAGACCAAGGATAGAAAAATAAAAGCTGCTATTTAGCTTGGTGACATTATGTTGCTGGTGTGCAAGCTTGCATTGACTGGCTAATTTTTTTTTAACGTAAAAATAAGATAATTATTTTGGTGTGCAAAGACTTTAAGAGCAGAAGTTACATTCCTGCAAAAGTATGGCCCATTTATGATAGTTACTAAAAGTGGCAAATGTCAGTTATTAAAAGAGGTGAATGATAATGAAAGTATTTAGAGAAACTGGAAGAAATCGGTATAGTCTTAAGGGGGGGTGCTGTAGGCTAGTGGTTGTGTCCGTGTGCCAAGGCTACCGTCCTCTAAGAGGTGCAGCCTGAGTTGCCCATTCGACCTCATTCTACATATCATTCCCCATTCTTCCTCTCCATTGTCCTTTTCACTATGCATTTACGCAAAACTGCCACAATGAAACTCAGTCACCGTTACACCTCAAGACATTCTCATTAATTCTGTAAGGACCTTGTATCTTTGCTAAAACATAGTGCAATAAAGCCTATGGAGTTATACTTAAGCCAGAAAAGTTCCATGATTAGAGTCTTACCTGGAAGATCAGAGCCCTCATCATCAGTGCGATAAGTCCTCTTAAGATTTTATCCTGCTAAGCCCGATACCATCTCACACTGATACCCTCATTGGCTGTAAGGATCATTAGCATGATGCTCTTTTTAATGCAATTGTCAGTCTGGTCTTTATGTTTTATCTTCCAACTGGTGTTTGGGTTCATGCGGGTGGGGAAACAAACTGGGAAATCAAAGAACCAACTTTGATCTACCTGCAGATTACTGAGCAGTGTTTGGAGGAAAGGTAGACATCACAGAGTGGTGGGCTTTTCATCACATGGGAACACATAGGGTCATCATTGTGCATGTTGGTTAGTGGTTCAGGTTCACTGGTCGTGCCCTTAAATGTGCAGGAATGTGTGCTGGGCTTAATTGCACCTCAAAGAGAGCTGAGAAAAGGGCAAGTTAAGAAAAAGATCTAAGATATAGAGCAACAGGTGAAAAAAAGGACACCTTGGTTACTTGTAAACACAAACAGCTGTGATCTGTTTGAGTAGTGCTGACCATAGATTTGATATTAATATAGAAAACTTGTCACTGTCTCCTCCCTCTTCCATTGTACAAAAGTGAAGCCAAAGTACCTCCGCAGAAGGCACTGATATGTTGTGTTGGTGATGTAATCTCTGCTGCATAATATAATTGTCGGCACCAGATTTACAAGCTAATTGTACTTATTCTCCACTTTTTACTTGCAATCAATCCAAGTGCAAAGTCCTAGTCAAATGCTCTGTTAACGATGTAAAGCATCTGCCTGCCACTAGTAAGCGCTGTAGCTAAAGTCAGTGGCAGAAGCCTTGCTGTCCAAATGTCATCAAACCTGGATGTGAATAAAAGATATTTAATAACAACTTTGGGGTGAGCGGATAACACACATGGTATCTTTTTGGAGTATCACAGTATTATACTCTAAAAGCGTAAAGTGCAGATGTATTAAATCTGAGTCAGGTCTAACTCATACAGTATTTAATCCCTTGTTTAAAGCAGCAAGAAACAACATTCAGAACTTAAACATGGATGTAAACCTGAGAGGTAACTGAGGCCTGTTGTGCTAGTAGGGCTGAACAATATGTCAGTTTAATGTTGCAATTGTGGTGTGCACATGGACTATAGTCACATCGCAGAATGTAAAATGTGAACTTCTCAATGTAAAGACAGTCAGAGGGACATTTTTTGTATAGAATGGTCTTTAAAGTGGCAAATACAAATACCCAGCTGCGCAACACAGTGAGCTTTTATAATTTAAAACACAGCTCTGCACATGGAAAATTTACGCAAAAACATTGTCAAAAGTGATTGATAATGCAGGCCACAAGAAAAGCAACAGAAAGCCACAAGTTCATCCCTCAAGTCTGTAAAGGAAATGTGCCTCTACACTCTCCCACATAAATTGTTGCATAAAAACACAGTATTTATTCAAAAAAAGGTCCCTAAAAACATTACTGGGGGTAAAACATGGCAGTATCATTTTCCCCCAATATTGCATAGACCTTGTACTAGCGCTGCTTATATTAGCAGTCGCCAAACTCTGATCAGCAATACAACTAAACCTTGTGTACTGATGCTATCCTGTAACAAGTGATGAAGATTGCTTTGGTCTGATTTGATTCAATTTAAATTCATTCAGTCAGATTTAAATCAAAATTGTATCGGCGCTCTGGTGCGGTTGCAGCCATAGTGCTTGATCTATCATGACAGATTTCAGGTCGAACAAAATGTGTTTGACATGTATTTCAGCTTTAAAGTTTGATTCATGTCTTATCTGTTGACATGTAGAAGGTGGAGTCATTGACATATACTGCAGCCAGTCAGCAGCAGGAGATCTAAATAATTTGGCCTCACTCCCAGGCAACAGCTGCACCATTCCTCTTCATATACAGTCTATGGTGATGACAGTTTGCAAGGGCACTCCCTCTGTAATTTAGCATCCCCTAACTCCTGTGGCAAATGGTCAAAGTAAAAAATCATGTTAATCCAGCACCAGGAGCTTTTACTGCTGCAAGCCAGCATGTTTCTCCTCAATAAAACCCACATGTTCTTCATTTTAAAAGTCAATATCTGTAAGTCTTGTGACACTAATCTGATCTGGTGCAGGTGGTCCTGTAGTGAACCTGTGGCAGAATGAGAATTAATCCTACGAAAGAAAAATACTTCACAGAGCAGGGGTATAAAGGTGAAATGGAGTGACACAGAGGTGTTTAAGAGCACAGATAGGAAATTATGTATTCCAGCAGACCACACATGTGTTATATACCACAGAAAATGAGCATTATAGGAAGGTGGAGTCACTAAGAGCCAAAGGTCTGGTTGTTTCCCATGGATCGAGAGCCACATATTGAGTCAGTTATCAGGTATGCTGGAGGTGGCGTGTAAGAAGACAGTATAATGAGCTATAGAAAATCTAGAATAAAGAATGAGTAATGTTTTAGATGTCAGTTGGAACAGATCAGGATGTCTGGTCGCGGAAATACTTTATTTGTCGTATGAGAACATGGAACAGACAGAGAAAAATATTTGAGGGCAGTGTAGCTGTTCAATCTCCAAACAGGCTTGTCCAAATCCCTGACAGGCTTTTGGCCCGACGCCTCACACGTGAGTCTGGAAACAGCTGGATGATTGAGGGGGAAAAAAAAGAGCAGAGGAGCAGTGGAATACAGAGCCAGCGCAGTGCAGGCCAGTTCCCAGGCTCAGGCCTCTGGAGACCCTAGAGGAGAGGAAACCGGGGGGGGTGTGAGGGGGACTAAATGGGCTGAGAACAGCTGCATTGATGTCCTTTTGCTTGCATGGTTATACAGAGCCAATAAGTGACTCTTCATGTGGCCTAAAAAGCAAGTCTTTATTGTGGCTTGAATAATTAGGAACAACTGTCAAAGTCAGTCAAGAAAGTCTGCAATCTGCCTGTGTCCCTAACATCTTCTACACATGTGCCAGGATCCAATTGTTTGTTTTCTTTCTTGGTATCATTGCAAGTTTGAATAAAGCTAAGATGTCACAGGGAACATAAAGTTCAGGAACAACTGCAGGTGTTTTTTAACCCCATACAACCCCCTCTGAACTGAAAAAAAATTAAAATTATATTTATAATTTGTATTTTTCATGTTTAAACAATGAGGTTGATTTTGTTTGTGTGTCAGAGTTGTTTGAAGAGTAATAAATGACCTAAACAGCTGGTTTTAGCTATACGAAGCTAATTAGCCACACCTTCTGGCTGAATGTTTTTATTGTTCTAGGCATCTGGCAACTTAATCTTGCACTTGAAAGACAGAAAGAACAACAAAGCATCAGTGGAACAGGGAACTTTGTGGAGCATTTAGAAGCCAAAAGCTAATTTCAGGAGCTAATTAGTATTTTTAGAAATAAGAGATAAAGGAAATATGTCTGTGCAGCTTCACATTCATCCAGGTCATGGTGATCCAAAGCTAAATCCAAGAGGCAACTGGATTGAGAAGTGGTGCAACATTCTTATCCAGTCCAGTTGCTACTCTTATCAAGCTTTGGATGATATGAAGGAAGTGTTAACGGGATACTTCAGTATTTATTACGGGAGGTTGTGTGCAGTTCTATTTTACAGTCAATATAGTAGTTGCCGTAAGTAGGTACAGCTTTGTCGCAGTCAGGAGAAAACCTACACTGAAGTTAGGCCAGACATAGCAGCAGATGGTAAGTATTTAAGTGCTATTCTTGTGGAGATTAACTTGAAAAGTAACACTGATTGCAGACTTTATTGGTCACATTGGAAATTCTTTACTTTGCAAATAACAGCTTACTCATTTTGGGATAACTTTGCCCAAGGCTTATGCTGAGTGACACTGTAGAAGTTGTTGGCTAGCAGGAAAGTTAAGTCTTGTAAATGTGTCCAGTACAATGTACAAACACACTGATGTTATTTTAATTGTGTTCTAAACAACATTTCACAAAATGCTAAGCTTTAGGTCCCACCTGCAGCAATGTATAGCTTAACTTCAGTGATGTTTTTCTTCTTACCGAGGCCAAGCTAACCATGTCATTGACCACTGACATGTAACTCATTAAGCCCCAGTTGAAAAATACTGAATTATCCCTTTAAAACTTAATGAATTTTGTGTCCTTGCATTTTAAGGATCATGCCAATCTTGTCCATTTGGTTTCCAGTTTGTTACAGGACTATATGTTTTAGGTGAAGCCTTATGAAGCTAGCTAGCTGGCACTCTTCACTCACTGTAATGATTGTGCTACTTTTCACCCCTGGCTGTCAAGCCTTGAACTTGGCTATTGGTGATACTAGACTGTCCACATTATGTATGATGCATCAAAAGTTAACAAACAAACTTTGTGGGGCAGCTACAGCCAATTTATCTCTGAAGTCAGAAGAAGAAAGAACTCTTCCTGCTTTTGGTGCAAGTAGTAAACTAAGTTAGGGAGCCTGAAAGTAAGCCAGTTTCAGCTGATTAAACTTACTTGTATAGGAGATTAGAATAAAAATGGAAGAAAATGCCTTTTAGGCTTTTATGCTTATTTTGGTGGGACAAAAACAGAGATAAAATGACTGAGGTTAAATGATGATGTTATTAGTTGGTCAGAAATGCAATTTTAACTTTTTTGTTCGCTTTGATCAAGTTATGTGTTCTTCCTATCTATTTCTGACTCAGCAAATGTATGTTAACTTTTGTGTTCAAAGCTTGTTCTACTGCCTCCAAGTGGCCAAAACAAAATCTGCTGTACAGTATTTGAGGTGCCACATGAGAGCAAAAAGTGGGTGAACTCTTAATTCACCCTTTGAGTCTTTTTGTTTTTTGTTTTTTTTACAATTAATGTACAGATCTGACCTTTATATGCTCAGCTGTGGAATAGATCAGCATGTGTGCTTGAAAGCAGAGCAGTAGTTTGTCCGAAGCCCACAGTGATGATTTACAGTGTCAGTGGGATATCTATGAGCCATCTGGAAGAAGTGGGGCTCAAACATGCAATAAAAGAATGAGGAGGTTGTAACACACGTGGCACATGTGATGGATGACATTGCATGAGCCTTGGTAGGTGTCTGTTGTTCTGTCGAGCTTGAAAACATCATCTACCCTCTTTTTGCTTTTTGTAATTGCTTTTTGAAATTGTTTTGTGTTTCATGAAACAGAGTTTAAACTCTTGTTTTTTTCTTTTTCTGCAGGGTTGTGGAGCAGCTTGTGGAAAATGTGACTGCAGTGGTGTCAAAGGAGCAAAGGTAAGTTTCTATCTGCACCCATTAGAGAAGACTGTTAATCAACCACTTTGTAATTCTTCACCTTTTTTGCACCAGGCTTACACATTGACACAGTGTCAATGAAAAGATATGGTTTTGCTGATCTAATGATTCCCATGGATTTCACTGATGTGTCTTAAGGCCAGTAGTCAGCAACCTTTCTGACGAAGGATCGCCAGTGATGCTGGCAGAAGAAGTTAGATCTACCAGCCTTGATACACTAACAAAAACACTTAATGTGGTCACAAAATACGATTCGAATTTACCCAAGCTAATAGATGCAGTCTTCAATCTATCAAAGACCTCAAGAAAAACAATAAATTCAAATTTGCAATCAACAACTTGAGCAGCCTATTGCGAAACACAGCTCACTAAACTTTAAAGACTGGAACAGTATAAGAGGGCCTGTATTAAACATTTCCAACAGTCTAACCATCTTGCTCATACCAAAAATGAACAGGGTAAAACGATCAGATCTTTTTACCTGTCAAAGCAACTAGATTCACCAGATCCACACATTGCGTGGAAATGTGGACCTCTCCATCAAGTGTATCAGATTAAGACCTTATGCAAGTCTGTGTTAAAGATCTATTCCAGCCAATTACCAGCCAACTTCCAGCCACTTGAATTCCCTGTAACATCTCTGGGGGTGTCAATTTCCTTAATTTCACTGAAAACACTCCCATTAATGTAGTTTCAGGGTGTCTCCATGAGATGGCCCTCTCTTCAGAAGAACACAGCCTCAACCTTGTCCCTGGGTATTCAAGTAGCTGTGAAATCAACAGAGAGCAACGTTGAAACCAAAAATCCACACAAACATGGCCTGAAGCTTACAGTTTTTAACTGTCAGGGTGGGTAGGCTTCATCTTGGATCTGCCCCGGACTAGCCAAGAGCCTGCCATGAAAGTGGGGAAGTTTAAAATGGCTGCATCTGTGCCAGTAGGTCAAGATCTACAGGTTGGTGACCTCTGCTTTAGCGATATCTAGGTGTGCAATGTGAATTTGTTCAACCATAAACTAATATTACAACTGCACCTTTTTTGTATTTGTAACATTGGGATGTTTTCGTGGGCAGGGCTTAGCTTAGGGTAAAACAATCCTCCCAACACTTAAGCTGGCTTGCAAGTTGAATTTGGCTTTTTGGACAATGGTGGAAGATAATATGGGTCTCTCTGAGTCTGTGATGTTCTTACTCCCTGGGATGGAGAGAGTTACCTGAAAAAGTTAGCATTGTCAAACAGGCACAGACTTTTGTGCTGACAGTGAGCCAGAGGTTGATATTCCTCTTTGCCTCCAGCTATTGCAGTTGTGACTTGGGTTATTAAAAGGAATGATAAAATTAGTGATTAATGAGTTTTTTTTAAATCTCATCGTCATTACTTAGAATGTATTAAAATGTACAAATAGCAGAAATTTCTAAAACTTAAAAATTATATCTTACCGTGAATGGAGCTCTCTCTGTTTCATTTGTTCCATCCAAGTTTAAAAACTGTGACGTGTCAAGTTTGAATTTGTTCAACAGAGTTTCAAAGTAATACTGAAAAGATTTGTTAATATATTTTAATAAGTAAGTAGTATAGTAGTTTGTCACACTTTATGCATTAGTAAATACAAATAGACATGTACAGACTGATGACATAACGTAAAAGGTGTTTAAGATGCTGTTTTGTAGATATGAACATGGCATGCCATAAGACGTTGGCTTGATTTAGGATGTGTCTTGGGCTAAAACAATTGAAAACCACCACTTTCGTACAAACATACCAAAAGAGTTGTAACGGTACTCTCAGTGTCCTTAGTTGAGGGTCATCCCAGTGGAAATAGTGGAGCATGTCTTGAGTGGAAGAGCTGAGGAGGGAGCTCAGTCACGGAGCAAAAGGCAGGATGGGAACAAAGATCAGTTTGAATTAGAGCATGTCCACACACACAGCTGGGCCGAAGGTCTTATTCCCATCAGACAGAAGAGGGGTCAGAGATACAGATGCACAAGCGGTGGAGACACTAAACATGAACTGGGTATCAGTCACTGAGCTGTCAACACTTAAGCATGATTGTTAATCACTGACCTGAAACATAAAATGTTGGCACTTGGCTTTTTCCTCTAACGGCTTGGCCATAAACCTTGGATTGTTTCTGTACACGTAAGGATGAAAACACCTAAAAAAAAAATTCCGGCATGCATATGTTTTGGTGCATTGAATTGAGTAAATCTTGTATTGTTTTCCATTGATCTGATCATTTATTTGCTCAGGAAATAAGAAAGTCTCTGAGACTTCTTTCTTTATGTTTGAGTAGGTTCTCAGTCATCCAGGTTTTTAATTGTCTGAAGTTTATCCCATGCTGGCAATTGGACTTGTTACGTTTCTTGAAGATGCTTCACTTCACCAAAAGGCTTCTTCAGTGATTAACTACTTCAGTTCTTAACAGAAGAAGCCATTTGTAGGAGAGTCGGAACGTCTTTAAGAAACGTTGCAAGTTGCCAGTCTTGAAGATATCTCTTTTTTTCTCTTAACATGTTTAAATACAGCCACCAAACAGAAACATTACCTGTATTTTGGCCCTTAACAGTTATTAAGTAGACAACACTCGAAGAGCACAAACATTCGCCAAGGTAGCTCACGTGTTGCTGTTACACCCATAAGCAATATTTCGATGATGAAGTTACCATCATTATAGGATTACCTGACCCTGAAAACCTCCCCCTGACACTTGGAATCATGTTGATATCATTATTAGTTTAACAACTATTGAGCGAGAACAATATTTTACTTATAGCAGTTATCCAGATCACCACCAAAATCATATCATTTTTAAGTTGGGCAATTGCTGAAAATTTCACCTAAATTGATCTTTTTTTTTAAAGTAACAGCTTCTTTTAGTTAGAAACGTAAGCAAAGCAAAACAACATTTTTATTTTTTTGATAAATGGTACTTTTGATTTCTAAAGCAGATTTCAGTAATGTCTAGGTGAACCATTAAAGCATTCTTGTAAATTTGGCAATTACAAAGTGGTCCAAAAATGAGGATGTGAGTTAGCATTTAGCACTTCCTGTTTTCAACCCTTCAGAGTAAATGGGATTTAGAACACTGGTTGCAGATGAAGTAAGGTTCATGGTCAACACTAGCGCAACACTAGCGCATGGGATTTTAATGTTTAACGGAAAATAATAAAGTTTATGCTTTTGAATCTTAAACCATTGTTGTGTGTTTAAAACGACAATTACTAACCAACTGCTAACAAGGACCACAAAATGGCCGGGGACCCAATGGCAAGCGTTTCTGATTGTTTTTTAATAAGCCATACACTGTTGCCACAGCCATGAGGACCAACTTGATAAGGTCATTTGATTATGAGGAAACTCTCAAACAAGTGGTTTAAAAAAGATGTTATACATTGGAAATATTGCAATTGCTTCTATTTTGAACTGTCATGTTGTAATTTCATAGTAGCTTAGCTTTTTACTCTTGTCAATTATGTTTAAGCTCAAAACTTTGTGAAAAGTAGGTTCAATTTCAAGTTTTGTTTGCAAAAAAGGCATACAGAACAGGAAGACAGTACCATCACAACATTTGCATATTGACATGTTTATATTCAGAGATAACAGACGTATCAAACAGAGCCTTTAGGGGTAAGTGTTGATCATGATACACACATACACCTTGAAAACCTTGAAAAGGACCAATAACTGCCTTTTTTAAAATGTTGTGAACAAAAGACTGTAGGTCTAAAATAATTGCTGAAATGTGAGTTTATTTTCTGACTTCCTCTCCTGCTGTTTTGGTTTACATGTGTATTATTGGCTGAGTGATATCAGACTACTGCAGAGTGTTATCTCTCCTCTAAGTGCAACAGTCTGGCCTTTTGTGGCTTACTCATACTAACAGAAGCCAAACTTTGAGTCCACCCGACGTCAACACATGTACCGACTGTGATCAGTGGAGCTCAGCCAAAACCACTGTGGACTCAAAGCACCCCTGTGTTTGGAAATTCCAGAAAATCTTCAAAAAGCCCGCTGAAAAATCTCCTGTGAGCTTTGTTCCCAATGATATCACTTCCCGATGTGGCACAGCAGGGGTTGCCATGGTAACCCAGAGAAAATTCCCACGGTTGAAGATGCTGTGTTTTTCTTCTGACTGATGGGAGTCAGGTGTTTTGTGGTTAGGGACTTGAAGTCAGTCCAACAATGTTCAATGTGGTTTCATTTAGTCTACAGCTGCGTTTATCACGTCACTGACTTGGAGAGAAAATCCCCTTTACGAAGCAATGCTGCCATCTAGTGGAGAAGTGTGTTAATAGGCAATACAAATGTTCACAATGTTTTGGTCAGTGCAAAGGTCACAAATAAAGTTGTGTTACACTAATGTAGAGTAATTGTTTTAAAATAATTGTATCATAGCAGCGCAAAAGATAAATGTTATTTTAGTCAGAATTCTTTAGTTTAATGCAATGGGGTTTTTTTTTCAAAGCTTGTGTCTTTGGCATAGTTGTGAGAACAGAAAGAGACATGACAAACATTTTTGCTTATGTTTTTTATCAAATCCAGAAAGAACAGACTTTTAAATAGCATATAAATATAACATTATGAATAATCAATAATTTATCCAAAAATTAAATAATGTATTAATATAGTTCTGCTTCTGCATAATGAAATAAAGCTTTGATATTTATGAATAATACTACCATAAAATACTAACAATTATATTTTTTAAGTTATTTGCAAAAACATAAGCTTATTAAAATCCTGAGTGAGCTTGACACAGTTCAAGCCAAGTTAATGTAATATTTTATTCATTTAACATAATTAGTTAGTGTTACAGTTAGATGTAAATAAAGAAAGCTGAATATGATTGCTAATTTGAAACCAAGGACAAAACACATACCAAAATTCAAGATGCAACAGAAACCCCCAAATTTTAATATTCTTTGTTTGCAGATTCTGAATGTTTTTGCCATGTTTGCAATTTGTTGACATTTGAAAATGGCTCATGGGCTGCACCGTGAGCGTGCCCCCCCCCCGGCCTGCAGTTGTTCACTACAAAATTAGTTATAGCATAACATCCAATTATTCACTTATATTTCCCTCTCATTGCTTTGATTGCAGTATGACAATTTTGAAGATTTCTGATCTCATCATCCTGATGCTTCTGTGTTCACAGGGTGAGCGTGGATTTCCTGGTCTTCAAGGTAATATGGGATTTCCAGGGATGCAGGGACCTGAAGGGCCAGCAGGGCCGATGGGCTTTAAGGTCAGTAAACTTTTTCAAGGTCAGAAAACTCTTGAAAACATGTAATTCATCCATGTATTTATTATCTTAACTCTAGTCTAATCATGTGGCATGATAATTTGATTTTACCCCTTGGATGAAGAGTGGCATGGCAACCAAATCCAGCAGCTGTTTTATACCTCTTCTATGTTTATTTTTTTTTTTTAGGGAGATACAGGTGAACATGGGGCCCCTGGATTAAAAGGAGTGAGGGTAAGTATTTAGTTGTTGTGGCAGTAAGATGCAGCATGATCTTAAACCAGCAGCTTTTATCATGATTGGTTTTTGATCTTTTAGGGTCCTCCAGGTCTGCCAGGTTTTCCAGGAAACCCAGGACTGCCAGTGAGTTCCTTAAAACCTACTTTTTATCTCTCTCTTTTCACAATACAGTCACACTACAGTATATTAACATAATGTTAGTTTATCGCCTCGTATATGTGCAACCTCAACAAACAACAGATAAAAGTGATGTTTCTTTTAATGCTGAATCTAAAATTTATACTGTTTCTGTGGGAGGGAAACTCAGACATGGACACCTGTAATTGCAGTTATTGTTAAATTTTCTTTTTGTGCTTTTTCCACTCTCAGGGCATTAATGGAAATGATGGCCCACCAGGTGCGCCAGGTATCCCAGGATGCAACGGGACTAAAGTAAGCCTCCTCCTTCAACTCTGTTTTGTCTTATGGCTAGATCTGTCCGACCAGGGTTTAGATCTGCCTAATGTTTTTCACTCTGTGTTTATCTCACTGCTTTGTGCGCTTGTGTTTGTTTCAGGGAGAAAGAGGAAGAGATGGTGTCCCGGGTTATGCTGGTATTCAAGGACCTCCTGTAAGCAGACCTTACACACATCATGATATTTATTACCTTACTGTATTTTCTTTCATTGATTTACTCAGGATTGTAGCATACATTTGTAATAATCATAATGTTTATTATGTATTTTCATGAAGCCTGGTTTCTCTTTTTATAGGGCATGCCTGGAATACCTGGAATGAAGGTGAGCAGACATTTATGAAAAGCTGTTTAACATGATTGATGTTAAAGATAGGAGTCTGCTACCAACCATACACTGTATATAACAACTTACTTATAAAGTGTCTGGTGACTATACATGCACATGCATAAACAGCTCCTATAGACCTGCACTGATGGAGAGATGTTGGAGTGTAGGCTGCTGCCTCAGAGATGACCTACCTGACAGTTAGAAGTTTGATGCCTTGCTTAAGGGCATCTCAACCATACTCAGGCAGTTTAATGGCACCTCTCCAACTACCAGACCAGTCCCAGAGATACAGTTAGGGCTTAAACTGACAACCATCCAATTACCAACCGTTCTTTCAGTCAGCCCCCAGCATCTCTATCAAAGATTTATAATTTTATTTTCTATGATTGTTTTGGTCTGCAAAAACTCGTGGGTAAAAACATGACATATTAACTTAAAAAAACGACATTGCCACCCACTGTGTCCTTTAGTCTGATAGATTCCTGAACAACAAGGTATTGTTAAGGTTTGCCCGGTTTGAGCTCCACCCATAATTAATGAGGTTAGCCCCAGGATCCATGACAACCTACTTCAGTGTTTTCCAACCTTGGGGTTGGGACCCCACATGGGGTCGCCTGTAATTCAAATGGGGTTGCCTGATATGTCTAGTAATTGATAAAAAAAAAAATTTGGCTACTGATAAAAATATTTTTTTTAACTAATTATTATTCTCTTTAAAATGAAAACACCACACACAATCGCATTTAAAAATAAATGAGCTGGCGCAACTTGACTGGAGGCCGCGATCATGTGACTTTATACTTACTGGTGCTTCAGTTCCCTCGCTTCAACTTAACACACAAACTTGCAGTCAGTAGGAAAAAACAGCATAAGAAACCTCCATGGCTTGTACAGTATAGCAAACATGATGAAAAGCTAATTCTAGAAAAAAAATGTCTCTGGGGTCCCCAGAAATTTGTGATGCCAAAATGGGGTCACTGACCAAAAAAAGGTTGGGAACCACTGGCCTACTTGATAAGAAATTGCTCTCCAACCATCATTCAGTTTATTTTTCTTATAAATATGTTGTTTGAACCTTAGATGGAACAAATCAAATGGACAAACCATGACAAGAAACAAAAAAAGTTTTATAAGAACATCATTGCACAGGTCCTGAGAGAACATGTATGCATATCTTAAATGCAAATGTGTTTTTCTCAGAGATCTACTCTAAAAAAAAATGGACACGCTAACATAGGAAAGCCAGCTTAGTAGCAAGTTAAATAAGTCTAGATCTTGGGAAATCAGCCAACTTTGTTATAACTACAACAAAATAAAGCAAAGTAATATATATGGGCTTCTGTAAATAACTAATTTTCCAGGCACACATTTAGAGCTGACCAAAAAAAGCTATATAATCCAAATTTGGGTCATGACCCACTTAGCATACACTGCATCCCTATCTATTTGACTAAAATTGACTTCAATTTACAAAAAGCACAACTATCAAACTCAAATGACTTTAAAGAGCTCATGTTATTTTTGAGTTTTTCATGCCATTCAGTGTGTAAGATATGCCTCCTCTGTGTTATAGAGCTCTTCAATGAACAAGACAAAATCTCAGCGGCAGGAGTTCTCCTTTTTTCATAATTACTGCATCAGCAGCTGTCTTAAATGTCTTGTTCCCACTCTTAGAAGACACCTACCAGTGTGATGTCCTACCATTGTTTTGTCATCAGTTTAAGTCAATTGGCTCATGGTGTCAAGCTCATTGCAGAGCATAGATGTTAGAATGAATGCAGAGTTGTTGACAATATGGTATCAAGCAGTGCCAAACTGACCAGTTCCCCCAGAGTTGACCTGTAAACCAGTCAGAGTGGACTGGACCCACGTGGAGAAGGGAACCTTAATGGGGAGGAGCTCTAAGAGAGTACAGCACTATCAATGCTACTCAGCATATGAAAAAATGAGGGATTTTTGAACTTTAGTGACTTTAAACTTATTCCTACTGTCATCCATAATGAAGACATGTACCTGATCCTGATTTGAGGCGCAATATGACTGCTTTAAACTAGAAAATGTGGACCAGATAATCATAATCAAAATGTTAACGGAGGTTATAGATTACATGCACAGAGGGTATTTTTTTCATCTGGTTCAAACAGACCTGTTATTTAGCAGCAGTGCTGCCCCCTGCTGTTCATTGAAAACAATGCAGATCTAAGGCACGTGCCCTGGCTTCCCTTTTCAGACTCAGATGCTACATTTATCAGCTGTGCAAGAGTACATCTACCTGCTGCATAAAATGTGATTTCTACTAATTTACTGTTTCTGTTACAGGGTGACCCTGGTGGTGTGATTGGAATTGTTCCACTTAAAGGAGAAAGAGGATTCCCTGGTGCACCTGGATTACCTGTATGCTGTTTTCTTATGTGGTTGTGTTTGTGTGGATATTTGATCTTAACATGCAAACAAACAGCAGTGTATTAGTGCCTTTGTTTTATTTTACATTTCAGAAAAGGCTAGGATTTTGGGAAGATTTGGGGAATTTTGAGTAAAAAATGAGCAGGAAATAGGATGGCTTGGTCAGTTTTTGTCTGTGTACTCCATGTTCTGGGGCTTTTGTCTTCAAATTAGCATTGAGTATGAAATTTGACTTGCGGCTCCCTTCTAGCATGTCATTCATCACTCTTCACCTCCCCAATATCTGATTTTGTCAATTTGCTTGATTAAAAGAAAGGCAAAAATGCTTTCAAATAGAATTTTCAGATAAAAAATAGAACTAGGCAGAAGAAAAGCACACTAGATGAAGCCAATTGCCTTGTATAATAAATCATGCCAGATGATAGACCAGTCAAATAACTTTCCTGATACTGGCTGGGCAAAATGGGTACGCTAGTGATGTTAGCCAAGAATCGTCACATGCAAGACTTTAAGGAGATCTTGTTGTGCATTGTGAAAATTCCGAGGAAATATTCACAGTGATTTGGATGTTTTAGTTGGTGTGATTTGAAGCGTATGAAGTAAGAAATTTACATCTCTGTGACCTAAAAAAAAACAAGCCCTTTTATACTCAGAAGTTTGCTTCTTATCTCTGTTTTTTTAATTGCCCCAATACAGCTTTGCACAAATAACATTTAGTAATTCAGAGTTGTATGTGTGTAGAGCCATCTTTTAAGAATCTTTATTCAGCCTTGTTCTTCCCACACAACTTTTACCTTTGTAGGGATCAAATGGACTTACTGGACCTTCTGGACCACCAGGACCTCAAGGCTATCCAGGGCCCAAAGTGAGTTAAGTAGTAACGGCATAATACTCCATTAATGCCCCATTCCCCAGTTTACTTAATTTACTCAAGAATATTGATGGATGCATGATGACTGCAGGATCAAACAGTTTTTGTTACTAGACAGGGCGTACATTAGTACACGTGTAGTCAGTCTGTTTGATAAACAGAATGTCTGTTTCACAGGGTGATCCTGGTCCCCCCGGCCCCCCTGGAGAGAAAGTAAGACTGAAAACAATCAAATGTTAAATTTGCATGTCCTTGGCTTAAAAGAATCAGAAGTCCTGTAACTTGTTGACCTGCTCAGATGTCACAGTGTTTATCTTTACTTCTGCAGGGTGACAAGCTGGCCTTTGTGAGTGAAAAAGGACAAAAGGTAGGAGCTCTTTTTCTTAAGATGGTTTCTTAAAATACATAATAGATGAACTTCACAGATCAGTAAAAAAAACAAGAATTCCAATGCCAGGCTGGCAAAGATATTCCCAGACATTGATCCCTCATGCCCTCGCTGTAGTGCCCAACCTGCAGACCGTATGCGTATGTTCTGGTCCTGTAGTAACCTTAGGAGTTTTTGGACCGGTATTTTTAATGCCTTTTCTCAGATATTACAGGTTGACCTATCCCCTGATCCACTGTGTGCTTTATTTGGATATTCTCATAACACTCCTTCCTTACCAAGTAAAGCAGACACAGTATAGCGTTCTCATCTTTAATCGCCAGAAGACTCATACTCCTCTGGAAAATGCAAACACTTCCCACTTTTAACAGATGGATTAGAGACATAATGCATTTTCTTAAGCTTGAGAAAATAAAATTTACCCTAAAAGGCTCCTTACAAGACTTTAGGACAGTTTGGACCCCCTTTCTTGGGGACTATGATGGCTTGCAGACTTTCCTGGATAAAGATGAATGATATTGCTGTGGTGAAGCAGAAATCTCCTTTTTTCCCTTTCTTCCTTCTTTCTTTCTTCCTTTTTAAAATATTATTATTATTATTATTATTATTATTGTTATTATTATTATCAGTCCATTTTAAATAATTTAATTATACCTATATTAAACCAGTTACCATTATATTTTGTAAAGCTTCAGCAATTATCTGTATGTATTTAATCTGATGGTGCCATTTTGTAGTGTAACCTCCAGGTTTGAGGGAATGTTGGGGACGTGGGATGCTTGGGATGGGCTGGGGTGGGACGGATATTGGGACAAGTTTTCTTGTACTATCACAATGCAGCCAAGGATGTGCCTGTGTTTCCAAACAAGCTGAGACAAGACTAAATGTGATGTGGAGACACTGCTGACCTCTGAATGGTCAGGGTATCCCCAATAGTTGGTGGCATCTAAAATGGAAGTCAAACCCCACTGCTCCACATTGCGATTTGACTTCACAAACTTTCCTCTGCTTCAGATAGAATATTGTCCTCATGCATATAACCATCTTTGGAACAAAATTTATCTTCTAAATGTGACCAAAACATATAGGACCTGGCAGCTCAATCTCCTGTTTTCTCCTATGTTGTTAAGAGGATGCCATAGTTTCACACAGCTTCCCTAAGATGACCTCTATTCTATCCTCTAAAGGAAAACTATGTGGGTAGTATCTAAACCCTGCAGGGGCAAACCAAGTTGAGTAGATTCCACAAATGCAGAAGCACCATTAGTGCACCAGAGGATCAATACAACAGAGGTATTCAACACTGATCAAAAGGCAGCTGGACTGGTTCAGATTCTTGAAGACGTCTTTTCCAAAAGACTTATTCATTTCTAAGAGTTGACGGGGAAGAGCCAGAATATAAAGCTTAAGTTGACCATTAAAGTGTAAATGGTCGGGGTGTCAGTCCAGTTTCCTTTTGATCAGCGTTGGATAACCACGACATGGATGACTGAGAACCTACACAGACAAAATACAATAGAGGCAAACACCCATTAAAACAATCACAACAGCGTTATATTGCTTATCGCCTCAATTGTGTGTAAATTCAGAGCTAATAACAACAAACCTAAATGGATTTTACCCCTTTTTAAGGACAGTTGTTATTCAATGATGCATTTAGTTGGATACATTTTACATCTGCTTTGGTAGAATCAAAAATATCATATATTATAACTGTCATCTCTCCCCTTTATTTCAAGGGTGAGCAAGGGTTTCGAGGCCCCCCCGGTCCACCTGGACGCCCAGAAGAATTCGAAGGAGGCCCCACAGTGTACTTGCCTGGATTACCGGTACTCTCGATCCCCAAAAAAGAATTCCTCTGTTGCTGTGCCTTATTTACATCATCTTGAAAAATGTCAAAGTTGCAAGTAATTAATTTTTTTTTTTTTTCTAAAGGGGGACAGAGGACCTAAAGGAGACAAAGTAAGTTTCATGTTCACAATGTAAAAGCTTTGACTTTTATTTCAAATTGCACAAAAGGTTATCCTTCTGTTCTACTTTTTTTGAGAAGGCTGTTTTTTTTTTTTTTACAGGGCTATTGTGACCCTGGTCAGTATGGTGTTAAAGGTGAACTGGGCCCACCAGGACCCCCAGTAAGTCAGCATTTGTCTTCCACACAGAATCAGCCTTGTGTAAAGATCTCTTCAATCTAAGCTTAAACAAAACAGATTTATTTATTCTCACTTTGTTATCATAGGGTAAATCCGGCAAGGATGGAGAGGACGGGCGAAAGGTAACAATATCTCACTGTGTGATCCACAGTAAGTCAACTTTTGTCTTATTTGATCTCATATATATCTCTAAAGTATGTTTTTAACTCTTGTACAGGGAGAAAAAGGCTTTGCTGGCCCTCCTGGTTTCCCTGGTTCTCAGGTAGTTTACGCACTTTTTATTTATTCAGCAAGTAGTTTAAACATTTTTATATTTTCTTGGTTAATTAATAGTCAGGCATAACATGTTATCCACATTGTTTCAGGGTGAAAAAGGAGAAAGAGGACCACCAGGTTCTGTGAGTGATCCCTCTTGAACTTTTCTGTCTCTGTCATCCATTTAGTCTTGAAAGCGTTTGTTGTGACGTGACTAGAAAGCTGTCATCCTCGCAATGTCAACCATGTAGACCATTTTAAGATTCAACCAACACAGTCTTCACAATCCACCCAGCAGTCAGATCAATGACAAACAATCTATAAAGTTCGATTTAGTTGGCACTGAACCTGTGCACAAATTCAAACCTGTTACATACATGAAGATGCTAAGATTGCTTTGAATCTGTAAATATGTTTTTATATATATATTAACAGTCATCACTTCAGCAGAGCTGCTGACATACATAATCTAAAGAGGGTCAAACAGCAATTCTCAATTATACAGCCAAAGGGGCAGAGACAGGTATTATGTCTCTATTTAGTGCCTTAGAATACAGTATAATCTCTTCATCAGGTTGTCCACAGTCAACCTTCACAAGATGAGGGTTTAGATTGTTTCTTTTTTTCAAGTAAACAAATACAACGTGGATTAACTCACACTCACTTAACACCCATTTTTGTGTATGTATTGTATGTCAAAGTTTCAACTGGCAAATGAATGTCCATGCATAAAATCATAATAAGCAATGTTGATAGATTAAGAGACATGCCCATCTTCAAGAATGTAAATTAACTCTTTACACTTGGGATACTATAATTTTAGGGGGGTGGTGATCCGGGCCCTGCTGGTGATCCTGGTCCACCAGGGTTGAAAGGAGAAAAAGGTAAAGTAAGGACATTAAACATGCTAACATGTTCAAATCCATTTCTTGTAAACACCAAACTTAGTGCAATCCCATCATCAGTTCTCACTATACTCGTATTTTTTTCTTCCGTTTTTTCATGTTGATCCACAGGTTCTCCTGGTCCTCAGGGAGAGGCAGGCCCTCCAGGTGAGATAACACAATATTTTACTGGATTAAAAGCTGCTGCTGTCAAACTTATGCGTAACACACTGACTGGCTTATTTGTTCTTTGTGTCAGGTCGCCACAAAGAGGGGCCTCGAGGGGAACAGGGTCAGAAGGGAAGCGCCGGAGAGAAAGGAGACAGGGGCATGGAAGGAGATTCCCTAGTCGGACCTCCAGGTCAACCAGGAGCCCCTGGACCCCCTGGTCCCCCTGGAAAACCGAGTATGACTTTTAACTCAAAACTGATTTGATTTCATTTAACCATGGTAAAATAGGGATCATAAAGTTTAAAAGAGAATCATGACAGAGCATGAAGTAGATGCACCTCACAACAAATAATAATTCATAATAACAGATAACCCCTACTGTTAGAACAGTGATTCTCAACTGGTGGAGTTGGACCCCAAAGTGGGTCACTGAGCTGTTGTTTGTGGGTTGCTAATATGAGGTTAAAGTTGTGGCCATAACCTCTTAGCAGGCATACAGAAAAACAGCAGTATAATACACTCAGTTTGCTGTGATAACATGTAAATATTGGTAATCTTGACTTTTCTTGTTATCTTGGGCTGCCAACATATATTTTTTCCTGTAAAAAGTTTTAATTAACCTTGATTTCAAGACAACTCAGAAAGTACAGTTGTTTTTTTCCAGTTAGCATGGGAAACTGAGTCAAATTAAATGTATGCATGAGTGTAATCCCAGCATTTGTGTAAAGATGCACTTCTAATTATTCAAATTCTGTCCTATCTCTTAGTGTAATCCAATGTGTTTAACAGTCTGAGGTCCAAAATGTAGAATTTTTTAAAACTTGAATTGAGTCCCTACATGTTTTCTGAGAAGATGGTGGTTGGTCCTGAGGCTGGACTGGCTGAGAACCATAGATGTAGCATAGATTGTCAAATATTAAAAACGTCCTGTCTTTCTGTCTTACCTGCGTGTGTGTGTGTGTCTTTGTGTTTGTATGGTCTCACAGCTGGCATATGTGACGTCGCGAAAGGAAACCCTGGCCCACCTGGACCTCCTGGTTTGCAGGGAGAACTTGGGCAAAAAGGTGAGAAATTATTAAGATAATGCTGATCAGTCAAGGTTATTAAAAAATGAATAAATAACTGTTTTACAGCATATTTTCACACTGTTCATGTACCGGTGTGCGCCTCCTTTCAGGTGACAAAGGAGACACCTGTATTCAATGCGATGGTTTTGGCCCACCTGGATTACCCGGTTCCCAGGGTCCTAAAGGAGATCGAGGTAGGATATTGAGGCTGTATTTTCTCATTTGCCTTTAATGATCAACATTCTGCTGTTGTGAATGCTTCATGTTGTTAACAGAGTTTTAAGTAAGGACTGTCAGTATTAACAATGCAACTGGGATCTGAAAATGGCACAATTCATTTTTTGATATGTTTAATGAAGCTATCATAGCATGACAGCAGCTATATGCTACTCTCAGTAACTTCGTCCTGCCTTTCCATTAATCTAAAATAAAAAAAAGCACCAATGCTCTTTTAATGTCTCATTTCATGTGTTAAAAAACCCAGAGAAAGATCAGTGGATTAGTCAAAAGTAATCCTTGTGATATCAAACATTTAACTTTCTTTCACTGCTCCCAATATTCTTTGATCTATTTACTGGTCAAAAGCAAGTTCAGTTTTTCATGGTGAAGTTAATGTCATTGTCTTCAAGAGGTTCCTTATTTTCTTTCAAAATACATGCAGGTCTAGAATTCCTAAAGAGTGAACATGCTGTCAAATATTTGTCTCACCTTGCACATGGGCAGGCATAGTTTTCAATGTATGGCACTGTTAAAAATATGATTTCAAGTTTCCCAAAAATTGGTACTGATATGTTTAATTAATTACAAAAATGACCAATTCTATGTTATGTATATAGTTGAAGCTGAGCACTTACGCTGCTTCAGATATTTCCTGAAGATTTCAGAGAAATGTTTAATCTTCATAACTGTGATGTGCCATGTCTGTCGTAGCAAAAATCATAATATTATGTCAAAGGCCACTGCACAAGGAAGAGAGTGAGACCTGTAATTTAATTCTTCTGCTCTGTAGACCAGTCATTTTTGTGATGCTCTCTGGCTGTTGCCCGTTATGTTGCCAAAACTCTACCTGTAACATGTAACCCCATCCCCTGACCCTTGTAACAAAATAGCAAGGAAAGACCAAGACACAACCTCTGGGCTGAAAAATCAAGCCAGTGCAGAAGAGTCAAAAAGTGGAGTTCCCTGAGTGTCTGTTTGAGGCTGGCTGCAGGAAAATTGAAAGTTATATGATTGTGTGCAGGGTATGGAGTTTTTACAGCCTTATATAAACATTTTCACAGCCTGGTTGCACAAATGGCTGTGATCTAGTTAAGTAATATATCTAAAAGCTCTCACTGTACCAAAATTTCTTTTCATTTATATCTCAAACATTTTTATTTTGATAAGAATTTCCAGTTTTAAGCGGTTGGGGACAGGTTTGACATAGATGCACACCTGCGCAGAATCACTATTGATCAGACGGCATGAGGTCCCACCTTAACTCGGCCTCTCAGTCTATGAGAAGGTTGATCCAAAGTTAATATAAGTGGTAAAATGATAAGTGGACTTAAACTTATAAAGCATTTTTATAAGCTTTTTGAATACTCAAAGTTCTTATACATTACTGGTCACATCCACCCATTCACACACATTCACTCTCACATTCACTCACTGATGGTACAAAGTTGCTGTTGAAGTTATCCGTCAGTGTTTTCTAATACAAAAACCTTTCATACCCATTTTCACACCACTGACCCAGCAACAGGAGCAGCTTGGGGTTAAGTGTATTGCCCATGGACACAAGGACATGTGACAACTGGAGCTGGGTAAACCTAACACCTACCGAATGGAAATTTATTTGCATTGGTTTAATTTTAAAAAATAAGAAACTGGCAAGACCTACAGTGCTTTAAATTGTCCATATAGACTTCATGTTGTCCATATGGAATCCAAAAATTATAAAAATCTAAAACGTAATTAAAATGATATCAAATGCAATTAACTACCAAAGTTAAATAATAGGTTGTTTTATATTGACAAATTTCCAAACACCACTCCTTAGGCATTAATTTCTCCTATCATTAGTTATCATGCAACATAATGTTACTAGAATTATTACTAGAATGTAATATTTTTGTCCATTTTACCTTCACAGGACCTCCTGGGCCAGTCGGCAGCAAGGGAGAGAAAGGTCAATTTGGATCGCCTGGACAACCTGGAAGACCTGTAAGTAGATATCAAGGACAATATTTGAGCTGTGTGCTCAGTTTTTTCCATGTTTACATGAGGGAAAGTTGATAAGATGTCAGATTACTTTTTTTCAATTATCGTTTCCTATATGCAGGGCTCTCATGGCACTCCTGGATTGATGGGAGCTCCTGGTGCTGTTGGGGAGCCAGGGGACATTTTTGTGGCTCCTGGTCTGAAGGGGGACAAAGGTCTGCCTGGTATTTCTGGCTCACCAGGACGGCCAGGACTGGACGGACAGCCAGGGAGGGATGGCTCTCCTGGTTTACCTGGTCTTAAAGGAGAACCTGTGAGTGTACATAGCAAACATTCAGAAAGTCATCCACCCATCCATCCATAACCCTATTATTATCTATCTAGTCAAGCAATGATGATACAAAAGCATTGACAAACATCTCCAGCTCAGCTCTTGAAACAGCAGGCCTGAGTTTGGCAATATTTCTCAAAAAGAACCAAACCATTTACATGTTCGGACTCATAAAGATAGCAAGGCAGGTTTAACAACAGAGGAAAATGATCCAAGAATGCTCATCACATTTGGCGAAACACATAGAAATATAAAGAATAATGTTTTCTTCATCTGTGTTCAGCTGCGAAACAAAATTGCCAGTTATTAAATGGATAATTTTGAAACATTTAAGGTTTAAAAGATGTGTACAACTTAATTTCATCTGCATAACAATGATACGCCACATTTTAAAAGTTCTTGTGAGATGCCCCAAAGAGAGCAGATAAGATATCATATCTTGTTTTATCTTGCTCTACAATTTGTATACATAGGTTACTTATAATGTCCAGACATCTCCCGCTGTCCCATGCTTAAATATGTTTCCTTGACAGATTGATTGATTATTTATTTATGTTGCTGACTGACTGTATGCATGAATGTACACTGGAAAGCTACACATGATTTGCCCTTTGTGGGATAAATAAAGTTGTCTGAGCTGAACTGGAAACAACAGAGTGCCCAGGACAGAACCCTGAGGGATCCCTCAGGACAGGTTTTTTTTCAGGGATCTTTTCTAATAATTCATGCATGCACCCCCAAAAGCCAGTCCTCTGATGAAATTGTTACCTAAATAGTAAGGTTGGCTATACTTTCCTCTAACCTTGCTTTCAGGCCAAAGAGGGCATCAAAGGTGAACGTGGATTTGATGGAGATCCTGGTCGACCTGGAATTACTGGAGAGAGGGGTCCACCTGGACCACCAGGCTATGGTCGACCAGGAGAGCCTGGAGAAAAGGGCAGTCAGGGCAGGCCAGGTCTCTCTGGAGCTCCAGGATCACCAGGTAGGCCTGACACAAAGATCTATAAATAACAAGCACATGCAATCAAAATGTATATTCAAAAAGAATTTGGATTTAATGCAGTAATACCTGATGGAGCACACTTGCAGCACATTCATTCATTGATAACATATCTTATCTGGGATACTACAGGTGCTAAAGGAGAGCCAGGGCAAGATATAAGCACTCCTGGACCTCGGGGAGAACCTGGTGCAAAGGGAGAAATCGGCAGACCCGGAATTCAAGGTGAACAACATTACTGTCTGCTTTTCTTAGTTTATGATCATAAGGGACAAAATAGTTGACATTTGAGTTAAGATGTTGAGACTGTGAACATAATCTTGTCTTTTGATGTGTCCTGTTGTTGGCAACAGGTGACAGAGGTCAGCCTGGAAACCAGGGGCTGCCAGGTTTCCCTGGTGCAAAAGGTGACCAAGGATCTCCTGGTATCGGATTTCCTGGCCCAACTGGTGCCAAAGGTAAGATACTTTAAAGGGAACCCTGACTGTGAAGACAGATAGTCATAAATATGCTTTAATGTTTATCTAATACTAGAATGTGTTGTTAAAAAAGCACGAAGAATTGTTATTTCTTTAAAAATCGCAATTTTTGTAACCTGCGGACGCCACAATTGTTTTACGAGCGCAATGCATGCCGGGTGGATGACGTGTAAGGGTTGCACTGTGCCGAGCATGAAGACATGCTTGAGGAAATGCCATAGGCAGGAGACACTTGGTGTTCTTCTCTGAGGAAGTCAACAGCTCGCTCCTGCAGATGTAGCTGATGGCGAACCATCGAGTATGACCACGATCACAGGGAAGCTGACGACGAGTCTGTAGACTTACGGACTGCTGTGTTGACTGGTTCGTCTGCAGGAGTGAGTTGCTGACATCCTCGCAGGAGAACATCCAGCGTCTCCTGCCTATGGTGTTTCCTCCAGCGGACTTCCCTCGTTTCCCGAGGGTGTTTTGTCTGTGTGAGAAAACTGTAGGCAAGGCATTTGGCTTTAGTCTATGGAACTAGCAGCACCTGTGAGTTCTTTCAGCAGCTTGGCTCGGCTAAACGCATCAAATGTATCTGGAGAGAAGTGGCGAGAACATAGCCGTGGGTCCTTTAGAAGTTGTGTACGCCCACAAGCGATTTCCCACTCCTTTCTTCTCTTGTTGTCACTGGTGAAGCTGTGTAGACTTACATCACTCCCCTTGTTTCCCTTTGACTGAAAATTGCACCCAAAAGTAGCACAATGTGGCATTATTATGGTATTCTTGCTCCTGATAGCCAGTGAGTAAACGTAGCGGCTCGGCACAGTGCAGCCCTATAACGTCATCAAACCAGCATGCATTGTGCTAGTAAAACAATGGCTGCGTCCGTAGGTTAGAATATGTGTTATAAATTGTGATTTTTAAGGAAATAACAATTCTTCATGCTTTTTTAACAATACATTCTAGTATTAGATAAACATTAAAGCGTATGTATGACTATTTGTCTTCACAGCCGGGATTCCTTTTAAGTTTTAATAGTTTCTGCCATCCCATGCTGAGGTCTACCTCCAGTTATACTATGTACCCTGTTCACAGCCTTTTGCCTATACATCTGTTCTTGTATGTGTGTAACTCAAAATATTGTCTCCATGTTTTTGCCCACTCTTTTATGACATGTATACTTTTTGAACATTAACTGTTTGCTTACTGCCATCTGTACTTTATATGTTTCTTGCCTTTTGCCACATGTTTACATGATGAAGTTGAAAATTCAATTTCTTTTGAGATCTATAAAGTATCTACCTCCCTAGCTACCTACTGCCTAAACTTAACATGCTAAAACTACTGTCTTGTCTACTTAAAGCTACCTGTTTACCTACCTACACACACCTCTAATGACCTACCTACCTACCTACCTACATTTATAGTTTACCAACCTATACCTTCCTACGAACATGCTACCACACCTCATTCTTTCCTACCTACACTTAATCATCTACCAGCGTCTACCAATCTACATCTTCCTTTTTGCCTGCCAGCTTGCTTACATACATCTACCTTCTTATCTATGTACACCTCTATACCTACCTGCCAACACCTACCTAACTACACCATCTTCCCTGCCTAGTTAACTCTCTACACCCACCAACTTACCTACTTGCTTACCTACAACTTCATATCATCTATCTAATTACCTACACCTAAGTACTTACCTACTCATATCCAATTCAATTCTACAACTACCTACCCAGCTACATGTCCACCTACACCTAGCTACATAGCAAACCAATTACCCCCCTACTAGGGGTGGACAGAAATATCGATTCAGCAATGCATTTCAATTATTCCCCTCCCAATTCAATATCGATTCAGCAAATTCTCTGAATCGATTCACCTCCTGGCCAGTGGGGGGCGCTGTACACCTTTTCACTGTTTATCCAGATGCCACCGGTCGCAAAAGAAGATATGCTTGCAGAGTGATAGGATTGAGAGTTGAATATGAGAGTGATTTAACGGCGGTTTATCAGTATTTTCTGTGTAAATAATGTAAAATATTAAACACGATGGCATTAATATCATTCTGGAGTGTTTTCTTTTCGTTCTTTTGCCGTATTTTCTCTGTGTTTTGCCATACTGACGTATTTTCCGCGTGTTTTATCGGGGGTTTTTGGTTTTTTTTTTTGACAATTTATCGTCTTTTTGATCAGACCTAATTTTTATGGATTCCATAAACAGTAATTTTAGAAATACTGGAGGAAGAAATGTTGTGATCTCTGTCTTCAGCTGGACAGGAACTGCTTCAGGGACTACCATCAGTAAAAAAAATGCCTGGACATGGGCTAATATAACAGACTGTAACATGGACACTAAAAGCTGTAGGCAAACAAAAATGTTTGAATTTATGTAAAATAGGTAAAGTTTATTTTTGGTCATCTCAGAAGATTTCTACATGTTCATTTATTGTTTATGAAGAGAATCCTGTTGAAAATTCATTGCCATTTTTATTGGTAATTACACACTGTTTTAAGCATTTATAACATAATAATGACAAATACGTGCAAGAATTGTTTACTTTTATTTCTTGTGAAAAAAAGGTAAAAAATGTATTCAGAGGACATCTCCTGACACATTTATTGACAAAAATGTCCAGGTGGACATTTTTAATTATAGCGTTAACTGTCAGTTTTTTACTTTTCTACTCCATATGCACAAATAAGTTATTACTGTGCAAATTTTTATTTTCAAATGTTTCCTCAAAAATATGAGGTGACATACCACATATGTTCACATTGGCATTAAAATAAAAAAAGTCAAAAATTGTCAACAGGTACTCTAATTATTTGTGTATTTCTACCTCTTACTGAATCGATACTGAATCGAATCGCCACCTAAAGAATCGAAATTGAATCGAATCGTGAGGTTCTTACAAATGCCCAGCCCTACTCCCTACACATATCCTCTTACCAACCTTTACCCAGCTACTTACCTTCCTCAACCTTTTGACTAACCTGCCTACACCTACCATTCCACGCATAGCTACTTACCTACATATACGGAACGACATCCTACTACTTACACTATGTAGTTACAACCCTTCTGTCTACCTGCACCAACATGCATATAAAATGCATCCACATGACCCAACAAAAACAAGTTTCAGATGACATCTTTGAATGATGTTTTCAGGTATCAGTGGAATTCCAGGAGCTCCAGGATTACCAGGAGAGGCTGGAAGACCAGGGCAGGATGGCTCTACTGGAAAACCTGGCCCACCTGGACAAAAAGTTTGTATTTTTTTTTTTTTTTTACTCAACGTGGTGCCCAAAGCATCCAGGCTCTAAGACTTAAGCCATTACTAACTATAATATTGATCTAAACTGAATTTATTTCTATCTGAAAGGGGGGAAAGAGTTTACATATGGAGCATGAAGCTTATGTGCTGCACATTGTTGCAGAAACTGATTTATAACTGATATATTTTTTGTCAGTATTTTAAGAGCAGTGTTTAAAATGCAAAGCATTCAGTATCAGTATCATAAAAGTAGCCGAGTACATTGTTTATTATTCTTCATCTAATGGAAAATCTCTGAGTTCTGAAAAGATCTTTGTAAATAAATGTGTTATTATTGTTGTTATTACATTTCAAATATAAAAAGATGATTAGCATTTTAAATAACAATCACTATATAGTTCTATTAATTATTTTAGTATTTATCAAATTTATTTATCAAAGTCTTAGAGCCCATATTCTGCTTTTTCAAGTTTCATACTCCCTGAATTTTGATTTTTATGTTTCCCACACATGGTGGAGTACTTCTATACACAAGAGAAAGATCAGGGCTTCTCCTCCCTCTCCCCATCTAGCTTCTAGTTCTAGGAGCTGCCTGAAACCCCTCCAACAGTCTACCACTGTAATGTCCTACCAATTCTTTGTTGGCAGGTTTAGGTATGTAGATATAGATGTACATGAAGGTAGAGTCAACATAGCACTGGGCAGATAGCCAACCAATCAGAGCAGAATGCGTCCTGATTGAGAGGGAAACCTTAATGTGGCAGGAGCTCTAACAGAACATCCTAGACAGAGACAATACATCTGGATAAGCTCTACTCTGAACATGAAAACTAGAGTTTTTTTTAAACATTGTGAACATACTTTAGCAGTCATCAAAAATGAATATAACCACGGTAATGAAAAATAAAGGCTCTCTAAATCATATTTGGAAATATTTGATAAGTTATGAAACAGATTTTTAGGACATATCGGTATAACTTTTTAAACTAATTAAGTATAAAGTATTTTTGCAATACAGTAAGTGAGGCTGTTATGCAGGGGGGCGTTTTTGTCCATCCTCTTGTAGGCCTGATTGTATAGCAATGAAATGATCGATTTACTTAACTGTCCCAATAAGGAAATCTGCCCTGGGCCTAGGTGCTGAGAGGGCGAGCAGTTCCTTGCATGAACACCCCAGCTGACTGAGTTGGTACTTATTTACTAGAGTCATTAAAAACTGTTCAGTTAGACAATTAACATTCATATTACATATTTAGGATCTGAACTAATCACTCATCACAGATCGATTTTACATAGAGAGCTAGGATGCTAAGGTAGTTAGAGGTTTAAATCAAGAATGCAGAACTGTTTTAGGGCAAAGCTGGCAGGGGCTAAGTTGAGTTAATAAACCATGTATTTTTTTCAGCCTAAATGGGACACTTATTGAAGGATTTTTTTTTAGTAATAATGCATGTCAGTTAAATCAGTGAAGAATAATTATTCTAGCAGAACTAGCTAGCAGGCGTTGCCCAAATTAAGATCATTTTTAATAGTTTTGTGAATATTTTGACTTATAGAGCTTTGGATCTAAAATGTATCTGATAACCCAAAGAACTGGGAGTGATTGACCCCCTTGATTTCTTTTTTCAGTATCATAACAAGAAAAAGTTTGAAATAATTCTGTTTCCTGAAGAATTTATACAAAATGTACCTCCATTCTTTCCAGGGTGAACCGGGACGAGGTCTTCCAGGCCCAAAAGGTGCTCAGGGCCAACCGGGAGCTACTGGTTTCCCGGGTGAGAAAGGAGGCATTGGATTACCTGGTGTTCCTGGACGAGAAGGACAGACAGGTCCACCAGGTGCTCAGGGAGTTAAAGGTAAAGCTCAGAATATCAACAACTGTAGCTTAAAGCGAGGTTAAATGTGGTTGTTGCTGTTGCCATATTCCCTGCATCATAACTGTCATCTGTTAATCAGGCGAGTCAGGACCACCTGGCCCCCCAGGACTGATTGGCTCACCAGGTCCACCGGGAAAAGGCTCACCTGGAGCTCCTGGACCACAAGGACCACCTGGAGAGCCAGGACCTTTTGGTAGGGGGAAACTTATTTTGTTACATTGCAGATGCGAGGTTGCCTTTTATTTTTCTTTTCTGAATCTCGGCTGATGTGAAAATCCATACTAAATGTGTGTTTATGCTTAACAGGACGGGAAGGTGTGAAGGGAGAAAAGGGGTATCCAGGTCCTCCTGGTTTAGATATGCCAGGGCCTCAGGGAGACAAGGGAGCCCCTGGATTCCCAGGAGAACCAGGAGCTAAAGGACAGATAGGGCCACCAGGTTTACCAGGCAGAGACGGACTGATTGGAAAGCAAGGTGACAAAACAAACAACAAACAGCTCATTAAAAAAAAATTAGACTGATAATTTTCTGTTATATGGACTTCTTCAATGTCTGTGATGAAAGTTTTGTATGATTCTTGTTGTGGTTTATGATAAAATACATTAATCTCATGTATTAAAATCAAATGATGCAGTTTCTTGTCATCTTGTTAACTTGACAATGTCACGTCTTTGATTTTCTACTTTTGCCAGAATCCTTATGTCACACACTTCAGCTAATCTCCAAAGATGTTCTATTATAAGGGGACTCTCTCTTACCATCACTGTCAAATGGTAGAGTAGTATGACAAACTATAGGGGAAGATTATTTGAATTTTTCAGATTTTCTTTCCAATAAACCCCCCTTTAGTGGCACCATAGGATGAACCTAAAAGAAAAGTTGCCTCTTGTGCTTGTAATCTCTTACTCAGTTGCCCCAATGTTACAACAATACTATTGTTTTTATGTTTGTCAGGAACTAAAGGTGAAATGGGAGTCATTGGAACACCAGGTGTACCAGGATTTCCTGGTCCACCTGGTACACCTGGATCTACTGGTACAAGAGGTGAGAAATACTACATAACAGATTCCTGCAAAGCTCAAGCTTATTTCCCCCTGTGTATTATAGATCCCTCTCAAGGGTTTAGATCAACTGATTATCTTTGCCCCCTTCCCAGGTGGTCCTGGTATTACTGGACCAAGAGGAAGCTCTGGAGAACAAGGACCTAAAGGAGAAAGAGGAGAACCAGGTCTTCAGGGTCCCCCTGGAAACATGACAGACTATGATATGGAGCACATGAAGGGGGAGAAGGGAGACACTGGAGACAGAGGTATAAAATAATATTCCAGTCAGTCACTGGTGCAAAGGGTACATGTATCCACTCTGTTCACTCAAGAGACCTCTGGTTGTGAATTGATATGAACATTTTCTGTCAGGTGATCCTGGATTCACTGGGCAGAAGGGGTTCCGTGGTCTTCCAGGGGATCCTGGGATGCCAGGCAAAGATGGAGAACCCGGATTACCTGGACAACCAGGTGAGCAGCTGTGATTGAGATTTTGTGGAGCTGGTCATTTTTCTTGATAAGATACCTTTATGAAGCTTGCCTTTGTTTTGTTTTTGTTTTGTTAAATCACCAAATTTTGCATAGTAACTTTTTCTTCTGTAAAATATGGAAACATTTATGTTTATTTAACTGATGGAGAAGGGGTGGGACTTGATAAATTTTACTTCTTCCCATTCTTTTTATATATAATATACTGTATGTAACGACTACAGCATAGTGTTTCTTCTATTTCTGTTTTTTACCTTTTTTTGAATATATTCTAAATAAATAAGGTTTGAATTAATTCAAGCCTCATGCCACCTTTTTTAAAAGCTGTTACTATTATACTTTTATGCTTGATACCTCATTCATAGAAGATTTGTTGAAAGGGTTCAAGCTTCAGTATTGCTATTTTGTTTGGGAATTTAAATTTGGTTAATAAGTATCAACTTAGGACATTAGTCTATGAATGAGAGTAGTCCTTTTCAAAGATGGTATGCTACTGTCCAGGGTATGTTACATTTGACCTCAGTGGTTAAATGTCCAAGTTGCAAATTAGATGCTTCACCTGGAACGACCCTTTAGCTCAGAATCACTGCTCAGGTCAGACGACCTTCAGGAACAAGGAATTAACCACCTCGAAACCGGAACACGTTTTACTTGGATGTGATGCAATGTCTGTTTGCTGTCTCTTCTTCCATTCATTTCATTGACCCTTATTTTTAAGGGTCAATTAACTCTCCATCCAGTGAATGAGGAGGGAAAAAGATAGTAATTTGTTAAATCTCTGATGTGTCTCAGGTGTGAAAGGAGACCCCGGTTTTCCAGGAGAGCCTGGCAGTATGGGGCCACCTGGACAGAAAGGTGGTACAGGAGAAATGGGAATTCCAGGTAAGATATTTACAATTTAAGACCAGAAACATGTGCCATATGTGAGCATAATGGAAATCAAATTCAGCCCTGCACAGAGAGCGGTATCATAGCTGGAGGATACTCTATCTCAAGCAAGGACACATCTAAATTTTACATAAAACTGCCAGAGAAAGTGCCAGCACAAGCTCTAGCTCTTTGCAGATAAGTGTGTTATATCTTCTAGAAATGGTTGTCTGTGCTTTTTTTAGGACCTTATGGTCCAAAAGGTACAAAAGGAGACTTTGGCACACCAGGACATCCTGGATTTAGAGGCACTGATGGGCAAAAAGGAGACAAAGGAGCAACTGGTGATCCAGGTATTGGGACCCCAGGACCTCAAGGAGAAAAGGTAATTAAACCGCCCATTTGTGGACAAACAAACAGTTAAAAATGTCCCTAAATAAAAAAAAGAGATAATATTCCGTTTAGACTAAACAAAGCATTACTTGATTGGTCCTTCCTGTAAACAACCTTTTTAGATTGGATATTTTTTCAAATCAACAAACTAAAAAACATATTTCTTCCATATTTCATTTTAAAACATGTAGATGTTCTTAAAAAAAACCCACATATACTCGCTGTTGGGCACAAACCGTCAATATCCAGAATTGCTATTTAACAGGAAATGACAAAAATGCTGTTCAACTTAATGAAGGAATATTGTATTTTCCTGATTACAAATTATTTTTTGTTCTTTTATTTGGCTAAAAATTAAGTTTGTAAAACCTTCTCAACAACATGGAAGGTGACCAAAAGCAGTGTTTTTATAAAAAGAATATCTTAAATAATGCTGAGCTCGACTGGCCCCTACTGGTCTTTACTGAATATTACTTTCTGTTCCCCGTACTCTGACAGGGTCAGACGGGCCAGCCAGGATTCCCAGGAACACGTGGAGAGAAAGGTAGAGCTGGCCATGAGGGTATGCCTGGAAAACCTGGAATACCAGGAAGCCAAGGAGAAAAAGGAAGTCCTGGGTATCCAGGTCAGATTTCAGTTTACATCATTGCATTCTTCCTAATGTGTATACAAGCAAGGAATCATCCTTTACTTTATGACATCAGTTCCTACTGTCTTTTCTGATTGTGTGTTTTACAGGTCAGGCAGGTAGACCAGGAGAGAGAGGAACATCTGGACTGCCAGGATCTACAGGAGAACCTGGACATGATGGTCGACCTGGTAAATAACAGGATTTTTTTTTTCTCATTTTATTTTACTGGTTACTTTTTGACTAACTGTAAAAACGAAGCCCTCTTTCAAGAAGAGTTTTCTGTGACAAACAAACAGCATTTTGCAGCTACTTGGCCTTTTTTCTTATACTTAAAATCTAATCAAGAACAGCAAAAGGTCAGGAGCTGGTACCCTGATCTAATCAGGCACAGCAACTGGCTGTCCAACTTCCACTTAAGGTCTCATCAATAATCAAAGTTGCACAATCGAAGAAACAGTCAGTTCTACAGAGAACTGGTTTACATAAAAATTAAAGGTACACTGTACAGCAATATATTATTAAGACAGTGGTTTAAAAGATTGATCAAAAGCTCACCACAAATGGTATAGAATTAAAATATTCTGTTTCATTAATATATGTCCGATCTGTAGCTGTTGGCGCTCTTCTCTTTATTCATTTTTCTTACCTGGTTCAAATTTGTATACAGGGTCCAATTAAAAGAATGATTAGTATGTCAGGAAAATTACCCAAACTGCCCCTGACTCGGCAGCCCATGTGGAAAGAACGACAGGAGAAAGGAGTCTTTTACTTCGAAGGAGGACATGCAGTTTACAACAGAATGCAACTTCCTCACGCACTGAATTGTGCGTCTAAGCTTCTCATATTTAAACAGTCAAAGTACACTTCATCACACAGGCATCAACCAAAAATAATACAGTTCAGAGTTACCAAAACATGTGTCACAACAGTGGTCATCTTTGTCATTCAGAAACTGTGAGTTCTTTTGTTGATGTGATGGCGTTCTTATCAGGGACAAGATGGAGTTTTTCTGCTGTTGTGACGGCGCAGTCCTCTGTTATCAGAGACAAGATATTCTCTTTCCCGGTTTCTAGTTTCAGCATGAAGGCTTTTCACAAAAACATATAAGAGGATCATAATACATGTATAATCATAATGATAATAGATGTATATATTTTCTTTACAGTAAATAAAGTCTGCTCTCATCATTAATATTGGAGGTCACCATGTTATCTACAGGTGAACCAGGCTTGCAGGGACCTCCTGGACCAACTGGGGAGAAAGGTGAAGCTGGAGTGGATGGTATCCCAGGATCCTCAGGGGAGCGAGGAGACCCAGGTAAATGTCAGAGAATTCTTTGATGGACTTTGGTGTGTCCTGCTCCATTAAAAAAAGGATTTAGTTTCCTTTTTCTGGTCAGGATGATATCAGGTAGTTTGAGCAGTTAAATTTTTGTTGCTAAGTTAAGAATGAAGAACATTTCAAAATGACTACAAAACATTGATGATAAATGGTGATACAGCTTTTAAAATCTAAAGATTTATCAATGCACAAATGACTTGGTAAACAAAATGTTTAATTTGAACGATCCTCAAACGGCTATGTTTAAAGCTTGTAAAGCATGACTGGTTTGGTTGTTTGGTATAACCAAAGACTGAATTAAGTTTTGGACAAACACGAGGTGATATCACCACTGGGCAGATTTTTATTAATCCAATTGATTTTGATTGATATTGAGATTATGAACATTGCAATGAAAGCTTATTTACTTTTTAGATCAGGATGACATCTACTTATATCTACACACTTAATTATTATGCATTGAAAACACTGAAAAACAGGCAAAAAATCTATTAAAAAAATAAATGTTTAAAAATGATGGTGTATAAAAATCCATCCATCATCTATACTGCTTATCCCTTTCGGGGTTGCTGGGGCCCATGTTGGACGAGAAGCAGGTTACACCCTGAACCGGTTGCCAGCCGATCGCAGGGCCACATAGACCAACCATCTCACTATCCTCACTCCGCTATCACACCTAATGGCAATTTGGAGCCACCAATCAACCTAAATGATCATGTTTTATGTTTGTGGGTGGAAGCCCGGAGAGAACCCCCGCAGGCACGGGTAGAACATGCCAACTTAACACAGAAGGGCCCTGATCGACACGGGTATCGAACCAGCAACCTTCTTGCTTTGAGGCATGTGCACTACCTGCTGACCATTTTCATTTTTTAACAAAATTGGGATTTAAATTGAAGCTACATGTCTTGCTAGTACTACTATAATCCCTTAAACCAAAAAGGTCTTTTCTTGCCATGCAGCAAACCTTAAAACCCACCTCATTATCCTTCTCTCCTGCAGGTATACCTGGTCGTGGTTTTCCTGGGCCCCCTGGTGCTCTTGGTATCAAAGGTCAGTTCACGTTCCACCACTGATTCATCTTTCAGTCTCTCAGGACAATCAGACTTCTTCAAGTGACCAACTGTTTCCCCCTGCAGGTGACAAAGGCAGTCCCGGTCTTCCTGGCACTCCCGGACATCCAGGCATCCCCGGTATCAAGGGTGACAAGGGACTTCAAGGCTTACAGGGATTTCAGGGTGAACCAGGTGAGAGGGGTCTCCCAGGTATTTCCCTCGAAGGCCCCAAAGGAGACAGAGGAGACATAGGACAACCTGGAGAAGCAGGTAAACATAAATATGATGCCTTAGATTGTAACTTGCGTTTGTAGATGTGCAACAAAACCTTTTGGTTATCATGGAGAACTTTTAATAAGAGTGTTTTTCTTTTTTCGATCAAGGTCTTCTGTTTCATACATTTATCATAAAACCATAAACAGTAACAGATTAAACATTGGACAGAAAGGGGAAGAACTATCCAATCATCTTTTCTCTGAGCACCAGATTGTTGTTACATTAACACCCACATGTCTTTTTTGTGCCTGTAACCTGTGAGAAAATGTTGCACAGCCATTGAGCACACATACTTGTATGGGTTAAACTACACAAGTACAAAGATACTTTTTTGTTCCTTATATTCCACAGAAGAAATACACTTAATGCATCAATAAACTTATAGTAAAAGAAGAAGAAAAGGAGGGCTACACATTTCTGCTGCTAGTAGCCATGTCTTTAAAAAGACATAAACGGTCATATCCATTGACCCTATGCTGCAGGACAGAGTCTTTTCCTTGAATTATTGAAGTTATCTGGCTGAAAGGGTCCAAAAGGTTATCATATATTCTGGCACACATTAAGCGTAATGTTCACAAAGGCAAAACCGAAAAGTCAAAACAGCTGAAAGTGTTTCACTGTCTGGCAAAGAATTGAGAGTTTTCAAGCTTTCCTAATTTTTTTTGTCTGATTAAACAGGAACCCCAGGAGTTCCAGGACCTGCTGGTGTTCCAGGCAGAGACGGCCCAAAAGGAGACAAAGGAATCCAGGGTAGCCCAGGCTTTCAGGGAGAAGCAGGACACAAGGGTGACCCAGGAGGACCTGGATTTCCTGTAAGTTAAGAGGCTGCTTATCATGAACTAGACTGATTACTTTTAGTTAAACTGTGGTTTATATATGCTCCTCCACTTTCTGAGTAACTTGGTTCTTGCATGTCAGGTATGGGCCTTGGTGTTCCCCAAGGTTCCATCATGGGCCCCATTTTGTTTGTCCTTTTTATACCTCTTTTAGATGATTTATGTTGGCTCACAACACTCAAAATACCTATACCTATGATCGGGAACCCTCACTGTGCATTTCAAAAGACTAAACAATAAATATGTTATATCTGTCTTGTGTCAACTTACACTTTAAAGATTTTTTGGGACACATCAAATAATACCATCATTTTACCATAAATCTCACCTTGTATACTGAAGCTTTTGGTAACTGACCTCACATAAATACATAATTTCACAGTAAAAATAAAATTTAAAAAAAATCTGAATCTTATAACATATCATATCTGCATGTGGATGATGATGAGGCAGCAGGCAGCGCACATACCTCACAGCAAGAAGGTTGCTGGTTTGATCCCAATGTCGTCTAGAGCCTTTCTATGTGGAGATTGCATGTTTTCCCCATGCATGTGTGGGTTTTCTACAGGTACTCTGGCCTCCTTCCACAAACCAAAAAACAAGCTCATTAGGTTGATTGGTGGCTCCAAATTGCCATTAGGTCATTAAGGGCTGAATGAGGTACGACTGCCTGCAGCAAAACAGTCCAAGTTTAGGTCTTCATCCTTGATTCTGGTGGAATCATAGTGTTCTTGATCTGTTTCAATGTCTGTAATATCATATCTGAAAAATCTTGTTATTTTTGATAAGGTCATGTTTCTAATCAGCAAGTATTCGCAATCAGCTGTCAGGTGTTTGTTCATGCTATCGTATCCTGCAGGCTTGACAACTATGATTTGTTTTTCATCTGCCTTAATAAGTCCTCACTTAACTGTATACGAATAATCCTAAAAGCTGCAACAAGATGTATTACTAAGTGAAGCATCTTATTTTTGCACTGGCCTCCAGTTTAATGTAGGATGCATTCAAAAATCCTTGAAGCCCTGCTCAAACAAAAATGATGGTGCCTTTTATTTGGAGGTCCAGCACTGTTTCTTTACCCATTAGCTCTGAAGCTTGAATTTATTCTTTTAAACGGCAACTTAAGACACATCCTTTTAAGTTTACCTGTGGACACATTTTATTTAGATGTAATTTTGTGATGTAGTTTTGTACAAATGTAGTTTTTTCTGTGCTCTTAACTTCTTTTTTTATCATTGTTTTAAGGGTTATGATGATATTTTATTATTTTTAAATTATGCTACAGGGACAACCCGGCCTTCCAGGTATTGATGGACAGAAGGGTGAGAAGGGATTGCAGGGTGTCCATGGCTTCCCAGGTAAGAACAAGGACCACATGATAAATGTATATGTGTGCATTCATCTGTGATAAGTTTCATAACAATAATTTACCTATTAGGGGTAAAATTGCATTTTTATTCTGTTAATTAACATTGAAATGCACTATTTCTGATCAATAGGTGTAAAGGGTCATTCAGGAGACATTGGACTCAAAGGGGAATATGGAGACAGAGGATTCCCTGGAGAAAAAGGTAACTTCTCATATTCTAATTAACTAGAAAAAAATATACGTACTAAAGGTGGGGTGTGCAATTGGATGGGACTGGAATGGAAGCAACTCTATTCCACCTCCCCTTTCCTGTTTTTTTGGTCCAAGCAACACCTCTCCCCTGACGTTCTCTTATTTATCATGGGACATTATTACATTCAATATAGCCACACAAGACCTGCTTTCACGATTTTCACAACAACTTTGGCGGACTAACTGAACCACAAGCACAACCTGGCCACGTAACAGGAGAAAATGTAAGAAAAATGTGCTGCTTTAAGGACTGTCAGACAACATACAACAATATCCCTAAACAACTTCCATGACAAGCTGAGGCATCATGCATATAACCCCAAATGGCATCCTTTCACAAACTAATGTCCCATTATCAACAACTGTAGCACATTTAGGTAACAAGGGAAATATATTTGCAGCTCACCTGCCCTTTAGAAGCTCTGCCAACACTTTGTCCAGCTTCAGACCGATGTCATTGCACAGATGTCTCCACCTTTTAACCGGCTTACTGATGTTTTACCATGTCTTATTCCTGTGTGTCCATTGCGTATGCACACACCCTGATTTTGACAGAGAAACATATTCAGCCGTAGCATGTGCCCTGACTTTCCCCCCTACAGATCAATGAGGCTTTCACAATACACCTACATTCGTGGGCCCAATTGAGGTTGCTACTCCACTTTGAGCATAAACCTCAAAGAAAGTCAATTTTTGGAAAATCCTCACTGGGAGAGAGCAATTCCAGCAGAATATAGAATCTGCTTTTGTTGTAGTGCGACTACTTATGCATGACATCTGGCTGGATCTATGATGTCCAAATGTTACCAGACCCTGTTTCCAGAGGGAACTTTGTTTTGCCAGTGCACATGGCAATGGAAACATTTCAGTTTTCAAACACAGCTGATCTGTACAAAACAAAAACAAAACTCAGTTACAGTTTTTGATGCTTTGTAAATGCTGCATTTAATGGGTGTAGTTAAATGTTTTGTAAAGGAACTTAGCTTAGATTTTAGTTTTTATCAGTATGTGTGGAAGTATGAAAGATTCTAAAGATACTTTTATGTTTTAGGTAATGAAGGACCCCCTGGACCCCCTGGCCCCACCATCTTTATCAAAGGAGACACTGGCTTCCCAGGAAATCAAGGCTTACAAGGACCTCAGGGACCCCCTGGTTTCCCTGGACTGAAAGGACAGCAAGGTGACCTTTTATTCAAAAGATTCACTGTATAATCCCCTCTGGTTATCTAATCTTCTCTTACTTCATCATTTTTGTTATGTTCTTTCAGGATTGATGGGAGTCTCAGGACCAAAAGGAGAAGATGGGCAGCCAGGGTATCCCGGTCAGCACGGAGCCAAAGGAGAGCCTGGTCTGCAGGGGCTGCAGGGTGAGGTGGTCACTGGAATGACAGATGTTGGGAGGAACTATTTTCTTATTGTATGTGTCATATCTTATTAATTATCCCATGTTTTCAGGGCCAAGAGGACACCCTGGCCCTCCAGGACCTGACGGAGTCCCAGGTCAATTAGGCCCTCCTGGCCCCTCCTCCATGGAGCATGGTTTCCTTGTGACCCGTCACAGTCAGTCGGTGGACGTTCCTCTTTGCCCTGAGGGAACTTCACTCATATATGATGGTTACTCTCTGCTCTATGTACAAGGAAACGAGCGGGCTCATGGACAAGACTTGGGTAGGAATCAAACCATGTGAAAAAACTAAATAAATCAGTAACAAAAAGAGACTCTGTGGCATTTGTTAAACCCCCTCTTAATCTGTGTTTCAGGTACCGCAGGCAGCTGTCTAAGAAAGTTTAGCCCAATGCCATTCCTGTTCTGTAACATCAACAATGTGTGCAACTTTGCCTCCCGTAATGACTACTCCTACTGGCTCACCTCACCTGAGCCAATGCCCATGAGCATGGCACCAATCACTGGCCAAAGCATTAAACCCTTCATCAGCAGGTAAGTCAATGTTTCTATCCTTATTCTCCTGTTTTAACCACATTCCTTTATTCACAGGGTCAGGGTAGGAGTTGACTTTACTTCAGGTATACACAATTAGAGGAGGAGCCTACAGTCGAGCCCCACTACATTTCCTCCAATCAGAGATGCACCATGACACCATGCTTCAGTTCACCCAATCTCATCGCACAGTGCTTTTTTGGTCTTTTTCGGTCTTTTCAAACAAAAGCTGCACTCCTAGTTCCTTGCAGCAAGCGCTCCCGGAGAGTTTTCTGAGTGGTTGAGGGGCCCTCAAATGGAGTTTGAGGAACACATTCAAATGCTTAATCTTAATCTTTACCCTAAAACCAAAGCACTGAGCCCTTGAATACTTTAATGGCATCATATCTGAGTGTGAGAGTTACCAGGGCTTGTGATCTTTGAATACTTGAACAATGGGACACAGTTCTATGACATCATACAACTCCCGCAAAAGATGAAATAATGAGGGGAAAAAGCTCACTAAGTGTGTATTTCTGTCGTTTCTGTGTGTTGCAGATGTGCTGTGTGTGAAGCTCCAGCCATGGTGATAGCAGTTCACAGTCAGACTATCATGATCCCATCATGCCCTCGGGGGTGGGACTCTCTGTGGATTGGCTACTCCTTTGTCATGGTAAGACAGACAATATCAAGCATACTGGCTTATACGCATGTGGTTAATTTTTTAAGTTGTTGACAGGCAATTTCCGCAAGCCCTAGTCTCTAAACTTTCCCACTCTTTTGAATAACCACATTCAGTTGCTAAGAAAAGATATACAAGGTTATCTCTTTCCTGTTAAAAGGATCATTTATGCACAAAGTTTGTAAGAACACTCTAATAATAACGAATCCCCTTTGTGGTATCATCCATAATTATCCAATATTTGCCATTGTGGGGAGCTTAGATTTGAAGAAAAAATCTGAAACGTAATTTAGCTTAGCCTTTAGCATCGGTGCCCAAATACACCAGAGCAAGCTCTTTAATGAATTGACTGAACAGCACAGGAAATGGGGTCTCACCCTCCCACACCTCCCACACAGCAGGTCGTATATTCAACGTGTTTCACTTGTTAACAGAACAGTGTCTCTAGGCTCTGAACATATCACAGACATGCCCCGTCAGACAACCGCGGGCTTCTCTCAACATGCACACACTATAACAACGGAACTACATGGGTCAACAAAAAGAAGCAAACATGCTCCAGAAATATCCCAGCATCTCCTGAGTCTAACCTAACAGTCCAGTTCATAGTGACCACTTTCTTTGGGTCATCACTCGATGTTTATCTAAGAAACACTTACGATGGCCTGTTTTGAAGAATTTGTTTAATCTGAAAATATTTTTCTGTCTTTTTGTGACTTTCCATGTGTGTTTTTGTACAGCACACTAGCGCAGGTGCTGAGGGTTCAGGCCAGGCTCTGGCCTCTCCTGGTTCCTGTCTGGAGGAGTTCCGCAGCGCTCCATTCATCGAGTGTCACGGCCGTGGAACATGCAACTACTACGCCAACTCCTACAGCTTTTGGCTCGCCACCATTGAAGACAGCGAGATGTTCACGTAAGAAATATTTTAAAAATGCTGCACTTTAATATTGAATTTTAATGTTGCAGGTGGGCATGGCCAACATTCCCACTTCACCTCTGTATTTAAAGGAAACAAAGTGGAAATTTGGATACAGTCAACTCAGATGTAAAGGTTTTATGTTTTTTGTCTGCGATTTACCAACAGTGAGAAGCAAATTCGATAAAACAAGATGAAAAGTTAGCTGCTAATCTAAGGGGCCGTTAGTACGGAGATGAGTTCAGGAGTATCCACAGATTTTGTTTTATCATTTTGTTCACATGGATCCAGCATTTTGGTAGCCTTAAAAAATGCATATTTTTGAAACCAGGTCCCAGAGTGACATAATCTCAAAACGCTGTCCATCCATTTCCCTGAAATGCATCCATTGTATCACTGTAAATTGACAGGATTTACTGATAATCTAATAATTATCTGATAGGATAATTGTTTAGAAAAATGGCTGATGATATCGATTCAGTAGCCATTTGATATCAATTGTCAACTATTGGTTTTAAATTCTCATCCCTAGTTATTACTGCTGGACACTCTCCATACCGTCCGTCACTGTCATCATGTTAATGGGCACATTTTCAGTTTACTAATAGTTTTGAAAGTCTGCTCAGCAGCCTGTTACCTCTCCTTCTCCGTCCCATCAGACATTGTTCGAGCAGCCAATCAGTGCAGAGCTCGTTATCCTAGCTTCCCTGTCCTCTCAGATCAGAGCATTTCCAAAGGGGAGGGAAAAAGAGCTGTATATGATCCCCTACAGAGATGACATTTTTCATTTTTTGTATTCAGCTTTAATTAAATCCTTGATTGATAGACACCGAAGACATGATGTAAACGTCAGGACATGGGACCTTTAAATCTGACTTTTCTCTCTCCTCCTGTTTTTAGGAAACCTGTCCCGACGACACTCAAAGCCGGAGACCTTCGAACATTCATAAGCCGCTGTCAAGTGTGCATGAAGAGGACATAAACCAAGTGTGATCCTGTTTACCAACAACATGCGCCATTTTCCTCAACTTGCCTTTACTCTGTGTTTCCAAAGGATGGTGCTATTTCCCTGCATGCGTGAGAGGAAAAGGGACAGAGATTTGGTTTGAGGAAGAGCCGGGGATTGAACACAATGATCCAGACCAAGCGACCTTTTGCTCCATGCAGAAACACTTAACTAACATGATCACAGAATGTCTCTAAGGAATGGCACCGAGTTTACCACTGCACTGAATACACAGCCCCTAAATTGGTAAACTGGTGTTCATTTTGAAGGGGTTGTTTGTGTAGGTCTGGTGCTATTTGATGTCACTTACTGTATCTGCCTTGTTGCCTTTTGTTTTTTCTTCTCTATCAGTGCCACAGCATCCAAAGGTATAGCTACATGTTTATATAGACTGCCACACTTTTTATTCTTTACGTACTAATTTTAAGGATGGGACTTACCACTTGATACAGGCACATGTCATTTGCTAAATCACAGATATGTTTCAGACACACACGCTCTTATATATCTATAACAATGACACTGTTGTAAATATAATGCATTCCTCTCTAACATAGCTCTACATACTCTCCTCAGGTTATTATTGTGTGTTATTTAGTCCATTTTTATTTATAAGATTATGAGAATATGTTTCTTGATTCCAAGACAGAAAAGCAGTGTTCTGATGCCTTAGTAACATGCAGTACAGCACTGAAATAGCCTTGGCAGGTGTATGTGTGTGCGAGAGTGTAAATGTACATAAATGAATGGATTTTGGATGTGGTGTTTGTTTGCTGTCTGTTTATGTATTGTTGCACAGCTACAAGAAAACAAACATAAAAATACTTTTTACAAACATCCACTCTGTCAGAACATTGTTTATAACACTTGTATTTAAGGATTTTTGTTTTATCACATTATGTTTCTGGTCCCAAAGAAAAGCACGTGTATATAAAATGTACACATACATGTAACATGTCGTTGCTTTTTTTGCTTTATACTTGATTTTCCCCATTTGTGAATTAACTTTGTTTCCCCTGTCATGTTTCATCAAGAGTAAAAGGTGTTAGAATTATGTTAGAACGTTTTCTTTTTTACTCTGTCAGATCAGGTGAGTACAAAGGAGCATAGTTTTCTGATATTAAGAACTGGGGTTGCAAAATTCTGGGAATTTTCAAAGTTTCAAAGAATTTTCAGACCTGGAATTTATAAAATGGAAGGTTGGCCACGAACAGGGATTTTAAATATTGATCAGGAAAATATATTTAGCATAATCTTGACTATAACAACCAAATTTCCTGCAAGTACACTTGAGAATATCTATGCCATTCCTCAATCACATGCACATAGCACACTGCTTGCTGCAGGAGTATTGAGGTCACACTTCCTACATGCACTTCAATTCCTCCATCACATGACCAGATGATTCTAGAATCCTGGACTGTTGAGCCCAGAACACAGGACTGTTTTGCATAGATATCTGCCCATGGCAGAACAAATTTTTTGTATTTATTTTTGGATATGATACAGTTTTGTTTTTTTTTAAATTGCCCCGAATTTGGAGTTAATTGCCATGAATTTCCATAGAAAGTTTCTGATCTTGAATATTTCCAAAATTCCCCAGTTTAACTTCCCATGGAAAGTTTCCAGCAATTTACCAGAAATTTAGAGCCTATATTCTGCTTTTCAAGTTGAACAATCCCTTAAGTCTGTAACCGTGTTTCCTCTGCATGATAGAGTACTTCTATGAACAAGACAAAAAGTCAAAAAGACTTTTAAGGTGGTTCACCTCTTTCCAGGGTTGCTCACCATGCTAAATTACACTGAGCAAAAAACTGCTCCAGAGGAAGTTATGATGAAAATAAACTAGTAAAATAAATTAAACAAAGGAATAAACCCCCCTCAAAATGTCCTGTTGTGTAGTACTGTACTAATGGGGCTCTCTTGAATACATATACCAATCAGGAAACATTGGAAATGGAATGTACAGCTGCTGAATCAGCTCGGGCAGAGGTTGGGAAAAACTTTGGTCCTGTTCTACCATTAAGAGACATGGATGAGGAAATACTCATAATATATTCAGATATCAGGGAGCAGGAAAACAGCCCTCTGCTGTTTTGTGAAGTTTGTAGTCCGGGCTGCCATTTACATGTTTTAACGTCTTTATTTTCTCTTTCCTTGAACGAAAGAAAAGTTGCATTTTAATAGGATGCACTTATTGTTGAAAAGAGCTCACATTATACTTTAACAGAGCCTCATTTTAGAAAAAAATGAAAACTGAAAGAAGCTAATAGCAGATCAGTACTGTTAATTTCTCCCATTGCAGCAGGGTACAGTTGTAACACCAAACAAACTTCTCTTTAATCTACCACTAAATATCGTAATGGCTTGATGAAAGAAGAACTGCCATGCGAAAACACTACTGCCCTATAACACTGTCTAAAAGTGACAGCTGCAGCTATCCTGATACCAGCTTTAAAAAAGATAACAAGCACATGTCAGCTCATGAGCCCCTTTGAAAGAACGCCTTTCCCTTTACTCTCTTAACAGCAGCATTATTGATCCAAACACAATGAAGTTTGTAAAATTGTCCATATTATTAATATTTTTATCTTGACAGTGGTGTCAGGGGAAGTATTCTCAACTATTATGGTATAAAAACATCAATGAGATGAAGCTGCGGGAATGACTTTGCTATTATTTTTTTAGCAATTTAAATAGTAGTCCAGGTGCTTTATTAGGGTTCAAAGTGCCCAGAACTTGCAGTTAAAACTAAAATTGTTGTTGTTCTTCAGGTGTCATGAGGCTACATTCATAGAGAGACAGAAAATGTAAAAGCCGGAGCAGCAGCTCCATGTATAGTCCAATAATGACGGCTTAGTTCCTGAGCATTATTTTGATCTTCTTTGTACTGAAAACTATCTGCAAACTCAGAGACTGACAGTCTGATGCTACCCAATAGACCAATCACAAAGCTTGTAGTGTGTGACTTTCTCTTTACGCAGTTATTTTTTTAAGATATGCATATCAGGCTACATGCAAAGGCTTCTGTGTAGGTTCAGGTCTATGGGGTCCTACGATGAATGCTGTGGCAGAGATTTAATGCAGAAGAATAATTCAGGCTTTGGATATCAATCTATTAAATGTCACTTTCTGACCAATGAGCTCTCTTGACTGAGGTCTGATGGCTTTTTGAGAAAGAAGAGGAGGGCAAAATATCCATACTTTGCATTTCTTGCATGATTTTTTTATAAAGCCAAGTACTGTTAATTTATCTCCCGTCACCATTTTTTTTTCCAACTTACTTTGATTTAGTAAGGTCTGATGAGTTAAAACTTTGGATTTGAACAGGAAGCTTTTTTCAAAAAATAAAGTTATCCTCATAAAAGCGTTACACAAAGGGTCCATGAATGAGGCTGATATGTCCACAATTATCAGACGTGATGCTGACAGAATGTCATAATGTAATGTTCTTCTGTATGCAAGCAGACCTCTCAGGAGGTTATAGTTATTCCTCTTGCTAGCAAGATAAATATCTGCTTCCATCACCAGCCATTTGGGACTGAAGAAGCTTCTTGGATGAGAAGTGAAACGTCTTCCCAACAAACTCAACACAGTCCAGTTGCCTTGTTTTTGAATCTTCAAGATGACCATGACCTGGATGAATGAGAATCTACACAGACAAACAAACATTAGCGCATTAATGCTAATCAGATCAGAACCGGCGGACAGATTCACGTTTCGTTAGACAACATGGCGGATCGTTATGTCGGCCTACATGAACGCGGCCTGCGGTAATGTAAATTTTTTGAAGCTTTTTCTAACTAAGAAAAAACAAAACAATAGTTTTATGGGGATGATTGTGCAGCTATTTTTTACAGACTTCACATACAAATAGAAACATTATATCCTATATTCACCGTTTCTATTTGGCGAAATGCTGCCAAATTCTACACACTGCACCTTTAAATGGCATGGATTTGATTTTGGTTAACAAACTTCCAAAAACTGATGCTAGACTCATCAGGGTGATACAGCTTCGTGTTACCAATCAGATCCACCTTTTATGACAGAAGGTTTGTTCACCCATAGATATCCTGGGTATGTTGATCTTGCTCTGTGGTCCATGCCCTGCATTTTCTTACTATATTTTCTTTTTATGCGAGTTGATTCATGTCAGCTTCAGTAGGAGGGAGAGCCCTTCTTCACAGTTAATGTTTCCATCCTTTTAAGAGTTTTAAAGATAAAATTATTGCTTCAATGCCTCTAAACTTAACTTATTTTTCTATTTGTCTGTGTGTGTGGTAATGATTAATTGTTTCATGAAGTAGTTGCATAATTATCACTGTTAAAGTCAAAACCAAACTTGACCACAGAGGAGGTCATTTTACTCATTTTAATGTAATCTTTGTCTGGATTGTATGTCTTATGTGCTGAATAATTACTGCAACAAAGTGATTCATGGAAAAGGTTTTTTTTTTCCATTTTTGCAATTAGAACATTTCACCACGAGGGGGCAGCACCAGCACATATTCTGCACCCTCCTGGCTTCAAGATCTCAACACTTACTCAGTTGATGCAGAAGCTCTTTAGCGTTCCTTGTTTGTAGCTGCTCCATCAGTTTCTCCCAAAGAGGAAGTAAAAGCTGACCTCAAGACTCTCCTGCAGCCTGATATAAGAGCAGCCTTTGCACCAACACTTCCACAGGGCGCTGCAGCCCATGCCTCAGCACTTCTGCCAGGACTGTGGCCAACAAACCCGTTCACCCCCCAGAAAACACAAACAGATCGATAACGCTCGGCAGAGAACCAGATAACCCCTCCTTTCATCTTCGCTCTCGTCTTTCATCTATTACCGGAATCCTATCCCTTGTTTCCTCTCTTGTCGCGAGACGGACAAACAGAGGCCTCGACCCGCAGCTATTTTCACAAACATGTCTAACAAGGCCCTCACCTTTGACCGGTGAGTGCAAGGTCACTCAGGTGGGAGTCGCACTGAATGGTCATGCAACACCCAAAGGCCAAATGGTCAAATGGCAGGTACGGCTGAGTGCGATGGCCTAATGACCACCATCAAGATTATGTGTTGTCACGCAAGGATGTCTGTGATCGGGGCCCCTTTACCAGACATGTGACTAAAAATAGGTCCTCTGTTTACATAAAGATTGATCCCTAATGCCAGACAGAAGAACTTTATCACCTGTAGAAAAGAGTAGAAAGACCATTTTGAGAGGGAAGCCTTGTGAGATTTCTTTAACAATCCTTAACAAAAAAAAAGTTCATGGTTTTGCTTTTGGTGGAATTTTGAATAAAAAAACAGGTTACAATGAGGCAAGATAAATCCCCCTGAGCCTTAAATTAAATCAAAGAGCTCTATAATTTTTCACAAACATACGTTTACAGAATGCTCATCCAATTTAAACAGCACAAACTCAACTACAAGCTTTTATCAACTGTTTTACCGTAATCAACTAAAACTCCAACATCAGCCAGAAACAAACAAATTAAAAAAAATGTGCTGATCCCCTTTTTTAGGAAATAAAAATAAATCAAGCAAAAACACAGAAACACTAGGAATGTATCCCTGAGGTGCCAGACAAACCTTCACAATAAGTGTAAAAATATCTCAGAAAACAAATCATACTTGCGGACAAAAATACACAAGATTAATAAAATAGTAAATATTTTGATAAATGATCAAACATTTTTGACGCCAGCAACATAAAATGGGATAAAGGGTAAATGAACTCAAACTTTTCTCGTAACTTTCTAGTTCTCCTGACCATGCAAAGTACCTGGTAACAGCTTCCCATAAGGGGGGGATAAAGGGGAATGCTTTCTGGGGCCCAAAGACATGTAGGGTCCCATGACGGTTAGAGACATAGTCTATTCTAAATTGGGACCATGGTTCCCAATTAGTTTTTTCAATCTAAATACTCAGTGTGTTCAGTGTACACTGAACAAAAATATAAATGCCCCATGTCAAATATTGATGCCACATGGAGTTAACAACTCTAAGTAAACATATGCTGACTTTGACTTGTACAATAGGAATATCAGTCTTGATTTGGGTGCCATTTTTTAGTCCATCTCACCCAGTACATGGGTGTGGCAATTCCAGATGGTGTCCAAACAGAATGAGCAGTACCCAGACACCCCTTATACTGGGGACAACAAAAGGCCACCCTCAAATTTTGTCAAAAGTCATCATGCCTCAGATGTCTCAGGTCATGTGGGAACGTGCCATTGGTATGCTGGATGCAGGGACGTCCACCAGAGCGGTGGCTGTGCAGCTGAATGTTCACTATCAGACGATAGGCCGTTTCAGAGTTTGTTTCTGACAGACAGGCAGTACTGCAAATTGACCTCATCCATGTCTGCCACATGTGACCAAACCAGCACAAGATCGCCACATCCGGCTCGTCCACCTGCGGGATAGGCTCAGATCAGCAACACGCACAGCGGATGAGACTGTTGGTCCGCACAACAGACGCATCACACCACAGACAGTCCATAACCGCCTGCAAGAAGCCAACTTGCACGCTTGGTGTCCTCGCTTATAAGTTGTCCATCATGATTCTCAAACACATCCTCTGCCTTTCGTTTACACATCACTGACGCAGGAGTGGGAGCAACTTGGGGTTGAGTGCCTTGCTTAAGGACATATTGACATGTGACAGCTGGAGCTGGGCTTGAAACCTCAACCTTCTGGTTGATGGTCCAGTGTATATCAGACTAAAGGAGTGACCACACAGAGACACGTCACTAGGAAAGCATCCCCAGTAAAACCATTGTTTTACGATGTATTAGCGAGCCTGCCTGGTGTTTTTCTGTAGAATTTTAGTAAATTTTATTGCTCTGAATTTTTTTCTTTCACAAGTAGATGGCAGCAAACACTTTGGTACCTGTGGTAAAACAACAAATTAGGGAAACTTTGCCAAATAACTCTACATAATACAAATTATTACTATTAAGGGGGAGATGTACCCGGCCAAAAGAATGTTTCTAAACTTTTTTAGAGGAGCATAAATGATGGTTAATAAACATGATCACGTAAAATGTATTGAATCATCTGCGTTATTTTAGTTACTTTCTTTATAAACAAATTTCAGTTATCAAGTGAATAACTTTTCTTGCTTAAAATGATGCACAGGCAAATGTTGATACTTTGCATTTCTTTGATTTATATGCTTTGCTTTAGATTAAGTCTGGACCTGAATAGTATTTTCCCTTTGTTTAGTCTATTTAGTTTCATTTACGCAGGCCTGCATTGCCTGCAGTTGCAAGATTGATCACACCTGCATTGTGGTTGTAATGACAGAACTGCTCAGTGACTGGACTTTGAGAACAGGTATCAGATTATATAAGGTGTGTGAAATCAACAGACTGGTTGATGTGTGTCGCTTTTGAGGTGAAGGCTGTGAGGACAGACATTTTGTTCCATAAGTTTGATTAATTTCTCCTGTTTTTTTGTCCACTGGGGACATTTTTGGAAGTAGGAAAATTTTGTCTTTTTTATTTTGTTTTATTTTTATCAGCCTAGTAAATGTTCCCTTCAATTTAAGAATCCTCAATCTGGGTGACAGATTTGTTTTGTTTTTTTCTATCCCATTCACACTGCCCGTTATCCAAAAGTGCAACAGCTAACTTAATCCTTTCCCTGTAAATGTCACAATGGAAGTCATTATAATAATACCAGCCCCTGACCTAATGCCTCCCCTTACAGATTAAAGCTAAAGTTTTGGGAAAGACATTACCAAATATCAGAGTGTAGTCTAAGTCTAGAATAAACTGCTATCCTTACCAGACCAAAATTGATTCTGATTGGAGTTTCTAACATTAACAGTGATGCCTTTTAATTCTAAAAGCCACAGCTTCTCAAGGGTTTACAGTAGCAACAGAGTGTTGCAGGGAGGACACGTTTTTGCAGGACAACCCAGTAGTTAGCATTGTTTCCTTAATCAAAAAAAATTGGGGATTTCTAACTCGGTTTTTAGATTATTGCTAATAGATAAATCTATATTCAGCAGAGACAAATATGAGGACAGATTCATGATCTGGGCGTCCACGGCTTTTTCGCTCTCATAAATTCTTATTTTCAGTCCCTTTGTCTCTGCCTGGATGGATACCTCTCTGGGTTTATGTATATGTATATATTTGTATCTATGTACTATGTGCATGTATAATGAAGACTATGGCTTCAGACTGCTGTATTTGCCTTGAGAAAATACTTGTTATGAATCAACGCTACACAAATAAAGACTGATTGAGATTAAGTGAAAAAACAATGTTGCAAAAATGTTCAATAAACCTACACATTTTATTAATTATGGTGATCTTATGAAAAATATTTTACTCTATCATTTCAGGCCCTCTGATCTGCATTTGATAGAGGGGTACAAAGGGTGTAGGCCAGATCAACCCAAGGCTTACATTTTTGTGAATGGGCACCCTGGCTCAGTTGGCACCTCATTAACTTACTGTTGGAATAAATATATATATACTGAATATATATATAAACTTTACATAAACATTTTTGCTGAACATTATGTCATACTGTAAGTAAGTTATTTAATAAATAAATAAATAAATAAATAGAAATATAGAAATAAGACCTTCATAAGACAGTGTCATGATCCGGCTAGTTCCATTTTATTATGTTTGATTTTTCCTTGTGTCCAGTCATGATACTCCTAGTTCTGCTTTTTTTGTATGATTTTTTCCTTGTATTTCTTGTTTAGGCCTCTTGTTCCTCTTGTCTTGTGTCTCCTGGGTTACTGTCATGATCCTGCTCTTTGTCTTAGTTAAGTTACACATTTTGTGTTCATGTTTTGTGTCTTGTCATGTGTTTCCTGTTTTATTTTGAAATCCCTCTGTTCGATGTGGTGTTTTCCTGCCCTGCCTTCTGTGTGCCTCTGATTATGATTCCCTCCACCTGTGTGATTGTTTCACCTGTCTCTGATTACTCCTCAGTGTATTTAGTCTTTGTGTTTCCCCTTATCATTGTGGGTTCATTCCTCTTCATGTCACAGCCTCAGTGTGAGTCTTCAGCATCCTCAATGTTACTCCAGTGTTCCTTCAGTTTTGTAGGTAGCTTCTGTTTTCTGATGAACTCTTTAGTGACTTTGATTTGTACTTTGTTTACCATGGTTTGATTTTTTAAAATTTGTTAGGGATTTTTGTTTCATGTTATGGATTTTTTTGTAAAGGATTAGTTTTGGGTTTTTGATTTTTTTTTTTGATTTTTTTTTTTTTTTTTTTTTTTTTTTTTTTTTTTAGTTTAAAATAAAGCCTTTTGATTATCTGCATTTGGGTCTCTAACTTTTGTTTTCCTTGGTTTACCCTTGCCCAAGTCCTGACAGAGTGCCTCGTAACCCGGACAGCTCACAGATATTTTATATTGCTGAGAAAAACAAGTTTTTGGGTCATTTCAAATTTCAACCCATGTGTAAATAATATTGAAGCAGACAGCATATCAATGTCTGACCTGTAGCTTACATGTTGCTCTTCCTTTTGTCTTGGGATCTTGCAATCACCTTATGATGTTTGAGTTTTGGGATTTTTGTATTTCAAGCTGCTCAGAGCTGCACTCAGCTAATGTTGCACAGCAGCTGGACCTGCTTGATTCAGTGTGTATAATCAGACATCTTGCCAAACTACAGTGATGGTAAGCTGCCCAATCAGTGTCCTGTGGAGCAGGAAGAGGTATGATAACACTTCTCAATCTGAACGCATGTTTTGGAGATAGTCTAGTCTCAGAGTGGCTTGTGTTTTGTATTTCACACTGTGGCAGCAGCACATTATCTAACAGGCCAGTAATGAATATGATTGAGAAATGACTGTCCAATCACCTTCCAGATTTGCTTTTGAAAGGTTCTGCCTGTTCTCAAACACTTTCTATGGGCTGTTGCTCAGGTGGACGAATGAAATGTATTGAACAGTCCATCTGGTGCGTCAGGTTAGCACTCGCATATGCTTCCAGTGGGAGAGGACAGACGTTGGTTGGAGTGAAGCTGCAGCTTGAGCAGGATGCTACATGTGTGTACTATGTGAAAACTGCAGGTCATTAAGGTATCACAGATGTGATAAGGTGTAACTTCAGGCTTTCCTCCAGGTTTAGAGTCAAAATCCTTGATGCTTTATCCATATTGTACTTGACAAAACCATAGCACAGATGCTTCATTTGGACCAAAGCAAAGTCAGGGACTGGGAACAAGGAGCATAAGTATTCAACTTTAAAACAATCTGGATGAAATTATCAATACAAGAGCCAAAAGAGTAAAATAAGGTCATTTAATGGGCACACACCTAAAGTTCATGAGAGCTGAACCTCAGATCTAAAGGAGGCTATTTAAAGGATCAGATGTTAAACCCTGTTTGTAAACACATGCACGAGGAAGTGATTTTCACCACAGAAGAAGTGACGCCCATACATAACATCTATTCATATACAAATGCACACAATATTATTAAACAGCATGTGGTCGGGGGTCGGGGGTCAGCACTCAGCCTTGTTGAGGGGCTTTGGAGTTAAAACTTTAACCCCTTTAAGTGTTTTAATCCTATTGGTTGTTTGCTAACACTGCAAGGTTGAGACCTAATTTAAGGCTTTCAGTAAACCTCCTACAACTTGGATTACAAAAGAAAAACTTAAGTGCCATAGTTCGCCTGTGTGCCCAAAAATTGGTTTTCTAACGGGAAATTGAGTGGCTAATTGTTTTATAACAATCCATGATATTTTAGGCAACGTAAGTGAAAAACTGGATTGTGCTCAGAAACCTGCCTTAACCCTGGCTGATATTTAAAAGGATTCATTAGTGTAAGTCTAGCTGATGAGGATACTGTGTCTAATTTCTTGTAATTGAATGCACCGCAGTTCACAGAATGTGTTTGTGATACTATGGGGAATGCGTCAGGGGGTTAGTATGACCCTGACCTCTCCCCAGAGTGGATTAAGCACAGAGGTTACAACCTCCAGAACAGCCCCTTGACCTCAGGTTAGCTGGCAAGATTAGCTTGCAACACATGCAACAGAAAAACGTAACAGAAACCACATTGGGAAAGCCCACAAACAGCCGCACGCAACGTTTAAAGAGGAAGGATGCATACCAGCTTTCCGCGGCAGTCTGGGGATTACACACAAACAGTTACAACCAGTAGTAAATACAGGAGGGGATTAAGTGAAAGACTTTACTTTCTTACACACAGGATAAATACTACTCACTTTCAACTGTTGATTAGTACTGTCTATTACAAGTCAATTCAAAGCAGAATATGTTAATTAAAGATACAACATGCATACATTGCTCCTGTATTTGAAGAGAATCTGATAATTTAGGTATATATTCAGTCTGCACCTTCATAGAGACACAAAAGACTGAAAACTGCTGAGAGATATTCACCCTGGAAAATCCTGATGTTAGTGTAACTGTACTGTCTCACCTGCCAAGTATAGTTTGTTAACCATGGAACAAATAAGATAAGAAATTGCTTGACTTTTAACTGTTCTTTCATGTTTTTAAATAGTATGATATTTCCATGTCTGTTCTATGGCATCATCACAGCCTTATTTTAAGTAAAATTGATCAGAAAAATAAACATAATATTCTTTATCTATATAGCACTTTTTAAACTCAAGTTACAAGGTACTTTACAAGGACAGCAAAAATTTAAAACATCATAAAACATCCAACACAACTCAACAGGCAGGTTATAAAATCATAAAGAAACAATCAAGAAATTACCCAAGTACTTTAAAACATAACAATCTTTTAAAAGAACTCTAGAAGAAGTAAAATTATTTCCATGAGAACTTGTTTAAACTAGCTGACACCTCCTCCCGCTGCAGCCTCTCAGTTCAGACCTCCACACCAAAGTAATGTCTCCGAGCGAGACAGAGATGTTTAGTTCTGCAGATTAGGGATGATTTTTTTTAAGTTAAGACTCTGATCAGCGCACATCTGATTACCCAAAGCGCTTCTGTGGTGAATTTTAAGGCAGACATTATGAGGGCAAAAAACATGAATAAACCAAAAATGTGCTGAGCAAAGCTGGAGAAGTTTGCAAACATACAGACTCAAACGAAACATCAATGATGAAGTCTCCTTTGACCTCGGGCTTATACAGCTCATCACTGCTCTGGTTCAGTCAGCTTCCTGAAATCTCCCCTCTTTCCAGTCCCAAAACACAGAACCTGATGCCAACAGCAGCTCACCTTGAGGGAGCCCTTTATTGGTTTATTAGTTCTTATGAACCTAAAGGTAACTCTTTCCAGCAAACACAGAGCCGTAACGCATGGAGTGAGCTATAGCACACAGGACAGGTGAAAAAAACGGCCAAAAACTTTGTTTTATCATCTGTTCTGGTGTTTCATAGTAAGTTTTTATATATCCTGTGTACAGCACTTTGATTGCTGACTGTCTTCTTAAAGGTGCTTTATAAATAAACTTGACTGTCTGAGAATAGATCAGACAGGAGCAGACTGTTCACTGACTGATGCTGTCTCGTAGAACAAACATACAGTAGTGCGCAATTTGCATGAATGAGATGGACATCAGCAGATCATTAGCGATCTGTTAATTATAAAAGCTCAGAAACACGTCTGTATGAACGTTCACTGTGAATTTTTTGTCTGTTTTTCTACAGAGAGTGGTAAAAGCTGCTTTCAACATGAATTTTCCTTTATATTACAATAAGTTGATTGAAACATATGACCTGAAAACTTTTTTTTCAGAGTGATAAATCCCAATAAAGTTTCTGATGCATTGTTGCTAAACCAAGTTTATCATACATAATAATACAAACAGCGAAAAGACGTATGATTAATGGATTTTTGTCTCTTATTCTGGGCATAATGAAGACACCAAGTGTTGATCACCCCAGCACTCTCTTACCTGCCCCCATACCTTATTTAATGCTTGTAGGCAGAATCAACTTAAACTCTTTTTTTTTTTTTTAGGAAAACTGTTAATAATCATTTCTATATATAACCCTCTGATTATGTTCTATCCCAACAGAAAGTGGCTTAGAAAAATTTTGCCCAAGGCAAAACTTAATTGCCAACCCCTGGTTTAGTCTATAACACTTGCGATGGTGAACAGAGGAAAATATTGTAGAACTGGAGTGCAGACGTTGCTGATGTTAAAGTTTGACCAATGGTCTTCAGTTGCTGACAAATATTTGATAACAACATCAATTATTTGTTTTTATTTTTTTACATTTACTCTCAGAATTGCCACCAAATTTGTAGTTTACTTCTAACACAACAGGTGGTTGCATATAGTTTGGGATCTTCTCTGCGTTCTGGTAATATCCTCAAGTAACACATGCCCACACAGGCAAGTATATGAACAAAAATGCTCATGATGCCAACAGATGCCAACGGGAATGCAAGGACAGATTTCATTAGGCATGTGTATCTCTTCCTTCAGACGAAAACAGCCTGTTCTGAGTACAGCTGAAACAGAGGGGTTCATACACATGCCAAAATAAAATATCTGAGTTGATTTCTGTGCAAGAAACTCCTGAAGAAATTGTTTTCTTGGAATTTTGTGACCACTTTAAACTTGTTGAAAAGGAATATATACTTGACCTTCAAAGTGTATGTTTTTACATAAAATGGAGGAATTAAAAAAGATGAGTAGAGTCTCTCTTACAGTTAGACTCAGATGTACTCTGTGAATGCTCTAAACACCCACACAGATTTTTTTTGTTCCAACTTTATGTTCCTCTAACTTACAGCGTAGGTCATAAACATTCACTGCAGGGCTAACATGGCTAGGAGGCTAAGAACAAGTTCAATAGCTGTAAATGATGCAGCTCATTATTACTTTTTCCTAATGCTTTAGTTGCTCTCAATTACACCCTCACTGAATAAAATATCGCCTTTCTCTACTCATGTATTTTTGATCATGAAGTTGCATAAACTGAAATATAACAAGGCTAGATTGAGTTTTTTCTTTTGATCAATTTAAAACTCATAAGGCCTGAAGCAAAGTACCAACACAGGCGTGTAAATTCACCATAAAAGACCAATTTCTACTAAAGCCAGGTGCACACTGAGTGATTTCAAGCTGACTGTAGAAAAACTGTGATGGAACTGCACCTCCCACTGTACCACTGATTCAAGAGCTCCAACCTGATGACCCTGATATGCCTGTCTTTGTCAATCTGAGCTTGAGGAATCTTTAGGAGTGGATGGTTTCACCCTTTCTATAAAATCACTGAATGAGCTGAACGAGTGCAGAGTGTGTGAATGGCCACAGACGTCACAGTGAGGGTTTATTTTTGGATCGCCTTTATATTGCAGAAGTATCCTTTCATGATATGGCCTTGGACACTGACTGCAGTGCAGTGCTGTCGAACAACTTATTCATAAGTCTGCCTGTTTGGGTAGTAACAAGCTCTGCTCTGAGTTTAAAGCCAAAAAACTGTGATCATGAAAGATTTAAACATGACTTTTCTTTCATTTGAGGATTTTCATTTGGATGAGTGTTATGTTTCTTCTTTTTAACATGGTTCACTATTTTTGTCTTACATGCCTTTTTTGGGACTTAAAATCACTGAAAAGTGTGTCACAAGCCAAAAATATATATAGGTAATATTAGGGTTCCGACTCGTTTCTAGAAATCATTTTCCAGGACTTTTCCAGGACTTTTCTAGGACGTTTCCCCGATTACAATATTGGTGTGGGCATTGCTCAGGTTAATCTAGCCTTTTAAAAAACAAGATTAAAGCTTGATGACCAATATCTCTAGCTAGCTCCACTGTATCATATTGAACTTGAAATTTATTTATTTCTAACTCTCGGGCATGAACATTGTCTGCTAGCTATCTTTTAGTCTGGCTTTTATGTAGTGCCTTACTATTACAAAATTACGGTTTAAACGTATTGTTTTATCTTTATTTACTGTGCTTTTGTATAAATATATTTTGTTGATTTACTGTTTAAGTAGCTTAAATTTCATTTTGCCACTTTTTATTATTTCTTTTTTTCACCATTGTTGTGAGTTTTTATATTTTATTCCTTAATTTGCATTATTTTATCTACAATTTTACTTCTTTTTCTATGTTTGATTTTTGTTCACTAACAAGGTGGAAGGAAGCTAAATAATTTTCAAGGACAATTCAAGCTTTTCCAGGACATTTTATTTTTTTCCTCATTTTCCGTATGTTTTCCATGACTGGAAATTTGGTCAATCATTTTACAGGTTTTTCAGGATGCGTGGGAAACCTGGATTTGTTTTCTTTGGACTTTAAGCATATCCAAACAGCATGCTTCAATCAAAATATTGCTTCACATAGTGCAGTAACAGTGCCAGAGTAAGCAATTTATTGCTTTAACAACCGTTAAACTGAAATATAGAGGACAGTTGCAGCAAAATTCTGGCTGCACATCCATAGTGCTGTCTTCCAGAGGTACCCTATTTGATAGAGGTCTGGTGACTGTGGAGGTGACTGGAGTACAGTGAACTCATTGTCACGTTCAAGAAACCAGTTTGAGATTGTTTGGGTTTTTGACATGGCATGAGACCCTGGTGGAAGTAGCCATCAAAGGATGGGTACACTGTGGTCATACAGGGGTCGACATGGTCAGCAACAATACTCTGGTAGGCTATGGCGTTTGACCCCTTAAAGCCTGTTGTGTCATATTTTATCTAATAAATATGATCAACAAATTACTAAAAAAGCATCTGAATACAATCAGATAAATGATAAAAATGACCTCAAGTGGATTATCAGTTGCCAAAAACATCAAATGTATCAAATGAGATACAAAAAATATATATGTTAAATTTTATGAAATTTGTTTTTTTTTTGGATTTCAGTAGAAAGTGAAATAAACATTTCAGCTCCAAAAAATTAGAATTTTCTGGCTATAATTAGTGTTTTCAAGCTTTAAAGGGTTAAAAAAGACTCCATTGGTACTAAAGGGCCCAAAGTGCGGCAAAAAACTATCTCCCACACCGTCACACCAACAGCTGCATGGACTGTTGATACAAGGCAGGACAGATCCATGCTTTCAATTCTGACTCGACTATCCAAATTCTGCAGCAAAAGTCTAGTTGAATCAGACCAGGCAACATTTTTCCAATCTTCTATTGTCCCATTTTGTCGAGCCCGTGTGAACTGTAGTTTCAGTTTCCTCTTCTTAGTTGACAGTAGTGGCGCCCTGCATGCTTCTGTGCTGCTGTTGCCAATGTGCTTCATGGTTTCACATAAAGGGCTCTATTTTCGTAGACTTGCCATGAAAGGCAAGTTCTGCCTTGCACTGTACGTTCTTCTCTTTAGTTTTGTAAAATGCTCCCAAACTTTCGAGCTGTGTCGCCTGTTCGCCATGATACTCTGTCTAACTCTTCCGGTGATATCATGGCTGACCCGGATTACCACTACTGCGTATGCACGTCAAGGGCAGAAAGGCAGACAAGACAGTGGAAGTTAAAGCAGCAGTTTTGAGAGAAAAACAAAGTGTTAAAGATTAAAGACGATGTCGACCTGTAAATTAGTCATCGACGATTTTGATAGTTGACGTAGTCGTGACTAGTAGACTAATCGTGGCAGCCTCAAAGGCAAAGGCTCATCAACACGCTGCTCTCTGTGAGCAAAACTGAAAGTAAATCATTTTAATCACTGTAATAAACAAATACTCTGCTATCTTCACCAAGTTAAACAGATAAACAAACTCTGCTGAGTGAGAAAGACCAGAGAAAACCAAGGAACTTCCTCCTGAACCTCACCAAAATCCCTGTCTCCACTCCTTATCTGCATCAACGTGCACAATAGAAAGGAAAATAGTAAATATTGTTATGTTTGCTTATGGGCAGTTAGGACACTCACAAATGATTCCATGTAGTTAGCCTGATTTAGTTGCTGATGCTTGTGCATGATCTTTAACCTTTGAACCCAAAAATGTAGCTGGTTTAACCTTAAGTAATAAATAACATTTGTGGAAAGTTTGAAAAGAATCCCTCAAAACAATTCACCAGCAGTGGGATGAACATAAGGTTTGAAGGCCTTGACCTTCAACCTCCATCAAAAACATTTTCAATTTATCCTAAAGATCCCCAAAATTCCCCAAAACATCCTTAAGTTGTTTCTTTCAAACAAAAGAATGGACATGAAATCCAACAACCTTGACTTCTGTTCTATGACCTTCAAAATCAAATGTAGTGATTCATCAGTGAGATCAATCTATCGATAGACAACCTAGAATCATATTGCCCCTGGTGCGAGTCATTGCCAGAAGAAAATTACAGAAATGACAAAAATTGTAATTTCTAACCTTAAAAAATAATTTGATGGGTCCAAATCACATCAACTTGCTCACTAAAAATAAAACTCATGATAAATTATTTTTTGTGGTTTCATAATTTCAACTTGTAAAATGAGTTAGAGAAACATAACAGTGTACTTTTGCACAGTTAAAAAAATATTTGATTTCTTTTTTTTTGCCACTTAATAAATCACACCATCACTGAGTGACTGTCATTGTGACTGAGGGATGTGACTGTGTAATGTTTATGCCCTAATTTCTCTCATACAGAGATGACATAAGACCATCTGTAGAGTTTGGCCTGAGTGTGATCTGTGATCACGATCTCAGCATGATCGGAAATCTGATGGCACGGATGAAGCCAAACATGGTGCTTCCTCCTCCTACTCCTCCTCTTCCTCCACACAAATTTCAACTCAGTCCAGTGTCCACTCAGAAACATGGAAATAACGTGGCAGTGAATGAATGAGAGGAGAACAGGACGCCTCCACAACAGAGTGGAGGAGTAAAAAGGAAGAGAGGACGTCACAGTAACAGAGAGTGCGTGGGCACGAGAGGAAGAGTGGGAGAGAATCTGTGGGAGGCCTTACTGTGTTACTCTCAATCTGTCTTTCTTTTGGTCCATCCCAACTACATCACTCCTAAGCTTTTGAAATACTCTTCATACATTTACAAGTCCTTTTTTTTTTTTTTTTTAGATTATAAACCTAGTCCCAAAACATTATTGCAGTAACCTCATGCATCAGCCCAGCAGCAAAAGGAACGCCTCTTTAATGGATGTCAGTGTTAAATAAATACTCTTGTTCACAAAAGCCAATCAGTAAATTGTGGACTATTTTCTGTTTAACCACAGTAATCTCTGGTTTACTATAGCATGCAAACAGGCAATGTATATAATCTTTGACTCAAGGCACTTTTTCACATGAGGTTCAGCAGACTCAGTTTGGTTCTATGTTGGATGTTGCAATTTTGTAGTTGCGGTCTTTGTTCTCGTTATGCAGACTCATTTTGCACTATGACCAGGCAGCAACCTCCAGGGCTGACAATGAAGGCCCAATAACAGGTACAAAAACTGTAGTACTCTGAGTGTCTAAATACATTACACATATATGTGCTCTCACTGTGAGGGAGGTGAATTATTTTTACGCCTGTTTCTCTTAAACTGAGGATTTCCAGTTTTGGAAACATGGCGTTGCTTCTGGTCAGACAGCCTTAAGTCCCACCTCAAAACAGCTTTTCTGTTTATGAGTAAATGGAGCTTAAGTTCAACTGAGATGACACGTGCAGTATGGCAGCATCTATTAGGGAACAGCGACAGCATTTCAAAGGCTCCTATGATATTTGCCTGAGAAAATCCCGACTTTATACAATCTTTAATACTGAAGCATGGTCATCTGGCTATGAAGGCCGGGTCTTTCAAAGAAATACTAACCCTGATTTCGGACACAAATCAGGTCAATAGTACACAAAACAAATACAGCTGTGGTGAAATGTTAATCCCAATATTTCAGTTAAGCAGTTTGAGAACCCAATGGGTGGCTATGACCATTATTCCTGAAATCGTTGACATAGACATAGAAGTATTTTCTTGACATCAAGTCTGGCTTTGATGGTTGGGCCTATGAAGAACACTAAACCTTTATTAAAACCACAGCTCTAGTTGTCAAAGGCTTCATAAAAGTCACATTCAAAGCATACTTTCTATATAGCATCTGGCTATGAAGGCTACCTTTTTTGAAAGACTACGAACCATGAATTGGGACACAAGCAAGTTCATGGGCTTTGTAGAACCAATATATCTGCCACAAAATGTTGAACCTTAAGCTTTACTTAAGTCGGTTGTGGAGCCAGATGGGGTCCTTCAAACTTACACTATCTGTGACAGGAAAGCATGCTTGCTATAGCCCAATTTTCTCTGTCGTTTCAAGCCATAATTCCCCCCCCTTGTGACCTTTCGCCTCCACTGTGAATGGCCTGGAGACAGAACGGGGTCATGGGTGATCCCCTATTTGTTCCATCTCCAGAGGTAGTAACAGATGCATGAGATTGGAGAGAGGGGGGCATGAGGATTCGGCAGAAAACAGGAGTGTCTCTGCGCTTGTGTGTATGTGGGGCACACACCATGTCGTGCAAATCCAAGCCATTTGGCAACATGAACTAGCACAGATGCAGCACTGTGAATTGGGCGTTTATGAAATCTGACTATAAAGGCTCTGTTCTTTGAAGGATATTTAACTATAAGTTGGGACACAGCCTGGGTAAATTTGGACTCCACAAAGCCAACATTGCTGTAGTGGAAGCTTATTACACAGCTGAGATAACAATGGGTACAATCATGTACAAACTGTCTCAGGCCAACTTTCTTTATGACAACCAACTATGAAAGCCAGGTCTTTTGAAGGATACATATATTAAATTTAGGTTATTTTCTCCATCTAGACAACACTGGCACTGCCCTAATGTCAAACTCGCTTCACCTTAGCTAGATTTTGGTCTTGGAAAACAGAAGTAAAGCCCCAGCTAATGGCAGCTAATGTTGAACTGTAGCATCCATTTATGGTCTTGAAAGATAGGACAGAACTTTATTAATCCCTTGGGTAGACTCCTTCAGGGAAATTAAGATTCCAGTAGCATTGTTTAGTACCATATAAAAATATGGCTACTGACTGGCAACTACTGCTCCTTCCCATCCTCTGTCTTCCTGTTGCTTCTCCTCCCCCCCAGTGAGGAGCTGTACAGTCTGTTGGCCTGAGGAACAAAAGAGTCTCTCAGTCTGTTTGTCCTGCACTTGGGAAGGAGCAGTCTTGGGCTGAACAGGCTCCTCTGGTTGCTGATGACGGTGTGCAGAGGGTGACTGGTCTCATGCATGATGTCCAGCAGTTTGTCAAGTGTCCTCTTCTCTGCCACTGTCACCAGAGAGTCCAGCTTCATACTGACTACAGAGCCGGCCCGCCTGATCAGTTTTTCCATCCTGGATGTGTCTTTCTTGGATAGGCTGCCCCCCCAGCACACCACAGAGTGAAAGAGGACACTGGCTTCCACGGACTGGTAAAACATCCACAGGAGCTTCGTGAAGATGTTAAAAGAACTTACAAGTGATTTTTTTGGTTTATTTGTAATTTTCATAGCTCAAGATTGGCAATGTAAACAGGGTTAATGTTAATGCTACTGATACTAATGTGTTCTGTTTGTGTCCGTCACTTTGACCTCCTACTTGTAGTGTTTAACAACACACAACAACAAACTAAAGTAGAGTGAGCCGATGCATAGTGCTGATTTTTGGAATCAGTACCACATTTGAGTATTATTGGCATACTGCAGATCTTGCAGTTGTTTGCATACTGCGTACTACATTTTGGATAAATCAACCATGCTGCTAGTACAGTAGACAGTTTTGAATACATCTAATACTTCAATGTAGTCAAGAATTCACCCTGTGGCTATAAATGTTATTGATACAATCTTTGACAAAGAAACATGCTTCCTACATGTGCCTAATCGCTATGATTACAGGCAGAGGGAACAGTGACACAGGATTTCTGGCCTTAAATAATGATTGGACAGATTACTCATGAAAATATTGCTTATGGGAAAGTCTCATACATCCTGCCTTTAAGCTGTGGCAGGAAGAAGCAAATCTTTGTGGACAATTATTGTAGAAAACTGTCTGGCAGTCTCCACAGGACGGTCTGTCTGCTCCTTCTGGACCGTTAGTACTATCAGATGGTTGGCACTTGTCGAACAGTCCATGTCTAGTACTGGAAAGTGGGACTGAGGATGGGACACGGTGCGTATGGAAGTCAGACAAAAAGGGAGCCATGGAAACCAGACATAGAAATGAAGATGATCTTCCAAACTGAGGAGAGAGGGCACAGAAATCCATCCTATTTCACCATGGCTTTATAAACCAACCCTGACTAAACATGCAGAAATTAAATGTAGACTGTGTGAGGAAAATCAGTGATGTGTTGTTCTGTCTTTGTTTTTTGTTTTTTTTAATTGAATATCTTTCATTAGGCATTTTAAAGAGGAAGAGCAGCACAGGAATCTGGATGTGTGTATGATACTCAATAATTGTGTTTGTTTAAGCACACAAGGAAAGGTACACTCTGTGCAGTCTAGTCTTCACATCATTGAGGAATAGGGATGAGGTGTTCTTCCAGAGAGCAAGAGGAAGATTGTGGGTGTTGTGTGAAAATTAGCTGCTAAAAGTGTGAAGACTCGTAGTTAAAATTACATTTTTAGTAAAGCACAACTTTTCTTATTGTAATCAAGCAGACATGCTAAAAAAAATACCACACATAATGGACTAAAATGACCTATACTACAGTGTAAGCACATGTATGTTCGACTAGAATGCATCATCTGTGACCGACCAGAGTTTCGATCATGATGAACCAAACTGATGGTAACACTCTCTCAGCTGTTCTCCTCTTCTCACATCATGATGTAAATGACTAACTAATGATAATTAAACCTTATGTTGGAAAGAAATGCATAATTGATTATGCATGACACTGCCATTTGTCATGATGTCACTTGTTCATGTAAAGTGTTGGGGGGAAGCTCTCGGCTCACTGCACGGCATGCACTGGTTGAGTTTAAGAGACTAGACCGTAACTTACATTCTCATTTACACCACAGACAAAGCATACTTAGTAAATAACCTTTTACCATGTTTCATGCTAAATTAACTCAGTTAATATTCCAAGCTGGGTGCAGTACTCTCTCACAGACTGGAGTGAAGTCATCACCTATCTCCAGCATCATCAACAAACAGTAATACAAAAAGAAGCACAATAACAATAGAAGGGACAGTGAGTAAGCTAAAGCTAGCCAGCAAGATCTACTGACAAATAAATTAGTAGTTTTCTTTCAGTTGCTTTACTTTGACTCTCAAATGGTTAAAGAAAAATTTCACATCTTTCAAACAATCAGAAGACAATTTTGAATAATTGTAATTTTGGATACTAATACAGTCGTCCCCCCGCCATCACGGGGGTTAGGTTTCAGACCCACCCGAGAAAAGTGAAAATCCGCAAAATAGAAATACCCTATTTGAATATACACTGGGCATGTTTTATAACTTTTATGGTACATTTAAAAGAATTTGAAGGTCTTTAAACACACTTTTAATAAAAAATACATTTGAACACATAAAAAGATATTGAGAGAGCAACAGCAATAGAAAACACAAAACATTGCACAAACACTAAAGTTATGCAGATCACAGATACACGACAACATTGTCACCAGAAACTGAAAGATTTTTCCATTGCATTTTCAAAAGCGCTCCATGTTCACACGGAGACGCGAGAACGTCTGTAGCGTGCATGCCAGGCCAGTAGATGGCGATGTAGGTTTGTAGTAAAACAGCGGTGTTACAACACTTGTATGCTTTTTTGTCTGTATAAAAAACTGAGCACAGTAAGCAGCACACATGTTGCTCGGTGGACGGCCGAAGCTGTTGTTGATGTTCCTGGGATGCGCGCGCAACCTGAGAAAGAATGAAGCAAGCGTCTCTCCTCAATGCAAGATGCGAAGCCACATGATACACAACAGCCAATCAATGGCCGAGAAAAACATACCGATACTTTGATTGGCTGAATTGGTATGTACGGGTATTATATTGTGACGCGCGAGATTTAAACTCATAAACAATGCTGCGGAATGCCGTGAAATGGTGAAAATGTATGCAATATCAAAATTAATAGGTCTTACCGAAAAAAACACGAAATACCAGGACCGCAAAAACTGAACTGCGATATCACAGGGGTTTACTGTATAGACAATATCTGCCTTTTAAATGATAGGATACTGATACTTTGCTAAAATATTAACAAAAGATAATATTTTGTAATTAACTGGTTCATAACAAGGGAATAGCTTCATCCTCCAAACCTGACACACCAGATCAATATTTCACTAGTCCATCTAGGAAGGAGCCCAAAGAAAGTGTTTCTGAATGGGCAGAACCTTTCAAAAGCATATCTAGCAGGTTATTGGATGATCAATTTGTCAATTTCATCCATTACGGGCTAATCAGAAAATGTGGGCACTTCTGCTGCAGCGTACAGGACAGAACATGAACCTCTTCATAAAACAATGTCAGAAGTGAAGCAAAAATATCCCTTCTATAGAGAAGTTTGCCGTGTAGTTATTTGTTTTTTGTTTAATAAAGAAATGTGGTTCAGATCTGATAAATCATCTGCTGAAACTGTTAGCATCTATTTGCCTGATTATAGACATCCATTAATAAATCATTAATAAATGAAAACAATGTAACATACAGTGATATGTGGCACTGAAATGCTTAATCATCTTTGTCATGTCTCCCTCTGACATTAAAAGCAGAGCAAAGCGGACACAGACACACAGTGACTGAATGGCACCATATCCATGCAGACTGTAGTGCTGTGGTTTAAAATGAAAGTATACTACTGTACAGCAATGTGGTAAACATGCCCCTTCCTCTGGTCTGATTTCTGTAAATAAGATTGTTAAGTGTGCTCCAAAGTGTATTTAGTAGCGTCACTGTCTAAAGCTTCTAAAACCACCGCAGCTCCAAACACTTGCTGGTAACTGAAGCGTGTTTATATGGATTACCCCAGGGTCTTAATCCAACTGACTCACTGTGAGTTGGAGGCTGCAGATATCCTCAATTTAAACAGCTGTGACGGGCTCCTGCAACTTTCTAAAGGAGCCATCTACATGGAGACGAATCAAGGCGTATCTTGGTATTTTGGTGTGTATCTGTGGCAGCGTTACAGCACCACCTACAGGCCTGGCATATATACTTCAGTGTTTTCGGTGTTTTCTTGTGGACAGAGACATTTCTTGAAACAAATGTCTTTATAGACATAGTTTTAAAAATGAAAAAATTTTCGTCCCCGTCTGAACAAAAATGTCTTGTTGTGTTGCAAATGTTTGGCCTGAACTTGGCTTCACAATCCTGATTTTGAGGTAAATAGTTCTTTTACTAGAATATGTCAGTCATCACGTGCAGAGTAGTCTGGTTTTGTCAGAGTTTACCAGATGGAAAACATTTGTATTACCATGGATTATTTTTAAACCAACAGTGTTTTCTAGTGGCAGTTCTTTATCACAGTAACAACTGACTGAATAATGTCAGCATGCTTATTTCCACAGAGGGATTCTGTGGAGGTGATAGCCTCATATTCTGGCCTATTCTCCATTGTATTCAATCATTTTAGTGGTTGTCTTTGCGCCTCATACAGCAATAATGCCACAGTTTTTCTCCTCGTTACAAGCAAATGTAAGAGCTGCTGTATTTATGTAAAAGCTGTAAAGTCTGGATCTGCTTTTTATCTAAATTGAGATAAAGTTTGTTGTGATTTGGAGCTACATGAATCTATTTCATATCTTTACTCCACTATTTGCTTGAATAAGTGAAATCCAAACCTTGGACTTTTGGAAATACCAAATGTGAGACTTTTTTTTTTCTTTTTTTACAAAACTGCATCCAGCTAGCCTTAGAAAACAACTATTAAATACAGAGTGCATTTGGGATGAGTGAAGACAGAAATATTTTGAGTTTATAAATAATGACCACACTTCCAGGGTCTGCATTTTGATAAAAAATCAAGCAATGAAGCACCTTGGTCTTTCTCAGTGTCAGTGGATTTTTTAAATTTTACTAGCAATAATTTCTTCATCGACAAAATCACTTTAATTTCATTGACAAATTAGAAAATACCAGTGAATGACATTTTTTTCTAATTTCTTCATTTTTAATATTTCTCTAGGCTACCTTTAACTGCATGCAAAAAATGTTGTGGGTAAGAGCACTGCTCAACACTCAGTGTTCATGTGTGGTTATATAAAAAATGAAAATCCATGTGCAAGACAAACCAATGCTGGACTTTTAAAATATTTGTTTTTCAAATGAAATTAAACTTAACTGGATTTCCAAAGATACATAAGCTTTTGTTGTTATTTTTATAAGTAATGTGACTATTAGGGTTAAAATGAAAGGTTAATAAATTTGATCAGAATAAGAACCCTGATTCTGATTTAGGATAGACCATGTCTTTGCTCATCTCTTAAACAATGGGAGTGCTTATGGGGATAAAACCACATGGTTCAGTCACACTAAGTGTTATATATCAAAGGTTTGGTATTAAGGCACAACTGCTTTAAGTTTCCAATAAATTAAGTCTTTAGTTCACTGCTAGCTACTGATTGAAGTGCATTTGTTTTTGCTAAGGCATTAGCTTAAACGATGTGCAAGAATGAACTGGGATTTTTTGGTGAAATCAAAAAAACAGAAGCCAAATCTTTCTGTACATTAACTGAGGTGTATGGGGGCACTGCTCCATGGCACAAAAAATTCCTGAGGCAAAGAAGTGCTGGTAACCCATGTACATCATAAACTTCTGAAACCATTCAACAAAGTGAACAAATCCTTCAAATGACCAAAAACTTGGTAAAAGGAAGATTGTAGAAATGGTTTCCACTGCTTAAGAGACAGTTCATGTCAAAAGTGTGTGCCAAAGTTTTCCAAAAACTTCCTACTATGGATCAAATGTAACTTTGCACAAGATCAAACCTGCGCTCAAAGGAGCATGTGTCAGAGGTTATGCAAAGAATGACAGAGTTTCTGAGACAACTGTCCAAAGAAGACCTACTGATCTGATCTGATAACTGAAAGACCCTAATGCAGCAGTGTGTTCACGCAGAAGAGGTGAATTTTTAAGGAGAAAGACACTGAAAAATGTTTATGTTCAATAAATCTGTATCACAGCATTAGTCTCCTTTTTTAATAGCCATGCCTTATATTTTATAACAAGCTAAAATCTCCTGCAAGTGCTTTAAAACCTCAAGAACCAAACAAATGCAAGCATGAGAATTTCCCTCCTTCACATTGTTATGTGCAGTACAGATATCACAGGGCGTTTGAGTAAAGCCTTCCATATAATGTGCTGAGCCCTGTGTGAGCCATGCCCCTGGTTATTTGAGGACATTGTTTACTGTGTTGTCGGCTCTTTCAGAAAAGCAGATTGTTGATTTTCTCTGCAGCTGCTGAATTATTGAGCAAAGCTATCATCACACCAGCAGACAGCGAGTATTTACAGTACTATTAGGCTTGTTGTGGTGTTAATGGGCCCCTCCATTAGCCTTTGCGAAGGCCGGAGTAACACCTGCATCAACAAAAACACACGTATAGGCACACACGCTGTCACACAGTTGTTGTAGCGTGTGTGTGAGTGTGTGTGTGTTGGGGGGACCCTCATGGGAGTTGGTTGTTTTTCAGCAGTGGCCTGAACGCGTCAGAAAATGTGCTTACACCATGGCAACACATGCTGGCTCAACAGTATTACGGAGCGTGGCTGTCCTTCAACGTCTCAGGAGGCTCCAGATTAAACACACAATCACAGACACCGAGGCCTTTGGCGACAGCATGAGTGAAGGATGTAACACGGCGCTAAAGACTTTTCCTGTCTTGGTTACCGCCTGTTTGTTTATGTATGTGTGTGTCTCCGACCTGTTATATTCCTGAGTCTGCTCCATCATCAATGGCAGCGAGGGAGCAGCTATAAAAAGTGTAACTGTGAGCCCCTCCGGAGAGATGTGGGACACTTTTGGCCTTTCACGGCTCACTGGAAACTTCAGTGTTTACAGCCTTCGCCACTGACTCCTCCATCAGCTGACTAACTGTTACGTAAATCAACTTAGTAGCAACAACGTGGTTGGCCACTATTTGATTCAGTCACTGACCCGGTCACCCCCATCATCTCACTCTGAAACACACACACCTGCCGCCTGCACTGCGAGTGTGTTGGTAATATCAGCTTTCTCATCATGATAGCATCTAAGATCACATGGAGACAAACACAGATATGACACACACCATTACATTTAACTGTATTCAACTGAAGAGCTACTTTTGAAATGAACCAAACTAAGGCTTTGCTAACATTTAGCATTTTGAAAAAAGTATTTAACTATTCAAGAGGAAGACTTGCTGTTAAAAACTGAGGTTTGTTTTACATGTGTTGAGTGTCCCCATGGTTAGAGATGAGTGATACTAGACTTTTTCAAATCAGTTTTATACTGATTACCAACCACCTCCTACAGTGCACACATATTGTTTTTGAATTTGACATTTTTCATTCACCAAAAAGATGTAAAGAGAAAAATGTACTCTAGACTTCATACCATCAGATCTTAGAATGAGTTAAGTTTTAGGTCTTGGTCCAAGAAAATAAATCTAGCAGATATTTACCTCCGCCAAGGAGGTTATGTTTTCGCCAGGATCTGTCAGTCTGTTTGTCTGTTTGTCTGTTAGCAAGATTACGCAAAAACTACTAATTGTATTAACATGAAATTTTACCACAGGTGTGATTTGGTCCAAGGAAGAAGCCATTACATTTTGGTGCTGATCTGATCCAGATTGACGTCACAAAAAAACAGTGGAGTTTATAATGGCAAATCCCATTCATTTATGGCAAACTGATGTCAACCTTTTTTTTAAGCCTATGCCACTACATTTCCCAGCTTCCCTTGCAATGCCAGCGGAGGAGTTCTGCTAACACAATGGCTAACATTAGCCTGGTAGATTGGCACATCTATTCCGACTTTGTAACTAGAACGCTGATGACGAAGCATTCTCCACGTGGACAGACATAAGCGGAGACTGGCCGGCCATGTGGAGCGGAAAAGCCACTGCCGTAACTGAGCTGCTTGGCGGAGGTCTGCGCTCTCGGAGTGCTTTTCTAGTTTTTTATGACTTGATAATTGTTCAATAAATACAAATAAAAATATAACAACTATATAAATTTAGGTCTATGTGTAGCCAGTCAATGCAAGTTTACACAGCAATGCAATGTTGTCAAGTGAAATACCAGCGTTACTTTCTTTGGAACACGGTCAATTTTTCTTAAGGTCCAAGTCTGGTGAGCCCACGCCTGACCAATGAGAGCACAAAGCTTGACTATGTGTTTGTGCATCAGCAGCCCATTTATTTAATCAAAGTTATTAAAAAAATAAGGACAGTTGATGTAAAGATAATGTATGGAGGAAGATAGTGTTGAAGCTGGAGTTTCTATCATTGTGAACAGTTGTCTCTGAAGCCGCTGTGGTACTGCGTCAGCTCCCAAATTTTGTTGAATGTAAAAAAAAATTGCTTTTAATGTGAATAGAAAGAAAAATCACTTCTTAGTTATTCACAGTTTTCGTGCTGTTTGTTTGCATCATTTTGGTGTGTAAAGGCCTTCAATGGTTAGTTCAGGTGTTTTTTAGTGGAGTTGCTGGAGGCAACTCTATATTTTGTCCTGCCTACCAGTAGTAGACCTACCAGTGTCATGTCCTCATATTGTTTTGTTTGCAGGTCAATGTCCATTGCTTTGTTAGCAATCCCAGTTCAAAATGTAGACCTTAGAGGGGACGCAGTGTTGTTAAACATGGCACTGAACTGACCAACTACCCAGAGTTGTCTGGTTGGACCCCACAGAGCAGACCGGGCCCATGTGGGGAAAGGGGCCTTAAAGTGACAGGAGCTCTAACAGCTTCTGTCTCATCGATTGGTTTAGTTTTACATCAATCTTACAGGATGTTTCTGTCTCTCTCTCCAGTTTCTTTTCTTGAATATGCCTGTCAAACACCATTTCACCTAGTCCATCACAGTTATTATAATCAGGTCTTGAGAGCTCTGCAGGTCTTACTGTGAAGGCACAGGTTAATATTCTCAAAAAAGGATCCCCTTATGTTGTCTGTTATACATGGAAGAATAAGAGATGTTCATTGTACTCAATGAGACCTAGCTTTGTTGTGTCCCAATGATCAGCTTTGAGCCCTTGCTGACTGAAGTCGCCAAATGATGTGAATTGACGCTGACAGAACAGTGCTGTGTCTGGTCTGTATTTATTAAGGGGTGGCAGCATGTAACTGAAGAAATAGCATTGCTGTTGATGAAGACAAGTGTATCCATGGAGGGGTGCTGGTAAATCCTCCTATTTCAGAAACGTCACACATGAAAGCTCTGATCATCAGCCACCCAATTTCTTTCATATCAAAACCGCCCTTGCACACTATCACTGTCAGGGCCTGTCTTATGAACCCCGGCCCTGCAAGACCACCATTTTTTAAAGATTCCACAGGCCTCAAAATGCAAATATATATCTAATAACGCTTGCATATATATCCTTTGACTATTTAATTTATTCTGTACACAAGGGCAGCCATGCATCCACCAAATTCTGCGTCTGCTAATCACATGCAGGCACTGTTTACATTATATGCTAATACAATTCCAACACCCACAAACACGTGAACATACTGCCATACGTTTATGCAAAGCATCACAAGGTTTGTTCCTATAAGGTATTCACTGACCAGAACTCACTCTTAGCATCTGGTTGAAACCCCATTAAACAGAGAATGGAACGAGTGAAACGTTGGAATGTAAATGTATGTAAATGAAGAGCCCTGCTACACAGGCAGTCGCACTGAATGGCAACATTTTCTATATTAGCTACAAGAAGAGGGTGGAAAAATACCTCCCTGCTGTGGTCCTCCGGCTCCCTGCCCCCTCAAGTCAAACCCTCACTCCTGGATTTCATTGTTCATTGCTCTTAATTCTGTATCAAAATCATTATAGTAGTAATTCAGAATTGCACTTAATGTATGCTCAATTAGACCCCACCTCAATGAATTATGTTCATCTGAATTAAACCAAGGACTCATTATTGAATTAATGATCAGGATCTTAATGCGTCTTTATGCCTTGCTCCTTTTGGCTTCACTGTTGGATGTAAAATATGATCAAAGCATTTAGGAAATATATGAAATTATATGCTACCCACTGTATGACTTAATAGAATTCAGAACTTGCAGGCTAGCCGGTCTGAGAGAGTTGCAGGTAAAAGATGGTATTTCTCTCCTCTTTATATAAGAATTGTAGAAAATTATGAAAAGACCAAGCCAATACATTTCAGATGACCTTAAGCCTTTGAAAACAAGTCATGAATTTAAAGTTATAAACTATATTTTGGTAATGTAATGTAAAAACATCAGAAGAATTTAGACTAGAGAGATGGTTAACATGTTCCCCTTTTGAATATTTAAAACAAGGACTGTCACAGCACCAGATTGTTGATCTTCAAATCCCGAAAAGTAAAAATCAAACTATATATCCTTACTTTTTCCCAATCAACTGCAACAAAAATTCAAGTTTTTCACATTCAGAAATGTGTCATTTCTTGTTTTGAATCTTGAAAAAAGCTAAAAAGTCAAAATCCTGTGCATTCTCCTAAATGCTCAGTTAAGTAGGCAGTTTTTGATTACTACAGTGTACCATTTTTGCACTATATAGAAAGTGCTCTTTCACCCATGGTAGCTATAAATTAGGAATATACAGGGCAACAATAATTTTATTCTTCCATGCAGTTAGTTAACCATCATTTTAAACACAAAACACTGGTTTTAGATCCGAAATCAGGCAACATCAGATACACTTTATTTCCCATTAAACATTAAAATCTCATGTGTGTGCATTCACCATGAACCATATTTTAGCCATTTATCCCAAACTGGTATTCTAAATCCTATTTTGTTTCTAGCTTAAGAACCAGGAAGTGCCTAATGTGAACTCACTTCTGCTTTTTGGACTCATTCCTGCATCACTTTATTGGCTGTAATAGTGGCAGAATGTACAAATGTATCAAAATGGTTGACTTAATTATCATTAAATGGTCACTTTTTATAAAACAAAAGTGTAATTTATTAAAGCAAAAAATGTTGTTTTACCAGCTTCATATCTTTCTTCTAACACAAATAGACTCTCACCATGAAAGAGTGAAGGCCTGTGGTCTTGGCAAAAAATATTGGTATTAATATTGGTATTGGTTATTGGCAATAAGAGTTTGGAAATAGTGGCATTTCAAACATCTGCAAAAATCAATTTCTTTGCATCCTTCATGGTAAAACCTCATGTATGCTTTAAGAGATTTCTGTCAAAGTTTCTGTAAAAAATGCAGTAGTAGGGTGCTGGTTTGGCAGAGTGGTATGCAACCAGGCATGACCCAAAAAGCCTCCATGATTCTGCCGGCCCAGGTTCAAATCCAGCCTGTGGCCAGTTTGCAGAGTGTCCTCCCCTGCTCTCTCTCACCCCCTCTTTACAGGCCAATCCACTGTCCCTCTCTCTCCTATCAATAAGGCACAAAATGCCCAAAAAAATCTTCGAAAAAAAATGCAGTAGCAAAAAATTATTTCTTTGCACTGTGAAATTACCTTTTTTAATGATACAATCTTTCATTAAAACGACAGAGATAAAATTGTTTTGAAATACATACTTCTGAAAAGTAGCTTTTTCTAAATTCTACAACCTTATTTGCAAATTTCATGCTGTCAGTGTGTTTTTGTTGAGATTGCTTTATCATTCGCCACTTACTTAAATATTAAGTAACATGTTAGGAGGACTACATTCAGCTGGCGGGACATTATGCTATTGTTCCTCTTGTGAATTTTTCCGAGCACAGAACTGTCAGTTTGTTTATGTTTAATGAATTATACAAAGCACAGCTTCCACAATGGTAAAATATGATAATCCCTTATTTTTTGCGGCTACTATATATGTTAAACTGGTTATTTTACACTACAATGGATTTGAATGGCTATGGCACTGAGGACTGAGCCAAATATAGCTTTGGCTCGGCAAACAAATGTAGGAAGAATTATTTCTCTGTTGGTTTAAAGGATTTTCATGGTATTTCCTTGTAAGCAATTGTTTAGCATTAAGGAATTCATTTTTAGAATTATGTTTCTGTGTCTGTGGGAGGATTCATTCAGGTTTTGTTGCCCTTCGTGTAAGTGTGAAAAAAATCTGCTTTACTTTTATATCTCTTATTAGTTTGAGACCCAAAATGAATAGTTATGTAATCTGGCCTCGTTGATATTTTAAGAATGACCAATCCAAAATGTTTCATAAAAATGTTGCTGCAGTTGCTCAGTGTCGAAATGTTCTGCAGTGATATTGTTGATTCAGGATGCAGACGATCAGTGCTGTCTGTCCCACAGGGGGTGTCCAGTGCCAGAGGAGGAACGTTTCCTGTGTTCTCCAGCAATCAGTCCACCTCCTCACATCCTCCTGGCCCTTGTGGATGCCAAAACCACTCCACTACTCCTCTAGCCACTACCCACACAGCCAGCCTCTGACTGATGAGTGTGCACGCAGACAGAGTAACTCGCCCTACACTACATAACACACATGTGATCCTCTGTGATCTCCACCCACCACCGCCTACGACACGCCACTGAATCTGACAGTCTATATAAAGATAACCTACGAGTGCAGCTTTTTTTTCTCAATACGGAGAGTCTGGGTTGGAGAGAAGCCGTCTGATTCACTGTTAAAGAGGAAGATGGAAGCAGATCATTGTGAAACGTTAAATATTTCAGAGGTGGAGGTCTGTGACTGATGGGAAGAAGAGGAGGAGAGATGATGGGGGAGGAGAACTGAAACCAAGAAAAATAATGGAGAAGAGGCTGGGACGATATAAAACTCCATCTTTCTCATTTCAGAGTAGACTTCATTACATATTCATGCAATGGCGTGAGCGTCATGTGTAGCCAGTGATCATCCATATTACCTATCACTATCACTTTAATTGCTTAAAACCATGAGATGGTGTGCTCATATCAGTAATCTTTAAAATGCACAGAATCAAAGGCTTTCGTTTTTCACATCATCTGCCTGAATGCTCTCACTACAGAACTGAATGAATATATTTATTTATGTATATGAGTGTGCCTGCGATTATGACTGATTTTTTCATTAGCAGAGCCTGCGTGTATGTTCAAGTGTGCCCCTCCGTCTCAATATAGATTTAAATTACAACCCCTATCAGAGTCCAATTTATTACACATCATGTCTCAAATCAGAGCATGTTGCCCTTCAAATAAATGCAATTACAGAGTGGTTGTTCAGTTGTGTGTGTGTGTGAGGAGGGACTGACTGGTTATTTATGTTATTTGAGATTCATGTACCCTGACTAATAAGGTTTTAATACTATTCAGAACAAGAGGGATTGATTTAAGCAAAGATAATAACTGTGGGGGCAGCTGGTTAGTTAGTTAATAACACCAATTGTTATTGTATTTTATATTGTTAGAAAGCCTGATTTGTCAATTTTACAATGTAAAACTTATAAGGACAGCACATTCATGGTATATGCCACACAGCTAAACGTGTGGGTAGCACCCCAAAAAATGTGCCAAAATTCCCTACAACTGGAAGCTGATGTACCTTTTGACAGAGTGGCAGCATTTTATTTGGTGTCAGCCCTGGTAACATTTCAAAACTTAGAACCAAGTTCAATGAGACTCAAGAAGTCAAAGACAGACTTTGAAGAAGACATCCCAGGAAGGCAACACTCCAGGAAGACCAGTTCCTGATCCTTGCTTCACTCAGAAACTGTAAGCTTTCTTCCAAGTGAGGAGGGGATTTAGGTACAATATTGGAGGTGTTATCAACAATATAAAATACAATTATCAAATGGTATTGTCAAAGGGGAGAAATAATTAACCAACCAAAATTAACCTTTTGTGAGGAGTTTATCTGATTTTCCACTGAATGTGTTTGTGTAAATTGGAATGTCTTAAAGGTATATTTTGGTATTATTTAGTGGGGCTGTTAGGGATTTTCCTTAACTGACAGCTTTCATATGACATCAAACACTTATGAAATGCTTCCATCGCTCTTTGGTTTCCAACTACATGTTTTACCTGATCAATTCTTAATTTTCAAATGAAAAACAGTAATCTTTCAACTGGATCGTCTAGGAGACAAGCATAATGCCAGAAAAAGAAAAGAAAAAAAATGCAAATAAGGGTTTAATCGAATATGTTTATAAAAAAAGATAATCTGAAAATAAACCAACATAAATGAGTGGGTGTTTTTTTAAGTGTTACATGTATTAATGAGTGGGCTGTATTTTTGTCCTCAGATTTTCATGCACTTTGATATATTTGGCCAGAATAATCCCAGTTTTGAATTTCTCACCGTAAATATAGGATTTTCTTAATGTTGCTTGTATATTCAGACTCTGGGTATGTTTATAATAGAAGGATAGTATTCCTCTCTTTACAGCCTGATATTTAGGGCCAAATTTGTTGGGGGGCACAGCAGGGCCACAGTCTGTCCTCCTCTGGGAGCCAGGTCTTTTTGTGATGGCCCATCTCTGTAGCTAATCTGTTGTCATTGAGTCTGGAGCTTGTCAAGACTATTCTCAGTGAAAGAAATTTTACAGCGCTCAAGTAATCTGCCATTCTGTTTTCTCTCTTGCACTGTTTTTTTGGGTTGTTTCTTCCCAGTATTACACATAAATTCCTTTCTGTTGGTAATTAGTTGGATTTTGGTAGCTGGATCTGCCCAATTAAATGCCTGTAATCAGGCAGAGCCATCTTGCCAAGCTCCAGTCCAAGCCTAATCAGCATCCTTTGGAGCAGGAAGAGGTGGGAGCTACAAGCAAAACGACAGCAGGAAGTGACTGTACAGAGATTAGCATAGATGCTAACAGCTTCACTAGCGATTTTATCAGATCTAGACCACATTTCTTTATTAAATGAAAACCAAATAACAACACTAAAAGCTCTTCTTATTAGAAATGATTTTTTCAGCCCACTTCTGACATGTTTTGGTGAGTTTGTTCTTATGTTTTGTATTTTACTCCATGGCAGTCACCCCCGCCTACCACATTTTCTGATTGGCCTGTAATGAATGAGATTGACGGTACTATCGTCCAATCACCTGCCCATTCCCAAACGTTTTCTATGGGTTCTTTTCAAGATGAACTAGAAATATATAATCTCTAGTTCATATATAATCTCTCACCTCCCCTTCATGTCCAAAATTCTGGGAAAAGCTATCGCCTCTCAACTCCACTCCCATCTCACCCATAACAGCCCATGAACAATTCCAGTCTGGTTTCCGTCCCCACCACAGCACAGAAACAGCCCTCACTAAAATCACAAATGACCTCCTCATGGCAGCTGACTCCGGTTTGATCTCCATTCTCATCCTCCTCGATCTGAGTGCGGCCTTCGACACTATTTCTCACCCCATCCTCCTCAATAGACTCTCCTCCATAGGCATCACTCACACCCCCCTTCACTGGGGTCACTCTTACCTCACAGGCCGCACTCAGTTCATCAAACTCAAATCCTTCCCTCCACAGCCCACCCCCGTCACTTCAGGTGTGCCCCAGGGCTCCGTCCTGGCAATATTTTCCATAGATTTGGCATCCATTTTTTTCTGCTTTGCGGATGACACCCAGCTCTATCTGTCCAGTAAACCCGACGCCTCTCCCCAACCCTCCTCCCTCACCCACTGCCTCTCAGAAATTAAATTCTGGTTCACCTCCAATTTCCTTAAACTTAACAGTGATAAACCAGAACTCCTCCTCGTCGGTACCAAATCCACCTTATCCAAAGCTGACAGTTTCTCCCTCACCATAGACAGCTCCACAGTGTCCCCCTCCCCTCAGGTCAAGAGTCTGGGTGTCATCCTCGACAGCTCACTTTCTTTCCACTCTAACATCTATAACATAACCCAGTCTGCATATTTCCCCCTTCGTAATGTTAATGGTCTCCACCCCTCACACCTCTGCCATTCTGGTCCACACGTATTAACTACTGCAACTCACCCCTCTTTGGTGCCCCTCACAAATCCCTCCATAAACTCCAACTGGTCCAAAATTCTCCAGCCTGCATCATCACTAGAACCCCCACATCACCCCCATCCTCCAGCAGCTTCACTGGCTCCCAGTAACATTCAGAATTCACTTCAAAATCCTCCTGTATACACTTAAGGCCATTCACAGCCTCAGCCCCCCCTACCTGTCTGATCTCCTCCGCATTGCTGCCCCCTCTCGCTCCCTCAGGTCTTCCTCCTCCCTCCACTTCTCTGTGTCCTCCGCCCGTCTCAGTACCATGGGGAGCAGGGATCCTGTCTGCATCACCAACTAGCCTTGCTTTCAATATTGTAGTCGGGTCAGTCAAATACCATATGTGTGGTAAACGTATATTAAGGCAGCTTGAATTGGAACAATAGTAAATGAGTTTAAATTGTGGAACATACACAGAACAATTTGCACCACCGGATGTAATGAGGGCATAATTAAAGCTACATTATGGATAAGCTAATTAGCAACTAATAGCATCATTAGCAAACAAATAGAAATGAAGAGTCAATAAGATCTGTGTGTGAAAACATAACTCATCATCTAAATAAACTTGGAGTTATTGTGAGCTGGAGTTGTCATATTTGTACATCATGAATAGTGTTCTGCATTGGTGATGCTCCTGTCATCAGGGAAAGCCCCCTCTGACCTGAGGGACTGTCATTTTCTCATTTGTGGCAAAGAGTCATCAACACCTAATTTAAACACTTGATTGGTTAATTACACTACATGCATAATTTAACTGTGTGACCTCTCCTGGCACTCTTTTCTGTCTTCATTTACATTAGTAACACTTACATATACCAACACATGGACACACCTGCACTTATACATGCTGAATTTTAATTTCCACACCTACATTATTGATACAGCGGCACCATCATAGGAACATTGCACACAAACGCATACACATACAACAGCTTACATACAGACTGAACTACCGTTATTCATTTCATTGCCAATACACATACATCAACTGAAGCTACTGCTATTGGGATTTAGCCGAAAACAACTTTTAATGAGCCCCTGATTAATGTGGTAGTTGAGTGTGACAATCAGTGCATATGAGCTCATATGTGCAAATATGAACAGGAGTATGTGTGCAGTATGACCATGAGTTTGAGAAGCCAGGGAGAGAACCATGAAACCAAAGTGAAATAGAGGCAACTCAATTCATTTTTCTGTACAATGTTCGATAAAATTATGGGATAGTGTGCTCTTTCATTCATACATATCTCTTAGTGTATTTGAGGAGAATAAGGCTCAACATGTTTAAGTGAAGTATAGATTATTGTTCCTCCATCGTAGATGGAGCTTGGCAAGATGGATCAGTCTGATAACAGAAATTGAATCAGGCGTATCCACCTGCACTGCAAGGTTAGCTGCATGTGCTCACAGATTTGTTGGGTTGCCTTAGAATTTGACTCTGGGGTAGCATATCTTGCAAAAGTACTCTTACAGTTTTCATATTGCTTTCACACCACATTTCACTTTCACCCATTCACATTACATTCACCCACTGCTGGCAAAGGCTGCTTAGTGTGGAGTCCAACCGCCAAATAGTACTTCATAGTACTTCATAGTTCAATAGTACATTAATGTGTCACCAGCATAGCATCAACGAGAATTAAGTGTTCAATATCTTGCCCAAGGACACTTCAGCAGAACATAAGACTGTCTTGCCATCCTTACCACTGTTCCACAGCCACCAGGTGCTCATGAACAAATCACAACAGTGCTGATTTTGCCTGATGCTGTTTCAAGAAAGCTTGTTTCAACAAGAGAAGGGCTAACAAACAACTTTCTGTAAGACTGAAAAATGTTTAATAATTCAGTAAATTTGAATGTTTGTTAATTCATGAAAAGGGTGACAATGGGTCAGAGGTAGAGTTCTTCTTCTTCTTTTGATTTAAGGTCAGAGGTATGATCTTGCCTGCCACACATGTAAGTTAGTATGTGGCCATGGGCAAAACATTTAATCCCAAATTACTCCTACTGTTGCATACAGGGAAAATAAATCTGTATGATTAGTATAAGCTTACTCTAATTAACACTTAACATCACAGCCTCAACCTGTGAGTCAATGTGGTGTGAGCTGGTAAAAGAGACCTAACTTGTGAAAGCACTTTTGAGTGATCAGATGAAAACTGAGGAACAACACAAGCTCAAGTCCATTTACTGGACCAGCCCATAATGTAGTTAGTAGGACACCTTATCCAAGACGGCCTCCAATTCATTACCTTTAAAGTTGCACTGTTTAAGCCTTTTCTTGTTTTTTTAAGGTTTAAGTGTGCTAGGTCCATGGAGAACATGGAATAAATGTAACTGGTACTACTGCTGGCAGAGGGGGCCAACTTCCTGTTTGCTTCCATGAATGGGAGATGAATCATACATGAATGGGAATGGAAAAATGACAAATAAAGTGGATGAAATAATTCAGTCATATGGTTTATCAGACTTTTCAATGTTATTGTAGATAAGAGACTAAATCATGGCTATAAAAAAGACTAATTTGCAAGCAGGGGGTCCAGAGCCAAAAATTATATCAGCTCTGCAGCTGGTCCTCCAGTGATACTAAAAATGTTACAGGGCCAGTGTGTCAGAAGACTAAATGGAAGTAGCAACACATCTGGCTCTGCATAGTCCCTCAGGAGCATCTGGTAATGAGGTTAAAAACTCTGACCTTCAATACAACTTTCGTTCAGTCGAAGGTTAACTTGTGGCTGTCAAACAAAGCAGAAGTTCAGGTCTGTAATCTACATGGAGCATTGTGAAAGCCCTGCAGTGTTCTTGATTTTACAACCTTCTGTTTCCATCTTTCTGATTTATGTTAACTGGGATATGGTGGAGCAGTGTAACATGAAATGCTCTGTTTTGGTCCTTTCAGCACTGAAACACTGAATCGTAGTTTCTTCTGCAAGTCCTTCAGAGCTCATGCCCTTAACTGATGTTTTTTTCCAGATTTTTTTCCACACCCAGGGTAGGTGGATTGTAGTTCACTGCTGAAAGGCGAGTGCATATCAAATGTGTCTCAAGTGACCACTGGTAATTGGATTTTGTGTCCCTGTTCCCACTTGATTTTATCTGTGGGAAACTGGGGCGGTTGTTGCTGAAGAGGAGAAAAATACAGATCTGCTTTTCAGAGCCTTTCAGGTCCAGAAGTGTGTTGGAATGTAATCTTTTTATGGATGAAAATAAATACTCTCAATTTTCCTTAAAGGCAATATTTTTTTTTTTTTTTTTTTTTTTTTAATATTTTATTTATAACTTTTCAAAAATGTAGACATACAAGATAAACAAGGACACCCAGAAGTATCACCAGAGGTGATAAAGAGGGTACTAACAAGAGAGGGGCAAAGGATACAATCTAAATGTCCAAACCTAACAGCAAGCATTGATTCAAAAAAAGACTGCCCCTCTTCAAAGAAAAAGGAGAAAAAGGAGTTCTGGGTACAAAACAAAAAACAAGAAACAAAAACACACACACATATGGGTGGGAGTCAATCGGATCATCAGTCAGTATGCCAAATAAGACAGGGTTTGTATGAGATATGGGCATATCATAGCAGCACAGACCATAATGAAAACATTTAATTTTTATCCAACAATGTCAGGAAAGGCTTCCATACTTTAATAAAGTACCTATTTGAGTTCTGCTTGCCAAACCGGATCTGTTCCATCTTAGCAACGAGGAGCATTTCATTGAGCCATCTTATAAAACCTGGGGATGTCGCAGACTTCCAGTTTAGCAATATCAGTTTTTTAGCTGCAACCATGCCTGCATTGAGAACATGTTTTTTGTGAGAGGGAAGAGGCCTTGTCGAATCAGAGCTGCCGAAGATTGCAAGGTTGAAGTCTGGCTGAATATTTATTTCATATTGTTTGGAAAACCAGTCAAATATTTCACTCCAGAAATTACTTAGTACTGGACAATGCCAGAACAAGTGCGATAATGAGCCTTCTGCAGTACCACACCTATCACACAAAGGTGAGACAGAGTCAAAAATTTTACTTAGTCTGGTTTTAGAATAATGCAGTCTATGAATAACTTTAAATTGAATTAGTCTATATCTTGAATTTATTGAACAGCTTTTTATACTCGACAAGCCCTCCTCCCACAATTCATCTGACACTGGAGAACAAAGTTCTTTAGCCCAGGCCTCCTTGAGGTGATTTGTACTCACTGGTGTCGTAAAAACAGATACAACGCGGGAGACCAAATGTTCCTTAAAGGCAATATTAACTATGTCTTTGTCCTTACAATGTTTTTTTAAATTCTATGTTTTTTCTGTTTTCTCTGTTTTTTCTCTGTTTCTATGTTTTTTTTTGTTTTTCATTATTTTTTAGTGGACAGGATTTGGCATTAGACTGTCTAAAACACAGCCATGGCATTAGTAATTTCAACCTCTGGTGTTTGAGGATGATCAATGGGGGTTGCTACATTGGAAGATGCAAAGAGTTGGAGCTGAGGTGGGCCTTGGGCTTTCTGACAGTCAAATCCCTTTATAGGCCTTACGATAGAAAACTCAAAGCCATTTAAAAGTCAGCATGGGTGAGTTTAAAACTAAAAACACCACTTTGCAGGTGCATGCTTCTGCAAGATAGCAAATTTAAAGTAGTGAGTCAAGAAGATGTGTCAGGATCTCACCAGATTTAAGTTCACAGTGGAAGAAACCTTTTCAAAAATTTCTCAAAAATGAACATAAACCTTTGACCAATAACTCCCATAATTATATCTCTAGAACCTTGTAATGGATCTTTACGGGGACAACTGTGTTTTGAAACTTATATTTTTGCCACTCTATGGTAACCCTGAAGTGCAAATGGATCAGCCTGAGTTAATGTCTATAATCAGGCAGATCCATCTTGCCAATCTCCAGTCAACAACGCCCTTTAAAAGCAGGAACAGGTGGGAGCCAGATGACAGCAGGAAGGGGCTGCCTCGTAGCATGGCCAGGACACTACTGTAAATGAGATTCTTAATCTCAATGGGGCTTTCCTGGTTAAATAAGTTTTAGATAAATAGAAAGTAGATACTTAGAGCTTCAGAAGGACTTTTATCACCACATTTCTTTATTAAATGAAAAACAGATATATACAAAGGATATTTTCACCCCACTTTTAACATGTTTTGCAGGAAATTACTACATTATCCAATTGGATAATTAGCGAACAATTGTTTTTGCTCAATAACTGTCTAATTAATAATGATATCAACATGATTCTGAGTGCTTGGTGTGGGTTTTCAGGGTCAAGGAATCATATTATGATGGTAACTTTATCATGGAACTATTGCTTATAGATGTAAAAGCAATATGTGAGCTACCTTGGCAGAGGTTTGCGCTCTCCAAGGGCTTTCTAGTTATCAGTGTCATGTTGTCCATATAAGCCCTTGTTGGTAGTTGCCACAGCTCATCTTGCCATCTTTCACCATCCACGACCAGATTTGAGGCCCTAATAATCACTTCCATCGCCATGGTGAAAGCAAGCGGAGAAATCGTACATCCTGCCGTAATACCTCTAGTCCCTGCCAAGCTGTAGTTAAGTTCCTGGTACTTATACACAACCTGATATGATGTGAAAAGTTGTTTATCAAGTATTGCTGGAACCAAGCAGAAAAGCAGTTCTTTAACATGGACTGCATTGTTTGTGCTAACCTTATTTGTCCTCCATGGTTGTTCTATTATCTGTTCTGGACACTAAGAAGCACAAAATGTGATGACTACAACTGCATTTCCTGTTTGTGTGAGGAAAAATAGAATGAGAAAAGGACAGAATGAGTGTGTTTTGGAGGAGGGAAAGAATATTAGATCAGCGGGTCAGTTGAGGCTAAGTCACAGTAGAAATCGATGCACGCTTAAACCACACACACTCATAAACACGCTGGAATGGGCTACTTCCTACACACTCCTACTTAGATCAGGACCAATTTAAATACTGCAGATGCCACCCACCTTCCTTTAATCTTCCTTCAGCTGTGTGAACCTTGATTTACTCAGAGGAAACAACATTCTTCGCATTGATTATTACTCTGCAGCAGTGGCCCAGAATACCACTATGACTACAATGATACAAAATGCCATATCATTTCCTCTGTTATGAATAATTTGCCACTTTTCTGGATGTTGTCTTCAGATGTAAAAACCATATTGTCCTCTTTGAGATATTCATATTTCATGCCTCATGCTGTCACAGTCATGTCCTGACCAAAGCAGAGATGGTGCTCATGTATCATCGTCATTTATAAGAAACCACATGACTGCCTCCCCCCCTTTAATGCATAATTATGACAAATGACTAATGACTGTATTATGGAGCCTGAATATCAAATGCGTTCAGTGTTTTTAATCACAGCTACGTAGAGCTAGGATTCAGGATGGCAGCTGCTGAATCGAGACATGCTCATGAATAAAATGTTGTCTGTGTATATCTAGGGCCTACATAAACATATTATCATTGGTTTCTCTTCCAGTCATATGAGCATGCTGCGTGGGGCCGTGTCTGCCCGATGCCTCCTGTCCTTTCTAATGAGCATATCCAATAAATATCTGTCTCAGTGACCTGTGAAATGAGAAAACCCCAGGCATTTGGAGTGTCTGTGAAACAAATTATAAAACAGAGGTGGTGACATTATGAGGAGATAAGGTGCGGATGACAGTAAAGAGGGGATTTTACACAGTGTGGGGATGTCTTATGAAAATGTCATGTACAAATGTAAAAAGCATCTCAGCTGCCCTGCATTTTCTCTATCAAGCATACATAAACATTATTCATCTCAGCCTGCTTTACCTGTATAATACATGTTTAAAAGTTTAAAAGGCTTAAAAAATGGCCAAAAAACAGAATATGTAGAATTTTGCACAAAATGGTTGCATTAGAAAAAATAATCCAATCTTATATAAACTGTATATAATTTGTTACTGAAATTTGGATGGGTTAGAAAAAAGTAATTTATAAAAAGTTATCTTTAACGTAAAGTAGGCAGAATACACACCAAGACAAAGCTGTAACTATTACACAGTGATAGTGGGGCCCTGAACACACCATCACAACCACTATAATTGACTTTCTAGTGCTATTTTACGCAACATTGCAGACCCTGTGTCCAATCTGCTGATTAATCAAACTTAGATTACATCCATCTAGATGAACTGTTTAACTGAAGTAATCAAAACAGTAATCACTTTTGCTGTGGCTCAATACAAGCACACACAGACATGTTCAATAATACAGAGATCTCCATCGGCACATGCCGTCTGTCCTCCCGTACAGCCCACCCTGTAATCAATCAGCACAAAAATTAACTGGTAGAGAAATTTCAATTTCACGTTTGCTGTATTGATTAGAGAATCGAGTCAATTATGGGTGACAACATGAGATTGAGCAGGGCGATCTATATAGTATGTGCTCAAGAACTCAGAAAACAGCCTCCATTATCATCGCTTGGGTACAAAACATGGTCAGGGGAAATTACATGGTTTGTAAGGAATAATGTTTTGAAAAGGATAAGCTAAAATGAAGTCCTTCTTTACTTCTTTCTTTTGATAAGAAACCCCCACAGACAATAGGGTGTGATGTCACTATCTGTAATAAAACCATGCCCAACATAAGGCATAGTTCTTTGCTTTAACAGAAGCTAAATTTTTTTCTTGCTTTGAGCTGAAGATTCTCACTTCTATAAAGCATTAAAAAATAATTACAAATTTATCTCTTTTTTTATTTCTTTTCTTTTCTTTTCTTTTCTTTTCTTTTCTTATCTTATCTCTTCTTTTCTTTTCTTTTCTTCTGACCCTATTAAAATTAAACTGTAGAACAATGTTCACCACGTTCTTCGCCACAGATGAGTCTCAATATGATGGTGTAATGTTAAAAATGAATGTTAACTTTAATATTTGCAAAAACTTTTGAAATCTTTGATTGATTTGGATGGTAACACTATCTATCAAGCTTTTTTCCATAATGCGCTATAAACATATTTTAATCATCTTTTCAAGACATTGTCATTTGTATAATGCTGTATGTTGATAGTTACAGTTATACTTGTGATAATTTATGAAGCTTTATAATATGAACCATAAGTCATTATGATTACAGTGATTGTAATGAGCTATGAAAATACATACACAATTTTTTTATAGCTTTAAGAAATAAAAAATATTCACAATATAAATATTAATATATAATAATAAATATTCCTAACAATCTGTCACACTGTAAGTCAGGGGAAAATCCTTTTGATTGAGAAATACTTTCAGTATTGTTAGATGTTTTTATTTAATGAAGAAATGCTGTCCAGCTCAGAAAAAAAAATTGCTATTAAAACTGTTAGCATCTATGCCAATCTCTGTACCAGCAGTCATTTCCTGCTGTCGTCTCGCTTGTAGCTCCCACCCCTTCCTGCTTCAAAGGACACTGAGTGGGCTGTTTTGCTTCAGGCTGAGCAGAAGCATTGTAGACTGGAGCTTTGCAAGATGGATCTGCCTGATTACAGACATTAGATCTGGTGGATCCAGCTGCACTGCAAGGTTAAATTAATGTCAAAGAGTTAAACATTCTCCTCTTACAACTGAGACTCCTTGCATCAAGCGAAATGCAATGACAAACTTCTTATCCTTGTAAAACAATTTTGAACAGCTGTTGTTTTTTGATTGGGATTTCCTTAGCACGGTATGTATTCTATTGTTGGCATATTCTCCTTCAGTCAGAGCTAGTTACTAAGGTACAAGTTAACAAGAAATTGTTATTTATGTTCTTTGTGCCGTTAATGAAGACGCCAAACACAACATTGGGGTTAACTAGATTAGTTGCCACTGTAACAAAAGGTCAGTCCATTCAGTCCACTTGCCTCTAACAAAACAGACCTGACAAAAACATGTCAATAACCCTCACTTAGATTATTAACAACAACAGGATAATAATCAGATCCAAATCATAAAAACAACAGAGTGACAACAATAGGAGCTGGACACCCCGGGCATCAGCTCTAATCTGTTTTGCCTTTGCCTAATGAGATAAGGCAGAGGTTGGATGAGGAGTCTGTGTGATGTTTGGTCACCGACAATACATGTTTGTGTTGTTCTTTTGATGGGGCCTTATGTAGCAGTGAGCGCAGTATGACTGAGCTAATCTTTACCCTCCCTCATGCTTGTCCTTAATCTTATCTCATCAAATCGGCTATTCTAATCTGCTTTATGGAAGCTTATGAAACTAATCGTCGCGCACAGTGACAGTGCAGTGGCTGACTGAGGCATTATGTGCCTGTGACTCAGCAAATGGGGCAAGCGAGGCTGTTTGTATTTAAAGGCCAGCCTTAAGAGCCTAAATGAGATTAAGTTTTCAAAGCAACAAGCTACTGAGCAAACTTAGGCAATCTACTATACTTTGCTTAGTTAACCCTGTTTGATTATTTGCATGCATTTAGATTGTAGCATTACACTGCCTTTACTAGAAAAGGAAATAAATCATGAGGGTAAGTGGGACAAGTCTGCTTTGAGACGGTGCACCCCTCTCCTACCCTAACTAAATAAACCTATAAAGGCCTAATGGGTGCATACCAGGAGACGGTGAGAGAGCCCATTTAAAGCCTTGTAAATCAGGATCAGTTGGTCATTTAATTAACTTGTAAATTAATGCACCCTGCTGTGTAAATCGTGGGGTGATAAATATTCATGCAGTTACCTAAGAAAGGGACAAGGACGCATCACAGACTGAAGCAGAATGAGCATGCAGGCAGCACACTTTATGGGACAATCGCCCACCTTACTGGTCTTTTACGGATGGCTGATTTGCATTTTTTTATGCTTCATAGATTATGCAAAAAGAGAGTCACTCATTCAGCCCCCTGCTTCAGCTCCGCACTACCCCCACTCAGTGCTGTTATCTTATAGTCAGGTCATGCTATTATACAAGGCCAGTCATCACAGATGAAAAAATGCATCCTCAGCAGGAGTCAATACTATTTATCGTAGATTTAAGCAGCCAGAATCTGACTTTTGCATACTGCGGCAAATACACTGTAAAGTCAGGCTGCAGTATCTGTTTGGTGTAAAAGAGTGCAGGTTCAAATCCAAGCTCATGTCCATTCTGGAGGAAACATAACACCAACAGACAGGGAACCCTCCTTATCCTACAGGGAGATACCCGAGACGCAGAGTTTAAGGCAACTGGCTCTATTTTTATCAATATGCCGTTATAGCACTCAAGGCAAGGCTGCCTGAAGTAATGAAAAGAAAACAACTGCAAAGGACAGAAAATCTACTCATCCCTGCCCCTGGGCTGAATCAGTCTGCTAAAGGTTATGTGAGGGACAGGTCGCATGAGGTTGTTACCTGATTTGATTCCTTCTCCACTGTGGCAGTAGTCAAATCATTGCTTCTGGTGGCATAATTGACCTGTGGAGGGTATGGTAATTGACCTTGCCGCTGAGATGGTTTGGTGCTGAGCCAGCACTGTGGAATCTGGAGGAAATAGAGGATATGAGGTGGGGGTAGGGGGTTGTTTTCAACATGTTTTCATCACAGGACGTTTGAGTATAAAAATCTGGTACTACAGTATGACAGTTAAAGTGACCACATTCACGAAAGGGATGTCTGTTTGACGTTAGACTCAGGATGGAGATTTAAAGTCCCATAATGCAGCAAGTATCAAGTATTACATGCATATCAGACATATAAAGCTCTTCTGATCAGTCACTTGAAAATTATGAAAATGGATCAGGGTTGCTGCACATTTTAAAATTCAAATTTAAGACTTAATGTGACTGTTTTAAGACTCAAATGAAAAAAAGGTTTTTGCAGCTTTTGTTGGCTCAGATGTGTGATTTCCATCGTCAAAAGTCTGAAATATCTTGAATAAAACCTTGTATTCTTTCAATGTTTAAGCCACCTTTCTGTCGTACCCTTTCACCTTTGGTTATGGCTTATGAATCCATATGTAACATGCTAACACAAATGAAGCTTTGCTAAATAACAGACATTGGAAAATAAATCACTAATCAAAACAGAGCTGGCTCTAAAGAATATCTAAAAAATCATTTATCATACAGCTGTCTAAAATTTACCACAAATAAAAATTACCCTGACACACCAGATGGACTGTTCAATATATTTCACTGGTCCATCTGGGAATGCGGCAGAACCTTTTAAAGCATATTTAGCAGTTGATTGGATGATAGTTCTGTTCATCATGGGCAAATCAGATAATGTAGTAGGTGGGCGCTACTGTGGTGGTGTAAAGGACACAACATGAGCCACTTTTTAAAATATACTCTTGCCAAAAGATGTCGGAAGTGGAGCGACAATATCCTTTCTATGGAGAAATGCTTTCAATGTTGTTTGGTCTTCATTTAAAAAGATATGACAACATTTTTTTTGTTTTCATGTCTTGCCTCATTCCTGTGTCCATTACAAGCAGATAGACTCCATTCTTTTGACTGTATGTGCAGTAACAAGGAAAAGATGGGCAGAGCTTGCCTATCGTGAATTAGCTTGGCTAATACACTGTCAGTCAATGGGTAGCGTTAGCCCCGACTCTGCCTATAGTCAACAGATAAACTCTTCAGCAACTCTAGACCGTAAAAGAATTGCACAAAGCTATGTCATGGGAACCCTGTTGATGTCCTCTAACGGATGCCTCCATGCTGCACTTGCTATCCCAACCAAACTCGAGCTCTACCTCCTCAAAGACAGTGAGGCCATGTTTGGGGGGGACTTAAGGCTGTCTAACCAATAGCGATTCTGCATTTCGCAAACCGGAAGTCCTGAATAAAAGAAAAACATGCACGATATAAAAAATTCACCCCCCTCAAAGTGAGAGCACATACAGTATATGTATTATATACTTAGACTCAAGCTGGGTTGTAAAGATGTGTTTTAAGGCCATAAAAAAAAAAACAAATTTTTCACTGCATACAATCCTTAAGATGTCAAGTTACTGCAGCCAGCCCCAAGTGGTCACTCGGGGTACAAAAGCTCTTTGCACTTCCACATGGACCTCCATTTACACCTCTGGAAGTTGCTGCCTGGCTAGACCTGGCCAAGATGATTCTCTTTTATTTTGTTTACTGCCATCTACTGTGCTAAACCTAGATCAGAGCAACTACTACTACAATATAAAAACTATATTAAACACATATAAAAACTGCATTTTTTAATACATATGTTATTAGTTCTAAACAAAGAAGCGCAGAACAAGACAGCACAGAACTAACTACCAACCCAGTAATTTAGCTGAGTTCTTATTCCGGTCATGACAATAGAAGTAAAGGGTAGCTTAGCTCATGGCTAGCACTGCTAAATTAACATGCATTGTCATATGAAAAGGAGTCAAATGAGTGACGTGTAGTTTTTCATGATTTTCACCACTGAGCACAAATGTGAAAATTGTGTAACATGTATGTAATGACTTGAAATGTTTATCTTACCGAGTTTGTTTCATTCTATGGTTATACAGATATAACAAAAGCAATACTTCTGCCAATACTGCAAAGGCTGGCTATTTGATCCCGTACCTGTTGACGCTTTGCTTTGTGGGTAACAATACGTCAGGTAGACTGGTCTGATGCATACTAAATTTTCCAAAAGTAGTATGACAGCCGGGCATTTTTGGCAAACTGAAGATTTCACAAATGTTTGCATACTGCGTACTATTTTCTTTAAAAGTAGGCCTATGTATGTTCTGCGAGTACAGTTTGTTGTCTCACAAACAGCCAAACTGTGTCTTTTAAGACTTTTATCATTTGAAATTCTGGAATGTTCCACAATAGGAATGTCTAAAGCAAATGGTCAATTTCTCACAAGTTTCGATGGCCAAAATATCCATTAATTATGGAATGACCCACCTCTTCTGACAATGAGATTTTCATTGACCACACTGTTTACTGTCTTCATTTGACCTCCTTTTCCTTCTAAGAAGGAGGAGGTGAACCCCATATTCCCCTCAGGAAATGGGGTCCAGGCTTTCTCCTGTCAGCTCCCTCTCTTTCATCATCCTCCACACGCCACAGTTCCCGTTGGCTCCAACGTTTCATCATTACGCACATTACCAGCCGTTGACGCATTCAGATCAGGAGCACTTTTTACGTCATCATAATCAGTGATTTTTTTCTTCAGCATTGCCTTATATGGGTCATTCCCGTTTCGCTGAGACAGTGGGAGAGAGAGGGTCTATTTTTTTCTTCCATTAGCTTCAGCCCACTCCCGTTTGACACATTTTTGAAATAAATATTGTCACGCAGAATTATATCCGTCGCGCTGTCGTGCCGTTTTCTGAACGGGAAGACAAATATAGGCGGAAACAGACTGTAAGTGAGCAGCTATCCCAGGAGCTCTAGGCAGACATGAATAAAGCAGTAGGCGACCCTGTTATGCAATAAAGCACACTGCACTATATCTGCCCTTCTCCTGTTTTTGTGCCGCTTGTTTGTCGTGAATACTTTGGTACTTTCACTACAGACCGAAAAGGAAACCGAGGCCAGAATATCAATTTGAAACACGTCAATGTATTCCTGTAAGGCGACGCGGAGGGAATATTAAATTGCTGTCACTAGAGCTGCAGTCTCGTCAAGGAGAGATGATGCTTGTTTACCAGTTAGAGAGGAGGACTCCCTCTACAGACAGAGGGAAACATTGATAAGAGCGAAATGAAGTTCAGGAACCAATAAGCTCGACTCATTCACTTTACGCCTTTTATAACTACACATTTTTAGATTACTGTCCAACCTATTTTGTTTTATAATACACCTCAACTTTTTAAATGAAGCAGGTTCAGGCTCTCTGGGACAGTGATACAGCCCAAAGAGTTGTTGTTGACATCCTTAGATGGCCCTGATACTGACACAGGGGACAGGGGCCTGTCATCCCAGGTGCCAGTTTAAATTCTTTACTGTGACTTGCTATTTGCAGTATTTATGCCAAAAAATAAAAGTGGGTATTAAAACAGGCCTCTACTGTTTTTCTTTGGTAAGTGTTGCTTAATGTAAACATATTTTTTGCTAGAACTTTAAATTGTGAAAGAAGGTAATGAGAAACATTGCCTTAGTGACCCCTCTGCCATGTTTATCATTTTTCTTTTCTTAAATTTGGTGATCTATTTGACTGTTTTTCAGTTTATGGCTTGAATTTCTACACCAATGTTTCTTTTTTGACATATTTCTTTAATCTAATGGCAGTTACTCTTACAGGTCAAACAGCAGCAAAAAAAAAAAGCTATAAAAACATCATACAACAATATTTACTCAGCTCTTTGGGATATACATCTTGCATACATCTATTAAACCACTTCAGCTCTGCTAAAAACTACCAAATATTAAGTCATTTTCAGGATTTTAACCCTTCAAATGCCAGTTTGATACACATTTTTGCCTGATGCTTTATGAAAAAAAACATATATAAAAAATGATTTTTTTTTTAACCATAACTTATGGTTGGGGATGGGGTATTGCTGGTGATTAGAGTCTTTGATATGTTAAAAGTAAGTTATAAAACCAAGGTTATAGCTGCTGTAGAAGAGCCAGGTTCAAAAGCACACTAAAGCTTGTTGTTGTTTTCTCAAAAATGTTATCAGCAATATCTTTGAGTGCAGGAGGGCAGGGGTCATGACCTCACTCAGGTTCATTAATCTGTCTTTTTCAAAGACACATTCCTAAAAATGCACGTACTACGTAATATATGAAAAGTATTTATTTTGTTTTTATAAAATATGGGGCAACATGTATTGAAACTGGCATTTAAAGGGTCAAAATTCTAAAAGTTATTGAATATTTGGGAGTTCTGAGCAGAGTTGAAGTGGTGTAAAAGATTGATGCATAAAATTGGCAGAAAAAATGTTGATACAAGTTGATTTTATACCATTTTTGGTGTGTACACTTTTGGGTTGAGGGCCCCCAGAGGATGTACATTTTTTTATCTGAGTCCTCATAAAAATACTTACACAATGAAATCAAATATTGCTGTTATTTTTTCATATCCAAGACTTTAATAGTAATGCCCCACCCCTTGACTATTCATAACATTAAAAAAAAGACCTTTTTTGTGTTGTTTTATTTTAATAAAATAAGTGGCAACATGCAATCGAACTTACATTTACAAGGGGTTAAAATCCGGAAAATTATTAAATATTTGGTAGTTTTGAGCGAAGCTGGTGGGGTATAATAGAGTTAATATTAACACTTTTAGGTGTCTATACATGGGTCCACACCTCGTAGTGTTGTTTTCTCTCTTTTTGGAGAGTTGGTGCTTCAACTCTCATCAAGGGTAGTTGCTGACACCATTTGGAGTAAAAAAATTTTAAACTGTGTAACACTTAACAATCTGACTTTTGAGCAACACTTCTATGTAATGTTAGAAATACACTCTCTCATATATATATATGTATACCGTAGTAATTTTTTTAAACTAGTCAAGTGTTGCCACTATATTAACACTACAAAGTGTAACATTGGTGTTTCATAAATAAAAAGGCACTATGTTTTGTCGGAGCATATATATTTAAAATAAAAATTTGCACCGCATTTTTAATGACTGGCTTGTGGCATCTGTTGGTACTTGTCCAAAAATTGGGGAAGGGATTGACTGTCCAAGTGTAACTTTCTGTTTCGGAGTTTAGAGTTTAAGATCATACAGTGAGACCTATGAATTTGGCTTACTGAGTCATCATTTTGACACTAGTTGTTGACACCAACTTCTTTTCAACAGAGGGTACATTTTATGGGATTTGACTCCATCCAAAATCTAATTAACTCTGCACCTGCTGAAATTTTGCCAACGCCAACATTTTTTTTTTTTTTTAACAATTCTCAATTTGTTGTGTACTCAGAATTTTTGGGTGGCTCTCCAGCTAAGAAAAGGTTGGTGACCACTGCATTAGAAGAAATTCACTGAAAAGTAGTTTAAATTGGTTTGGATGCTGTGTTAGGCCCATACATTAACATCTGAAACGCTGTACTGAAGTTTGAATGTACTGTAAATTGTGATCAGTGGTAATAGATGTTCAGTGGAGAATGTCAGGTAAATCTTGGCAATTTTTCCCACTGGCGGTAGACTAGTTAACATCTCTGGTCTATAATGCCACAATTACTTAAAAAAAAAATCACAATTGCGCACCTCTAAAAGTTTCATCCACAAATCTCCCTCTGGTTGGATAATTGGACTAGTTGAGCTGCAAATGAAGCTTCATTTCGGCTGACTACTCTCAAATGAGACGGAAGAGGGCAGAGTGATAGTAGGAGGGCTTTTCCTTCTCTCTCTCTCCTTTGAACAGGCCCATCTCACTCACTCCAGCATTCATCCCGTTTCCACCAATAAGCCCAATGAGCTGGGTGCGCACCGCCCACTTTCGGTGTGTGTATTTTTTTCTTCTCCTTTCCCCTCTCGTTTTTTTACAACAGCTCTGGATGTGTAGACCGTCACATGCTGTTTCCACCACTTCGGTCCGGACACTATAGCAGACATGTGTTATTTATTGGCCAGCTTTGGGAGAAGACGAACGCACCCTCAGCTGCCGGCTCTGAAAACAGCGGATTAAAATCGAGCGCGACGTTTTCTTCAGCCAACCCGAGGGAAAGGAAGCATTGTGTCTGAGAATGGCGAGTCCGCCAAACACTGGAGAGCAGCCGATAATACCCAGCACCACGACCGTGAGCAACAATATCAAGAAATGCGGGTACCTTAAGAAGCAGAAACACGGACACAAGAGGTTTTTTGTTCTGAAGGAGTCGAGTGAAGGCTTCCCTGCCCGGCTGGAGTACTACGAGAGCGAGAAGAAATGGAAAAACAAGTCCGCCGCGAAGAGAGTTATTCCTCTGGACTGCTGCCTCAATATCAACAAGAGAGCGGATGCCAAGCACAAATATCTCATCGCTTTTTACACCAAGGACGAGTATTTCGCCGTGGCGGCAGAAAACGAGCAGGAGCAGGAGAGTTGGTACCGGGTGCTGACGGATTTAATGGCCGAGGGGAAAGTGTACGACGGCTCAGCGTCAAACTCTGCGTCCTCGCTGGTTGGCTTCGACGAGGCGAGCTACGGAGTAATAACGCCGGTCTCTGCTGCTTACAAGGAGGTATGGCAAGTAAACCTGAAATCTAAAGGCTTGGGGCAGACTAGGAATTTGACAGGGGTGTACAGGCTCTGTCTTTCCAGTCGGACTATCAGCTTTGTGAAGCTAAACACGGAGACCGCCTCCGTCATTTTACAGCTGATGAATATCCGGAGGTGCGGCCACTCTGACAGCTTTTTCTTCATCGAGGTTGGTCGATCCGCAGCCACGGGACCAGGAGAGTTATGGATGCAAGCCGATGACTCTGTAGTGGCGCAAAACATCCATGAAACTATCCTAGAGGCTATGAAAGCTATGAAGGAGCTGTCGGAGTTCCGTCCGCGCAGCAAAAGCCACTCGTCCGGTACAAACCCAATCTCTGTGCCCACACGGAGACACCTGAACAACCTCCCCCCAAGTCAGACTGGGCTTCCCCGGAGGTCCCGCACTGACAGCATGGCTGCCACCTCTCCTGTGAGTAAATTTGCCTCCTGTCGAATACGCACAGCCAGCGAAGGAGATGGCACCATGACACGCCCCATGTCAGTGAATGGGAGCCCCCTAAGCCCAGGGGTCCACAGGACTGTTTTGAGCAGGTCTCACACTATCACAGCACGCCCCTGTCGGACATTTGAGTCTTCTTCCCTCCAGCACAGTAAGTCCATGTCTATGCCCCTGTCTCATTCCCCACCCCTTGCTGCCCCCAGCCTGGGGAATCTGTCCTCCTGCCCCGACAGTGGCGCCCCTCGGCCCTCCAGCTGCAGTGCCTCTTTCTCCGGCTCCCCCAGTGACGCTGGTTTCATTTCATGCGAGGAGTACGGCTCTAGTCCCGCAGACGCACGGGACCTTAGACTACCACTCACCATGAGGAGTAACACGCCAGAGTCTCTCAAAGCTGACACCCCACCCTCCCGGGACAGCAGTGAGCTTGATGGCTACATGGTGATGGAGCGACAGAGGCAGAATGGTTACCGCCGGTTACCAGAGCTGGACAAGGCTTACCGAAAACGCACATACTCCCTCACTACACCGCGTCAGCAGAGAGGACCTCTACAAGTATCATCAGCCTCTCTGGATGAGTACACTCTAATGAGGGCGACCTACAACAGCGGGAGCTATTCTGCTCGCAGGTGTCACACCGCCTCCCCCAAAGGGACCTATCCTGAGGACTACAGGGACGTTCACATCAGCACTGGCAGTGTCCAAGAGGACAGTGGCTACATGCCCATGATGCCAGGTGTGGCACCTCAGACACCAGGATCCAAGAATGACCCCTACATGCCCATGAGTCCAATGTGTGTCTCAGCACCAAAGCAGATCATTAACCCCAGATCCCATTCCTCCTCAGCTGGGCTGGCCCCACGCACAGACTCCCCCGGGAGTGTTTCTTTGGAGGACAGCGGATATATGCGGATGTGGTGCGGAAATAAGATGTCAGTGGAGAGCACTGAAGGAAAGCTGACTAATGGAGAGTACCTGAACATGTCTCCTGTTGACTCTCTTGTTTCTCTCACACCCCCAGACTTTATCCTCAGTCCTCCAGGAGGAGACCCCCACCCCCACCAAACGCACAGACAGCCTTATTCTTACAGCTCTTTACCACGCTCACTTAAAGGCCAGTTGCAGCGCAACGGGTCCACAGACACAGACCAGTATGTGGTGATGAGTTTACAGAAACAGCGGATAGAAGAGGAGTCCAATTATTGTCCTCTTTCTCCAGGAGACTCTGAGGTGAACAGATCTCCAGTGACGCCAGGCACCCCCTCCTCTGCACCATTCCCCCACAGAGTGACACGGTTAGATGGGGGCCTAGTGCATCGAAACAGGGTGGGTCGGCCCACCCGCCTGGCTTTAGAATCTTTACGGACTCTACCGTGTATGAGTGAACACCCTCTCCCCTCAGAGCCTCGCAGCCCTGGAGAGTACATAAACATTGACTTCAATAGTGCCACCCACAGCCAGCTGTCTTCTGCAGTGTCAGAGAACTCAGAGTCCTCCGTGTGTGCAAAGAGGACGCTCTCTCCACTCTCAGACTATGCAAATGTAGATGTCGGCTCCTCAAATCACCCTGGGGGTTCCCCCTCCACAGGGGGCCCAAACAGCATGCCTGAAGTCCTTACCTGTCCTGCTCTGGTGAATGCTGAGCAGAGCATGCAGGGAGAGACAACGGAGGAAGAGAGGAGCATGAACAGAGATCCAGAGGGGGGGATGGTAGAGGAATATCCTCTCCAGCAGCAGGTGAGCCTGGCTTGTCAGCTGCCTGTAGTCAAGGATGACTACACTGAGATGACTTTCAGTCCTCCTGCACCTCTTCCTGCTCTCTGCACCACTGATGCTGCTCCCCTCCCCACCAGTCCCACCACAGGGGTCAAAAGACTCAGTCTGGAGAGCAGTGTTGTGGACGGGGTTCCCCCTGTGCCACTGGACTCTTTTCTTCTGGGAGGGGCTTCATTATCAGTCACCCTCGTGGACCCTCACAGAGGGGCCAAAGTGATCCGAGCAGACCCTCAGGGGCGGCGGCGGCACAGCTCTGAGACTTTCTCCTCCACCACCACTGTCACCCCTGTGTGCCCATCCTTCGCACACAACACCAAACGGCACAGCTCGGCCTCTGTGGAGAACGTGTCCCGCACCGTCTGCAGCTCAGAGGGACCCGAGGAGGACTACAGCAGCAACAGCCCCATGTGCAGGGAGATGTCTGCTGGCTATCAAAATGGACTTAACTACATTGCCTTAAACTTGATGGAGGGAAACCTTGGAGGATGCAGGTTAGGGGACTCTGATGGACTGCTGAGGTTCAAGACGGCCTGTGGCTGCAAAGGGGGCATGAATGGTTTTAACACGAGCCCCTATGCCAGCCTGGGATTCAAGGAGACTGCTGCTGCTGTCAAAGGTAAGTGTATTCAAGCAGACACACACATTCATTCAGGTTTTCATTCATGAAGGGAGTGGTGCTTGAGTAGGATAGAGATCCGCCTCAGGGCTACTGTATACTCTGCTGAGATTGGCTGCTGGTTGCTAAGCAGCAGGTCTGAGCTGCCTTTCATTCCTTACTGGACATTTATGTTTATCTATTTAACAAGATAGACCACAACCAATGAATTTGTGTTTTGGTCTTTGAGGTGCATGTTTGGATTTTGACCTCTGTTTGCTGGCTGATGCTTTTGTTTTCAGAGAGGTCTGCTTTATCTCCTTGTATTTTCTGTCGAAAGGCCTAAATTTGACACATTTCTGCCTTTTTAAAATAAAAAATGAATCTACTGACCAACTTTATGAATTGTCTTATGAGAAAAAAGCAACATATGAAGTCAGCCTTTTAACTAAAATGCAAAAATAGTTTCACAATTGCATGATAAGTGGCCGCATTTTGACTTATCAGACTTTCTGCTGTCACCTTGTAAATTCAGGCTGTGGGAACAGAGGGAAATGAAGTTGTTATGAATGTTGCTGTTGGGTGTAGACTGTGATGTTTAGATAGGATTAGTCACCTACTTGTCACACCCATGACACATGGACAAATCTCAAGGCTGCTCCATGCAGAGGGGGGCTGATGGCCAGCTATTTGATCAGCTCTAAACAACATACAGATAATACAACAGCAGTGTACTCGTGTGCTGCTCGAATTGTTGATATATCTAAATTTTCAAATTATTATTAATAAGTCACAGTGCAACCTGTTTCTTTACCGTGGTAGCAAATGTGGGAGTGTAAGGCACCAGTGACCAAGTTTACAAATATGTTACTGTGGTAAAGTTGATCTCAAAATAGCATCAAATAATAAGAATTTACACAAAAGTTGTCAGTTAATAACAGTAAAAAGGGAGCGTGACCAAGAAAGCCATTCATGGAGCAACACAGAAAATCAGCAACAGATAACGAAAGGACACATTATATTTTAAAATACCATCACAAACTGGGATACAGTTTTATCAAGTCAAATCAGAGGCTGTAATAATTTCACCTTTTTAACCTCAAAAGAGCTGCACAATTTAAATTCTTCGTTTAAACAGCTTCATAACTTAATCCTTTAAAATTACACTCTCTGCATCTAATATGCAATGCCTATTAGCAACTTTTAAAGGTAAGTGGGGATAAATAATGCATAATGTTGTATTTTTGCTAGGGATGCACAACATATGTTTGCTGATATGCTGATATTTCCAAACTTATTATCGCTTATACAGATACTAATACCAGTATTTTATGTCAAGAGCTCAAAGCTTCGACTTTAATTAAAGTCCATTTGTATTGGAAACAGATGTAAAGCAAGAAACACAACATTGAATTATTTTATAAAAAATACTTTTGGATTTATAAGTGAACAACTGGCGATGACGAGGTAGACTCTTGCTGTAAACTCTGCCGACATTACAGATAATATATGGGGAATTTATGTCTAATTTGTACGGCCAAAATGTCAGCTGTAAATATCGTCAAAAATGTTCTTAAATGCTGATATTCAACTTTTTAGGCATTATCTTCCAGTGCAGAAATTGTTCTGATAATATTGTGCATCCCTAATTTTTGCAGAGAAATTATTTGCAGATATTTCCAAAACTCGTTCACTAAATCTGGATCACCACGAAAATCTAATCATTTTCAAGTTGGGCCATTACCAACAACTGAAAATTTTAGCAACATCCGTCCAGTAGTTTTTGCATAATCTTGCTAATAAACAGACTTGCGCAGGCAAAAGCATAACCTTGGCTGTGGTAAAAAAAATAATAATAATAATAACAATAATAATAACAATAACTGGCAACAGTTGATCAATGTAGCATTTAGTACTTAAGATATTTTTGTAAATAAAAATAATGAAGGTTGTATGATTTAATGGTGTGTAAAAGGATCAAACACTTGGACAGCCTATAGTGTTTTCTAAATTAAAAGCCTAAAAATATGAAAATCTAAGCAGAGATGTGATATAAATGCAGAAGAGCTGCAGTGTAAGGACACACCCCCTCTGCTCCCTCCACATGCGTAGATTCATCATGCACCGTAATTCATTCTGAACCTCTTTTATTTTGAAGCCTTGTCTGGATTGGCTCATTTTTACTCTGGCTGGCTTGATGCTGCTGATGTGTTTTTGTGTGAATGGTCTCCTCTGGTCTCCCCTCAGTGACGCAGTTTTATACACGTCAGTATATAAGAAAAGAGTTCTAGTTTGATCTGTGACGCAAGCAGCCCCACACAAGATGCATTATTTTGTAACAGTCTGTTGGTTTTATAAGGATGGTATATGTGTGAAAAAGCCATGAAATCTTTTTGACTGAGTGTCTTTGTCGGAAAGATCAGTCGCAATCAGGCTATTACCTTTCACCTCATTTGTTCTTTGTTACATCAGTGTCTTTTCATGTGCCTGAATGGCAAGGATTAGTTTCAAGGGTGAGAAGTTGTTGTTTGTAAAGAAAACACAGCGAGGATCATCGTGAGTCAGGAGTTGTATCGTCCCTGATGGGGAAATACAAGAGTTAATTGCTGTTTGTGGTTTCACAACAGAGTCGTCTCTCCGTAGTCTCTGCTGGGTCTCACGCTGGGAGCGGAGGCAGCGTGGGGCTTGGTGCAAGTCATCGAGTTCCCCAGAAAAACAAGTGAGTCAGTTGTTTATCAATTGTCAGGTACTGGGTTTCAGGATAGGAATGCGGGCAGTGTGCAAAGGTTGCTGAGAGAGGTGAATGCTCACTTGTTTTTCTAACCTGGTGGGATGGACTCAGAGGAGGGGAGATTGAGGGATTCTTTTTTATTAACTGAGAACAAGTTCACAAATACAACAAAGACACAGTTTTATAAGACAGTGAAAGCTTGTGTGTCTCTTATTTTTCTTATCTGGAAGTGCACACACATATCCTCAGTAAACAGCCTCAAATCCCCTTTACCAGTGGTTCCCAAACTCTGTCTGCTGGGCTTTCCTTTGGCAGATGAAAATACTTCAAAGCAATAATAAGCAAATATAACCTGAAAAATGCTTGTATACAGCTTTATCTCAGTTTCTAGAATAAAATACTGTTAAAACGTGGCTATCACATAAGAGATGCTACCAAAGCTATCTGCCTGTTAAATGTCCTTGATTTACATTTGGGTTTAAGGGAGTATGGCAGATTGGCAGCAGCTGTTAAAGTTTGATACTGTGAACTTGTAATGATTAAGATAAACATAAATCAACTACTCAATCTCAATCTGGTGCTGACTAATTGGTTACCCATACAATACTTTCATCATTGAGATGCCTTATTGTAGGCAGCCATAGTTTCCAAACTAACAGAAATTTAAACATCAATAAGATAACAATAGATATAAAATATAAACTAGAAAACACTTGAAGAGCACAAACTTCCACCAAGGTAGCTCACATATTGCTGTTACATCTATTAGCAATAGTTCCATGATAAAGTCACTATCATAATATGTTTCCTCGACCCTGAAAACCCCTACCTAGCACTCAGACTCATGTTGATATCATTATTAGTTTACTGTTATTGAGCAAGAACAAGTATTCACTAATGGTGGTTATCTGGATCAACACCAAAATCTAATCATTTTTAAATTGGGCCATTACCAACATCTCCTGAAAATTTCTGCAAAATCCACCGAGTAGTTTTTGCGTAATCTTGCTAACAAACAAACAAACAAATAGACAAACATATGCCGGCAAAAACATAGCCTCCTTGGCGGAGGTAATCAATAGAAAAGGCATTCTGTCACTTCCTGTGTGGTCTACCCAAACACTGGGATTCAGATAGCACTTCTCAAATGAGGTCTGTGGTAAACGGCTCATGAAATGTTAACATTTGTTTTGATGTAGTCTGATATTAGATTTTCATATAAACTGACTACACTGATGCTTTAAAGGATGTCACGATGCCATCAAAGGCAGTCAGCGGAAACCAGAACAAAGATGTAAAAAAGTTCATCATGGCCATCAGGGGGCAGAAGTGGTCAAAACCATGACTTAATTTTTGACAAGACGTTTAGTGGCTGGAAAATCCAGTGGCATATATTTGTGCAGATTTTCATTAAATATCAGGAGTATAATGTGTTTTACATTGTTGCTGCTGGAAATTTATGTAGGCTGACTGTAGCCCACTAAGAAAATCCACAGGAATCAATAAGGGAACCAGATCAATGAGCAGAATTAATAATGGAATTGGTATCAATAAAATATTATCAGTTCCTTTCGCTATATGTTATCCCTCCAGCTCTTGATAGCTGTTTTGATATTAAGGCAAGAGTTTCTAGGCAACAATAATTGGTTCGTTTCTTGATTTAAAATGCAGGCAAGCTTTTGCAACATGATTAAGAGCAGAAACAATGGCATAATTTGCCACTTTGACCTTAGCAGCCGTTAGCCTACCAAGTTTCTACTCTTAAACAAATGTCTTAGGCAACAGATTATTTTTCTTTTTTTCTTTCTTTCTTTCTTTTTTTTTTGCATATTTTTATTCTTTCAATTTAAGTAAGAGTAAAAGCACATAGATCTTGGTTTTCTATGTTTGTAAGTGCGTACATAAATGTTTTTTTTAACCGTTAGTGTTCTTTAAACTCCATATTATACTATAAAAAATCTAAGTGATAACTGTTTTGATATCATGTTGACATAAAGTAGGTCCAAGGCACCCAAAATTGAGTTACTTCTTGGTTTAAAATCCAAAAATTGCTGGTGAAGCTCTGTTGACTGTACCATTTTACAATAATGATGGCTGTGTGCAGTGGTATGTCAGACAATTGAGTTGTTTACCACGAGAAGTGAGGGGGAGTAGAGGAAGAAAATAAACGTGTAGAAGGAATGAGATCTCTGTGGTTCCAGTAAGGGTTTGCCTCGGCTACTGTACTGTCTCTTGGTTATGTAAGCCCCGTCTTACAAACAAGCACATGTCCTCCTTGCACATAATAGTGAATGATTCAGCTCAGATCAGTGTTAAGCTTGGGAGCTATTTTGGATTCAGTGTTAGTCTTTATTCAAAAATGTTGTCAGCCTTGTCTATAAGGAGTGTACGCCATGGATAATGTTGTTAAAACCATAAAACCCACGTCTATCAAGTGTGTAAAAGAGGAATACAGAGGGCACGAGTGTTTACTACAAGATGACAGGCTCAACCACATTCTCTTGTTATCACAGGGCGAGAGAACCATTTGCATTCCCCTCTGTACGACGATCGGAGCAGGTGGATTAGGAAATCACCTGTCCTCATTTGACATGTGAGGCTAGTACAGCATCAGAGAGGGAGAGAGACTTTGCTCATCTGCTCAACTAACATGCAAATGTGTAAGCGTATCCTGCCCGTCTGTGTGTATAGAGGTTTTCACGTGGCTTGCCGAGAAAAGGAAAAGGTTGAGTCCGTTAGGTGCTAGGTTTCCAGTGTTGTTGTTTGGGTTTGGGCACTGACGTCACATACTGGGAGAGAGAGGGGAGGTGATAGGCGAGCAGAGGAGGGGAGGGGATGTTTGGCTTTCATTGCACGCATCGTGGCCTTGCCGGCAATGTCAGTTTGTAGACCTTTGATGTGGGGGTAAACAAATTATTTTAGACTTTCTTACAACTAGTTTAAATGTATTTTCTTACTTTTTTGCATGGTACTTCTCCAACAACTTTATTTTATCAGTTAGCTAATTTTTCATCCTCTGGTTAAAGTCAGTCAAAAGTTACCCTCCATGCATTTGTAAGCCAAAAATAATGTGAACAAAGGGTAGGACAGCATCATTTACATCAAGGGCTCCCAATCTTTTTGGCCTGCAACCCTGAAACTAACAGTGCTAGAGACTTGAGGCTATAGCTGGGAAATTAATTACATCTTAATCAAGATTACAACTACTGCCTTCCACAATTATGAAAACTGAGTAATCGAGGTTAAAAGACTACTGTACCACATCACACATTAAACTTGTTTTCCTTTCCAACATTGTTATTAGCATTGTTTTGAGGTATTTCTGTTTTTACAAGTATTTCTATGTATTGCCCGTTCTTTAATGTTAAAAATGATAGAAAAGAAAAGAAGAAAAGAAAAGAATATACATTCAGTTTAGTAATTGTGTTTTATAATCTTTATTTCAATATCTATTAACGTAAAACTATTGTGATTTTTGCCATTATCGAGCAGCCCTCATGGGAAACAAATGTCCCTGTAGGAAGTTAAGACATATGATGTTTTCACTAGGGCTGGGCAGTGAATCGCAATTGTATGGTTATCTTCATTTGAGCCTTTGCAATAAACATTGCAACAGTCTTAATTTATCACACTGAATTAAAACAAAGTTTGATTATGATTTATTATGGTTAAGCCATGTTGTTGCTTTCATGTTTTTTCTACAGCTTTTGATGCCATCAGATGCGATGAGCTACCTTGAGATTTGGGGTTAAAAAAAGTTTCTTGGATTTTTTTACTTTCAGGAGAAACCTGTTGCAAACACAAGTGTAATATAAAACATAAAAAAAGCATTGGCAAGGACACTGCCTAGCAATTTGTAAATTCTTTGCATCTTTTATTGAGTAATCTCTAATTAAAATTTTATTATAAATAGTGGACAAGAAGCACAAAATTGTATTTTTTTTATATTGTACATCATTTTAGCATTCACTTTGGTAGGGATGCATGCTATTGGATTTATTCCAATAACTATCTACTTTTAATGATAAGTGTTAAATTATAATTTTATTTGTTTTATTTTATTGGGCAATTCTATAAATAAATAAAACCAATAATGTAGATTGTTGGTGAGTGTTTTAAGTAAATGTCTAACCAAATTAAAATAAAAAAAATGATATAACTTGGAATGAGGAAGATATATTTATTTAAACAGTAGTGGAGCATTTCCTCATTTTCTGAAAAGTAGTAATTTTGGGAGTGTGAGGTTTGTGCCCAACAACAAATACAGTTTATTGAATCAGGGCTGCTTGGTTGTGGTGAAAATTATTAAAATGATCATTTTTGCTCCATATTGAGAGGGTGATTTTTTTAGTATGATTACTCATTTATATCTGCATCGCATGCATTTATTGAACAGAAACATTCATAAGATAAGAAATGAATTAGATTTATTGTCTAGTTAGATAATTGTAAAAGTATCACATACAAATGATTTATTAATGCAAAGGTTACAAGTAAAAAAAAAATATTCCACAAAAATAGAGCAACAGTGCATTCAGGAAAGTAATTGTTAAATCTCTATTTCTGTAATTAAAATAATGGGAAGCAAAATTAAAATTTAAGCTCAATAACTGCACTGTGTGTCCCAACTAAACAAATAAATAAATCAAGATGTGATTTTGGTCCATATCTCCTTTTATTAGCCCCAAATGCCCTCCCCAAACTACACCCTTCTCCACTTCATCCATGTGTCCTCTCCACTTTGTCTATGTAAACTCAGCCATCAGCAGATGGTGGAGGGAGGTGGGGGTGGGGTCCAGGTTTTTTTTTTTTCCTTTTTTTGCACCTGCCCTGCTAGGCAGTGCTCTCCGGTTATCTGGCCCGTCAGAAGAGAGTGACAATACGCTAATGACCAGCCGCCATCTGCCACAACAACAACAGGGAGGAGAAGGTGGAGGGGGTGTGGCCAGGCTGCTTTAAGGAGCCTTACATCCACCCTTCAACACAACCCCCCTTTCTTCTCATCCTTCTTCCCGGTTTCTCCTCCATTCGTTTCTGTTTTCTACAAATCATGTGACCCCCCCCCCCCACACACACACACGCGCACACACACACACACACACACACACACACCTTTCCACACTGGTGCCTTTGTTTTCTTGTTCTGGCTGCTCTCTGACCTCAGTGGACTCTCTTTGATTGGCTTTTCACACTCGGGCCCAATAGAGGATTGTCTAACAACGTATTAAACAATTAGCTAATCATATCTGATTAGGGTCCCTAACAAGACTTGTGACATTGTGTGTATCTAAGACGACAAATAACACACAACTCCAGAAGGATTGGTTTGAAAAGTCTAAACCTCGCCCTACATCAGGGGTGGGCAACTGGCAACCCGAAGACCACATGCCGCACTTGAACTCCCTCAATGCGGCCTGCCAGTCAATCTAAAATAACTAATCCATGCATATGAATCAAGACAAAAATGACAGAATCTATCATGAAACCATTCAAATCGTGATGTTTCCAAGAAAGGAGATACACTTGACTGTAATTGTCTCTGTAATGTGAAAACTAAATACATTTGTTAAAATAAAAATGAAAGTTTTAGTTTAGTATGCTCTAATAACCCTTAAATACTCTGAAAGTTGAGAGTATAAAGTTTAAATTCCAACAATTTAGCCTTCTGGCACCAAAGATAAAATGAATGCGGCCCTCATAGTTACCAAAGTTGCCCATCCCTTACCTACTGTAACCCTAACTATAAATAATGTAAATATGGACAATATGCAATCAGCATCTACTCAGATTTTTTGCAGGCCTCATCTTAAAAATAGTAAAAAAACTGCTTGTAAGGTTTCAGCTTTTCTTACTTAAAACTGTATCAGTGTTGCTATGGACATAAAATGTAACCTTGGTCACTTATTATAGGTCATTTTTGTGTGTTTTCTAACAGAAAGATAAGGAGTTGCCTGTGAAATAAAGATCCAGAACAAAACTGAAAGTGTTTACAGCCTGACAGTGTGTTTTTTTTGTCGTGAGTATTCGTGAACTGTTCAGTAAGTCTGACCTCTGTGACTCAAAAGCTTGCTACTTAGCACTAACCCCTTCAATTTAAAGAAGAGACACATGGATCATAATTTTAGTGAAGTCAAAGTTCATTAGTAAAATGCAACTAAATTAACCTCAGCGAGCAATACATGACTAATATGGCATAGCTTGGTGTAGATATTTTGCAGTTATTTAAATCACAAATACCAGCCTCTAAAAACAACACAAAAAACTAAAGAGTGACCCAGAAGGAAATAATGATGGATAAATTGTAGTATTACTGTAAGTTCCTTTAACATGGATTTGTGATGATGTGTTGACCATACACAAAGGCTCATTAAAAGCACAAGAAAAAAACAGCAAAAAAATGTCAACATGTCAAGCTCAAAGTTCGTTAGGATAAAAAAGGAAAGAGTGAGCAGTCCTTTAATTTTTCAGCTCCATTTGTCCATAGATTTGGAGCAGAATAGCCCTCTCTTATTTTCATGTGTGATGTTTTTTTACTCGGTATGTGTTTACTGCAGAGAGAGGGCCTTTGTAGAGGACTGTCACGCTCGTATCTTGTAGGTTCATTGTGTTGACGTGTAGCAATTTTCAAGACCTGAATGTTCAACTTCACCAACAATGCCTGCCCTTCATGATGTGATTACATATTGTACATTTGGGAACATACAGTCTTTTGTCCTCACCTGTCCCTCTGGTGCCCCCTCCTCTTCAGGCACACAAACACATACTGTACACGCACAGCGCTCCTGTTTGTCTGATACATAACTCTTGACTTAAGTAGAACGGGATGTTCCAGCGCTAGATAAAAACAAACTCAACCTACCGTATCCTCAATTTAGCTTGGAGGTAAGAAGGATTACATTCACTTCAGGATTAGACATTGTCGAGAAGCTTGTTTTGTCTAGAGGTAGAAGAAGAAGAGAGATTGTGTGTGACAAACCGCACTGTACTTAAAAGATACACACATCAGGTAGCCTCAGAGTACTGACTAATTAGAGCATTTGCAATCATAAACAGTACAAAGCCATTTTGTCATTGAGATGTATTATGTAGTTTAGCACAAGATAACAACAAGGCTGTGCTGTTAGGCATTTTAGGACTACTTAAGTTAAAAGGATGTTTGTCCCTAGCAACCAAAATTTCAGATATTAAAACACAAATTTAGTTAACTGACATATATAAAGGAAAAAATAAAAGTCACGATGAGCTGTGTCATCATTTCAGACTAGGTTGTGTATAGGGGTGTCCCGATCTGATACTGATATCAGATATCGGTCCGATATCAGCAAAAAAACTGATATTGGATTATATCGGCCTGCATCTAAAATCTCCGATATAAGCACTACGATACAAGCAGTCCATTCTAAATTATTTTTTATTTATTTAATTCAGTTGTAGAATATGCTTATGTTTAAGTTAAACACAGTGGTTATTTTGCAATTTAAAAATAACTGTTTTTGTTTTTATTGGATTTATTGAGGTTACTTTTCAGGAACTTTTAATTTATTATTATTTATTTTATTTAATTGTAGTATATTCTTATGTTAAAGGTCAAAATTTATTTAATCCATTTGTTAATAATAAATGGGTCAGTTTTTCTCATACCTACTATTGCTGACTACTGTTCTCTGTTTGAGTAATCTCACTTGATCAAGCCTTTTCTTACAGTCCATACTATAAAATAAGTAATGAAAGTATGTATGATTCCTGCTGATATCGTATCGGATCAATATCAGTATGGGCAAATACTCAAGGCTGCAATATCGGTATTGTATCGGAGTTGAGAAAGTTGTATCGGGACACCCCTAGTTGTGTATATGTATAAATAACTGTATAAACGATTTAAACAGAGTTAGCAGGCTGCATTAGCAGTTAGCAGTGACTACATACCAATGGGTCGTGTGCTCCTGACGATGATCCGTGTGTAATGATAGCCCACCGCCATAGGTAAAGTTTTCCCGACACAGCTGCGCATGCGTATGTAACGTTACAACCATTCACAGAAGAATCAAAATATCTGAACATTTTAATGAACTTAAAGAAACCACTGGTCCCCTTTTTATTGATAGAAATCGAATTATTTAGACCCATTAAATCCCAGTAGTTTTTACTGAACGAAAAGTCTTAACAGTTTGGCTCAAAGCATTGTTAATTTACCCTTGTTTTGGTTTACTTGCCTCATTTGGTCCTTGTTTGGATCTGCTTGCTGTCCCACCCACTGCAAACCAAACTCTGGACCCCTGTTCTCTGGTGGACCAGAGTTCAGATCTTTTGGTCTTGTCCAGAGTTTTTTATTATTTTTCTCACCAGCCCAAACAAAACAAATTCCCTAAAAAAAGAGAATCAGATTTCGTTTGGCTTGGACCAAAGATGTTAAGTGTGAAAGCAACCCTGGACAAAACATTTAATTGGCATTGTGTGTAAATCAGAAATAATGATGATTTTATCGGACAACTTTTGCATTTATAATGAAAAGAAAATTTTGAATTCTGATATAATACTGGTAAATTTCTAAAGATATTGTTACACTGGTAACCTACTAGGGCAAACAACTGTGTAATCTTTTAAGGGATATTTCAATATCTTTTTTATCTTGGGTTGTATTAGGTACTTGACAACAGTCAGTGAAGTGGTTGAAAGGGCTAGTAGCGCTGCCCCTTTATTTTGATGCCGCAAATAGCTTTGTTCTTCTGCCTATACGTGTAGTTTAATACTGATAATCAACTTTTGAGGCAATCATCTCCCGTTAAGGGTATTGTTCTGATAATGTCTTGCATTCCTTATTGTTTGGTAAACTAATCATGCACGTGCCTTTGAATAAAGGCTGTAACCTGTGGAATATGAGTGTTTAAGCTAGCTCAATAAAGTTATATATCACTTTACATGAGTTTATATTCAAATCAGTTCCAAGTACAAATACAGAATATCAATAACTGATTAATACTAAGGGATAAAGGTCGCAGTTAAGCCTTTAACTGCTAGTATTTGCTCTTTTTAATTTGTCGTACAAGTAGAAGCAATTTTTCTACACTTGTGCTTTTCAATTTGATTTCCAACTTTTATCTAACACACTATTATTTAATAACAAAAATGTAACTAATTGTATTTTTGATACTTTTGCTCTTACTTTAAAAATCATAAAGTAAATAATCCTATGTGTTATCTTGCATACATGTGATAATGACCCTGGAGGAAAACAGAGCTAACAGCTCTTGTTTTTGTTTTCGCTGGTCTGGCGGAGGTGTTTGAGGTCAGAGGTGAGGAGTCAGTCAGTGTTTGCTTGGCGGAGCGCTGCTGTAGATCAGGGAGGAGCCGGCGGGGCAGGAATGTAAACAGAGCAGATCTGAGCCTGCTGATCTCTGCCTGTCTGCAGGAGGAAACTACCAGCTTCACTCTGGATGTTTGCGGAAGCTCATTTACGATGATTGTCTTCCTTTTTTTCCTCGCTGTTCCGTAATACGGTTTCCCCTTTAAGCTCATTGAGTTATTTTAGCTCTGCAGGGATACGCGACTACTGGAGCAGGCGATGACAGACGCACACTCACGCACGGGGACATGTTTACTCTGCTTTTAGAGCACCAGAGAGCAGGTTGCTAAAACATGCCTGTATGAGTGTGCGTGTCCCAGCCCTGAATGGAGCAGGACTATATTTAGCCTGTGAGAACTAAATAAATAATGAACAGAGCCTGGGTGTGTGTGTGGGACAGGGGGCACAGACATATGAAGGGAGGAGGATATGAGTGTGTGTATGCACCAAAAAGAGGAGGGGTAGGAGGCATTGGGTTCATTCCCCCGCTGGACCTCTGTCCCCTTCCCTCAATACACCCCCTCCTGCTCTGTCCCCTCCCAAATCTCCCTGCCCACCCACACTTTTCTCTGATCAGCAAAGCTGTGTGGCCAGTCCCTGAACGCCACTTTGCACCATTATTCCACACAATATCAGGAATGTTTAATGTTTATGTTCATGGCTCCACACCTGGTTGCTAATCTGAGGGCTGCGTCATGATTCAACTCTTCCCGGCAGACCTCTGTCATTCTCACCCAAGTGTCTGCCTCTACAGGCTGCCGACTGGCCCGGCCCCCCTGAAAACACGCTCATACGCACACACATACGGATTGTTACAGACGGTCTGTCCCATGACCTCACTGCATTCCCGTTCCTTTCTGTCAGGTTGATTCTGTTACTGTGGTTTTTCCACCACTTCCCACCCCACTGTTTCTATTTTCCTCTCCAACACCCGTGGCAATAAAGCGAGGGAGCTCTGCCAGCACAGGTGGCCTCAGGAGGGGAATCAATCATTTCATTTGTCAAATTAAGTCTTTGGTGTCGTACTTTTGCATCCCTGAGCATCTGTGGAAATGCATCGACTTGTTCAGTGTCGATGTTTTGTCTTCTGTGATGGTTTTTCACAGATGTAGGGACAATCAATCAAAAAAATGTAGCACATAACTGTTAAACCGCAAACAAGGGCGCTGCCTTTGTTGGAAAGTTCATTCGGTCTAAAATGAATTTAAGTCATGTTAAAACCCTGTTAAAATCTAATGTTTTGCCTCAGGCATTTTTGCAGAAAACAGCTCCCTGTTTTGCAGCTACCTTGCCTCCATTCTTTACTGTAGACAAGAATATACGAACAGTCTGTACATTTAGAGTCAGGTAGCACTTGCACTTTTGCCACTCGAAAAATGGAGGTCGATGCTCTCAGAGTCAAAACTCATCAAAATACTTGTCCTTTGCACCTGAATGAAATGTCTGAAGTGACTCATGTGCTCCACCCATTTCTTTGGAATTGCCTTTACTTGGAAATCCATTGAAGTCTTTTTTATAATCTATACATTTAGTGTGTTTACATGCACAGTTAAGTCAAGCAATTATATAGATACTGACCTTGCTTCTGTAAACATGCTGAGGGGGAAATTTTATCAACATTATATCCATTGTATCAACCAAATCATTGCCACATCCACTACAGTAGATAGTGATGTATACCCTTTGACCTAGTCACTATGGATCCTCTTCATGTCGGCCTTCCTTATAAATTACCAAGCAGTTAAGCGGTTGTATGTGGAAACTTTAAATACTTTTAGAATTTGCACATTTTGTACTGTCTCTTTACTATTTGTTCCAATAGAGATGATTTTATTAAAAGTGATGCCATTATTGTTTGAGCCAATCCAATTCTTTATCAGTTCCCTTAATGAGTTGGGTGGCCATCGTTCACCATCTGTAGACTGAACTATTGGCTCATCCTTATTTATAAAGCTCTAAATGGCCTAGTTCCCTCATACTTGAGTAATTGCATTCAGATGAAATATGCTGTAAGCTACAGTCTTCATACAGTGACTGAGTGACAAAACCTGCTTTAGTTATCTGTTTATTGTACTGGCTTTTCATCCACCCTAATGTGGCGTTTTGGGAGCCCAAAAATGCACTTTTTGAAAATAGGTTCCAGAGTGAATAAATAAACGCCGCCCTTGTGTTTTAGCAAAATCTTCTGCTCCTCTACCACCGCCGGAAGCATCAAGTGGACATGGATAACAGTATGCAGCAGATTTTGTTTTGTGTACATCGCACATGATGTATGCGCATGCTCCATGTCTCCTTCTCTGGTTGGTGTATGTCTGTAGCAGCATTACAGCGCCACTCTCAAGCCTGGCCTATACATATATACTACAGCTTTTTCAGTGTTTTGATGTGGATGGACCCAGGTCTTGAAAATATGCTGTGTTTACAGAAAACATAAAAAAATATATATTTTAAAAGCAGATTAAAGGCTAGGAGGAAGATTTGACTGATGATTTTCTGGCTCTGTGACTATGATTTGAGTGGCTGATACATATGTAATTGTGTTTATAATTGTTTCATATCTAACTTTGTCTTGGCCAGGACAATCTCGCAAATTATTTTTTTAATCTCGAGGCGTTTTTTTTCTGGTAAATAAAGTTTAAATACATATAATGATAAACTCTATTCCTCTATCTGAAAGAAGCAAACAAAATGCAACTTATGCCAACACTGAGCACTTATGTTAAAATGTCTGTCCGTAAGGTTTGTTTTATTATTTGGTCAACAAAAGCAATTACAAAATAAAAGCAAATACAAAAATAAAATGTCAACTCTTATATGATAGAATAATCTTACATGGTCTCCCTCTTTCTCAATACACTAGTTAACAAAGCACAAAATAGAATACAGAAATTTTGAATACAATAATTGCAGGCCAAAGAAGCCCTAAAATCTAATTTATTACAATTATTCAACAGCTAAAGTATTCAAGTGAATAGATAGCTTAGTTATAATGTTTAACAACTCAACCCAAAGTCTTTAATCTGAGCAGAGTTAACCAGTTCATTTTCTCCAACCCTGGCAACATAACAGTGCCACTACCATGCTTAGCTATTGACGATTTGTAAGCATTTTCAAGGAAAAACAAAACTAGATGATGAGAAATGGCTGTTTGGAATCAACTAGCATGCTAAATCCAGTGTTGGAGCCACAGGGCCCTGAGGTCAACCAGCATTTCACAGTTTAAGCACTCGTTCAGAGGCGTGTATTTGGATGGTAATTTAACAAGCTCTCTTGTTGAGTTGGCAGTATGCTCTTGCTCAGGATCTCAATTATCTATTCGATTATAGAAATGCAGTGAAAAAACATCCTAATTTAATGGAAGCCCAACTCAAATTTAAAAGTGAATGTTGAGGAGTAGCACCTGTCATGTTAAATGCCCCTGCTTTTTCATCAGTGATTGTTGTGTCTATAAAGCTTAACATTTGATAAGCCTCTACTTTCTTCTTGTCGTGTATGTATAGGCTGTGTGTTTATGGTGGGAGTAGTTGAGGAGGGGGTGGGTCTCTGAATGAAAGGTTTGTCTCAGAGAATGACGATCACATCTAGCTATGTGAAAACATCTCTTGTGCCCGGCTCGGGGAAGAGGGAGAGGAGACAGCGAAGAGGGAAGAAATGCAGCCACAGAGCAGGGGTTATGTGTGTGTGTTTTTGTGTTAAAGTGTGTGACGGCCAAGACTTCCGCTCCCATTTGATCGCCCCGCATGCAAATGAAACCTCACAAACAAGTACACAGGGCTAAGGGTCAGCGCCGGCTTTCCACTGGGAGAAAAGCGACACTTGGGCGGTTTATAGTATGTGAATGTTGACAGCTGTGAGGGAGTGACGGTGGTTTCTTTTTTTAATGTTTGTTTAAGCTGACCGCAGAAGGTGTGCAATCAAAAAATACCTGGGAGTGTGTGCATGTGTTGCTGTGTATTTTTTTTTTTTTTTTCCATAATGGAGACCGTCCCTGTGTCAGCTGCACAGTGCTAAATGCCACTCTGTTTTTTCCCCTGCCGTGAAAGCACCTGCCACTCTACCAGCTGAGAGACGCACACATACACACTCACACAAAGGGGGCTGTTTGAAGAGCCCTTATTCCTTACTTGGTCAAAGAGTGGGGGTATCAGTTTGACCTTCTGTCCCCTTAAGAAATCACATCTACTATAAAAACACACATTAAGTTCCACAAACCAACAAGCAGATCTCATTCATATTTGCGATTCACATGACAACAGATTCACTCTTTTTTTTTTTCTTCTTTTTTTCAGAATGAAGCCTGGCCCCACCCACTTCTCCCTGCCCTCCTTCCTCCTGAGAACGTAGGATTTCGCCGAAGCGGAGTGACGAGGGTTTCCACTGTGACAGCTGGACCATGCGCCGCAGTCGATGTCCTTTGACCTCTCTGCCGCCTTTGAGGGTCACGGGAGCAGCCATTGCCATGGCGACTGCGGACACTTGACCCTTGCCCCAAATCTTCCCTCCACTTTTTCTCGGCACCAAAACATTGAGGCGCCATCGCTGCTGCTGTACTAGACGACTTAACAAAGGACAAGGACTCAAACTGACTCGAACTATAGATAGGGTACTATTTATCTTTTTGCATAGGCCTGCAAAATAATTCTGCAGTATATTATTCTGTTCATTATTATTGTCCTTCACTCACTTTTATCTGGTTTTCTTTGGCGTCAGCTGATTGTGAACAGACTCTCACCTATAAAAAACAAAAAACCCTGTGAACCAAACCTGGAGAGCATCGCGTGCGCACACATATATGCTGAAAAAAACCTTTCATGCATACAGATTACATATATTTATTTATTTATCACGTATGTATGCATACAATGAAGTGTGTGTGTGTGAATTTGTATACAGATTGTGCTGCAAAAAAAAAAAAACAAGAGGTGGCATTTATGAGCATATTTAAAAATTAAAGGAACCATTTGCTTAAAGAAAAACCCTACCTCAGCAAAAACCAGGTTGGTACCAATTCACACGGTAGAAATATATTCAAAAATATTTATTTTCAGAGGTGAATGTTTTTTAAAAGATCACCAATCCAAAGCCTTACTCTGTCCATCAGACAAGATGGATGCTTTCTTTTTCTTTTTAAGTTTGGACCTATAAACACGCAGTATATCAAAGATGTAACGATCATTTTATCAAGTGAATGTTCAGCAGAGCCAAGTGAGAGAGTCCGCCTCTCGACGATTATTCTCTCCCCACGATGCAACATAATGTATTAAAGATCCAGAGTAATATATTTATTATTATTATTATGCCAGAGATGGGAGGAGTCATAAAAACACTAAACAGGGGAATACTTGACATCGCCTTGCAGATAACACATGGATGCAGGTGCTACACATCCAAACATGACAGCGTGAGCAGGATCTGTGGCCTGTCTGAGCCCGAGCCTCAACACCTTCACCTACAATACCACTGTTCGCCTGTAATGGACTGGTGCAGGGATGGTGTTGGCTAACCTGGAAGCTAGCATTGCACAGGTTCCTTTGACAAAAAACCTATGGGATATATTTCATCATTTTTTGGATAGATAATGGTCTGGAGTGAAAAAGTTTAACACTTTCATATTTTTTCAACACATCCTCACAAATGAGAAGTGTAAAGAATATTGGAAAGATGGTCATGTTGGGCTGTAAAGGCGCTACAACGCTATCAACTGACACCACCACTACACTTTCAACTCTTAATTCTCAATAAAACCTCGACTGTAAAGTCCTAGTAAACAATTTAATCCACACTTTTTTAAACCTTTACACTGCAGGCAATATTAATGAATTATTTTTTCTAAGTAAGTCTTGTTTGTCAGTGTCCTTTCAAATAAGTTATAGCCAAACCACTGTGTTCTGAATAACTACCTGCAGTACACAAAACTAAAAAAATACAAGTTTCTGATTTATTCCTGAACTGAGTTACCTGCCTTTGCAAATGAACTCTTAAATTGATCCATACTTGATGCATTTTGGCTGCGAGACAGCTATGAACCATGTTGATGTTCATTTTGTAGTGTTATGTTATCTAGTCAGTGCTTTTAGACTGCTAACATAAGTGTCAAGTCTCACTAGTGTCTTGTGCTCTCATAGTGTATAGAAGTGGTTTTCAGACTACTTTTGCTTAAGGCACACCAAAATGAAGCCAGAATCTCAAGGCACACTATATCTTTATGCATACAAACAGCCTCTTTAGTGCTTGATTGAGTGAATTATCAGCCTGTTTCATAAATATATTTTTTTTCCACAGATGCCTGACAAAATATTACAAATACAAGTATACTGATGAAATAATTAACAAATCAATCTAACATCTACATTCAAACTCAGTCATTAGTAGCTGTTAATCTGTATTAAACCATATGGATGTGCAACATTCCTGAGACGCACCTAAACTTACCTGAAGGCACAGCAGTGTGTGCCCCACCTCTCCATTTGAAACCACAGGTCTAGAGAATGGGATGCTTACCTATTTTTACCGCAAGCCACTTTTGTATCTTAGCCAAATTTTACAACAATGTATAATAGAGAGACATTTTTACCTTGTTGTAGCCAAAATGTATTTTTGCCCTTAATATTTCACAGACAGTTAAACCCAGTATGGTTACACTTCCTATTTGTGCTTTCCAAAATGAACAAAACTGCTATAATTTACTGAATGCTTTTATTCTTAAGTTTTCCCAGGTCACAATGAGTCTAGTCATTTTTAACATCACTTTTCATATTTCCTTGTATGCTATCTGTAATATGACCTTTTAAGCAAAGAAGATACAACTACACAGTATGCCCTTTATGGCTTCTGTTGAGATGAATGAACTGAGTGCTGTTGCAGGAGAAAATTGAAAATTCACAAGTTGAGCACTGTCACAGGTATCTTATAATGCAAAAAAAGTTTAAATGGCTTTAGCTGTTGTTCACCTCAGACCTTATTTCAAGGGTTTCACCAAGAGACATTCAAAAATCCCATAGACTACAGAACAAAGGAGCTGAAAGTGCTATAATGCTAATTCACTACAGTGCTTTAGGCCTCATAACTGCACCACTCTGTCCTGCACACACACATTCTGCAGGAAGTTATGACTTGTCAAAGTAAAGGACAGGAATCTGAATGTTATATCTCGACAGCTCAGAATCTCACACTTTCTCACCTGATGCCTCATTGCCGAGCAAAGTTGCACCACGTTTTCTGGGGCCTGCAGGTGCAAGCAGCACCGAGCAATGCTGCGCACGCACAGAAACACAGCTCTGCGTCGACAAACCGCTCGACTAGCTCCCAGACGTCGGAGCTCCTTGCATGGTCTTGCACTTACAAACTGTCTAGATTGTAAACACAAGACACGTTGAATGTAGTACACGCTGTGTTCTGAGCTTGGGGACACACAACCCTACAACACAACAAACTGCAAAAATAATGAAACATGCAGAGGTACTGAAAGGAAACTACGACACAAATACAAGTGGGATAAAAGTCACAAAGCAGGGGAAGTATCTTTTATTTATCTGAATTCACTGGTACTTAACCTATATACTGTAAATAGTACAATGTTGCAGAGAATTACATAAAAGCAGACGCTGAGAAACTTTGAGCGATGATAAGTTAAATAACTTATGTTGTTTGTGCTGTACATAGTATGTGTTTGGGTGAACTTTCTGATACAACAAAAGCACTAATTAAGTTATATGCTAACCAGTATGGTTTGGCTCTGATTTTCTTTCCTTTTTTTTAAACTGTCATGGGATAGTCATGTGAAATGAATGCCACTATGAGGACATTTTCTAATGCTGTAATTCTGACAAAAGAGTTTAAGAGAATCACTGATACTTGACAAGATAATTAATTCTTAGGTACAACATAAATGGCATATATGCAATATTCACACTTTTGAAAATTAGTTTACAAAGACGTACCAAATGTATAAATACTGTTAATAATGTTTGTTAACCTGAAAAGCCGATCGGATTTTTGCTGTTTGTACGTTTTTTTTTCTCTCTGTCTCTCTCTCCAAATTTGAAATGAGAACTTTTTTCTGTGTGTTTTTTGCTAATCGAGCCTCTTGATGTTTTGAGCAGTGTTTTTTGCATTTGGAAAATGTTTTTTTGACTTTTTATTCAGCATCTAAAGGTTATGATAATGGGCTTCTCTTGCTGTGTCTTTTCATTGTAAATATTTCATATCTTGCATATTGTGATGCTACTAAGAGATGATAATTTAAACTTAGTTCATTGCTTTAGATTGTATTGATTCTTTATAGACACATGCAATAAATAATGTTATTTAAGAAAGCTAATTTGTGTTTGTATTTTTGTTTGTAAGGTGACACAAGGTGCATAAAACGCATAAAACAACTTGCACTACAAACAAATATTGTTCAGTATCAACTGTAAATAGTGGCTTAAATATGTTCATCAATAACAAAGACATGGCACAAAGAACACACCACATAACACAAGATACAGTATTATTTGCACAACAGTTTTATATTAGAATTTCAATAGGAAGACAAGTACATAAAGTCACCAAGATTTAAAAGTTGCAAAAGAAATGGAAAAAGAGTGAAAAATGCTCATAGCACAGGAGCCAAAAAACAAGTGATACATGGTCAAAGTTACATAGTGAAGTGGCATTTTTGGAACCTGACAGAGCAATATGGGATGACCAAGGTCCATTGCAGCAAGAAATAATGGAGATCTGTAGCAGTTTTATAAGGTGACCAAAATAAACAGCATTGTTTAAAGATTACCACAACCTGAAGCGGCATTATGAGATGACAAAGATAAATAGCAGCACAGATGAACAAGATATGTTGCAGCTTTATGGATCTCCAAGGTCCATAGCAGCATGAATAAATAACAAAAATCCATTGCAGCATCAAAAATGATGAAGTTTTGTAATGCCATTATAAGGTGACCAAAGACAATAACAAGAATGTGATCAAGAACCATAACAGGAAAATACATGACCAAGATTTATAGCAGAATAACTGTGTAATCAGGGGCTAAAACAGCATATGGTGCTGAAGTCAAGTTCCATAGCAGCATTGTAAGGTGATCCATAGCATCATCATGGATTAATCATGATACATAGTTTTATTAAGTAATCAAGATCCATAGCAGCATAACAAGATAATCGAGGTCTCTAGCTGTGGAATGGATGATTCAAATTAGACGTTACATTTAAGCTGACCAACATCAATAGTGGCATTAATGAGTGACAATAAGCCATAGAGGCATTTTTAAGGTGTTCAAGACCTTTAGAAGCATAATAACATGACAAAGATTCATAGCTGTAATTTGTTGATTGAGACCCAGACCAGCACTATATTGAAGTGAATTGTAAAGATGAATAAGATGCACTGCTTCTTTTAAGATGATTAAGATTTACAGCAGCATTTATAAGGTGATCACAGCAACATTATAGTATGATCCAAATTCACAGATGCTGATTTGTTTTAATGAGCAAAACACAGAATTCAAGCCAATTTCAGATACTTTTTTTTTTTTACCTTTGCAACTCCAGGCTGCTACTTACAATCTGCCTGAAATTTTAATTGATGAATGCATCAACCCCCCTCAAGCAGCATCAAGTTAAAGATATTAGTTTTTTCAGGACAACCTAGGCTAGAATATCAAATAAATATGCTGTCATGATGTCAGATTGATGTATTGAAAGCTGTAGGACAATAAAAACGTCACAAAAAAAAATCTAAATGAAGTTTAAATCTGACAGAACGTTTTAAAAATGATAATGAGCAAGCATTTTCACATCTGAATCTGGTTCTGTCAAGCTATGGCTATCAGGAGAACAAAACTAAATTAAAATATGCAAAGACACTGAAAGTATAAACTATTTACACTTTTTATTTTACTTATTACTTTTTTACTCCATTTTGTCATGATGATGGATGGATAGTCATTTGTGTCTCTCTTGGAAGCAATTATTGTCCCAAATGTTACAAAGGGGTGAATAACATTATCACTACCCTTCTCTTTATCATTTTGGGTACTAAACCATCTATAAAAGGGTATTTTACTGATATTTCCATTGAATGCATTTAGTTACACAGATAGAATGACATATTTATATTTTTGAGGTTTTCATGACCAGCTGTGTCACATTTTTATCATATACAGAGTATATAAAATAGACCAATGCATGATTTAGGTTTATGCCAGAGCTGATCTAAATTAACAGCATTGGTAATTACCAAAATCATTTTAATGTTTTTGTAATGGTTAACACACCAAAGTGTAGAAGCTCTTTAACCGATATGATATTTTAAATACTAAAATATAGTTATTTTGGTTCTCCATTAACTTAAAAATTTACTGTTTTACTAAAAAAAAAAAACAGAAAAATTATTAAAGCACATTGTTAGTTTTGATGAAGATATGAAGTTATTGTTATTTACTTGCAGGCCTGAACAGAAAAGATAGTTTAAGTGGTTGAATTTTATGTTCATTTCTGTTCAGAATGTATGTCCAATTACAATGACGTTTTCAGTTTTAAACAAGTGTTTGGAAGATTGAATTAATATCTATGATTTCTCATTTTTATAACAGGAAATGTACTGTTTTTTGAGCACTTTAAATGTATTTTTGATGAAAAAAATTCACTTAAAAAATGGACTGGCAGGCCACATAAATGGAGTAGCCCCTACATGGCCATCCCTGAGTAAAATGTTAAAGTAGCTTTCAAACGTATGAGGGGAAAAAACTGAGTACCAAGTGTAAAAGTGGAAGCAGTATTATATGGGCCAGCACAGTGTCATTAAAATAATCACCTTTCACATGTCACATCATAGCCAAATGAAGGTTTTTCATTTTCATGGGTCCTGGCCTGTGTCATTAAGAAAATGCTCATTAAAACAGAACAAGGATGTATCATGATTCTCTCTCATTCCCATGACCCCTCTTGTTTGCTCAAAGTGTTTGTTCTGTGTTGAGGAAGAAAACATCAGGCATTTGGTGTAGGCCTAACGTAGCATAGCCTCCAGCATTAGCATTGTTATTGTTTGTCTGGACCCCACCCCCAGCCATGTAATTAGACCAGCATGTTGAAACAGCCTCTGCTACTTGGATGGAATAAATAACAATGTGATAGGATTATGATTTCTGCACCCTTAGCCATATGCTGCTGGATTAATGATTCCCACATAGCCTCACTAATTAAAATGCTAATTAATGCCAAGAAAGTAGAGTTCTTATTGTTAATTATTGCATGTGTGTTTGAATGGCCTACATGTTAGTACTCCAGACTTAAGTACGTGTGCTGTAAAGGGGTGGAGGTGAACAGCTGGAAAGAAAGGGGGCGGGGTCAAGGGAAATATGCAGGTTGACCTACAGACAGAATGATAGCCTGGAGGTAGACCTTTTCCATTAGGCGGGTTTGTCCCGAGCAGCACGACGGCTAATGAGAGAGTAAAGTGTGACATATTCTGTGAAAAGCGACTCTCATGGATCACTGTTGCACTCCTGTCCTCTGTCCTGCTTCCTCAGTTTAATTAAAGACTCTAATTTATCTCATTAAATTGTAAGGGATGGAGAGAAAGCTGCAGGCCATGATGTGCCCCTTTTCTTTTCACTTCTCATCATTAAAAGGCTGATCAAAGAAGAGAAGAACTAATTGGATTTTTTTATGTGTGATTTAAACATGTAATAAAAGAGAGACGCTGATGATCATACAACCCTGAAAAGATATTAAAAACATTTACCATAAACGTAAAAGCAAATACGTAACACTAGATAATACCGTTTACATAGAAATACTATATCTCATCCTTTCTACACAATTCAGTTACAGCTGATCGTTCAGCTTCATCTTTGATATATTGACAATAGTAATGACTCTTGAGTGCTTCAAAGTGCTCCACAAAATACAATAAAACCAAAGAATATAGACAGACATATACATAAACATAGACAGAAAATAATTATGTAATACTTGTTACATGTTACATAAATCACTAGTCATATATGTCTCATAAGACATCAATTGATCACAAAATTCAGACATATTAAAATTGTGAATTTACATTCACATTGATGTTTATATGTAAAACTTACAACTGACATGTTACTCTTAATAAAAAATCAATCACTAAATAGTACATTTGTTACAAAACAGGAATTTATATAAAAAAATTAGGCAGCCAATCAGCGCAGAGCCCATAATCATAGGCTACTGTTGCCTCCCTGGCCCCTCAGATCTGAGCTTTTCCAAAGGGGAGGGAAATAGAGCTGCATGTCATCCTCTACAGACACAAATTTGTCTTTCTTTATTCAACTAAAATCAAGTCCTTGCTTAATATTGACACCCAAGACATGATGTAAATGGTCAAACACACCGAAGCATGTGACCTTTAAAAGCACATATTATGCTTTTTGGGTTTTATTTGCATCTATTTTGCATTTTCATATGAATTTTTGGGGGTTTTATTTATTATGTCTTCTCTGTCTGATAGAGTACTTCTATACACATGATAAAAGTCTGCAGCTTCTCCATTGGGACTTCTCATTCTCCCTTTTTATGAGGCCTGTAGCTGTCTAAAACTGCTGGTTCCCACAGTCCCCATAGAATGGCCTTACCAGTTTGACATCCTACTCTCGTTTTGCCAGCAGTTTAAGCCTATTGGACTGGCAAGCCAAGTGCAGAGTGTAGACGGTAGAATGAATGCAGAGTTGTTGACAACATTGTACAAGGCAGCAATGAACCAATTACCACAAGGTTTGCATGTTCATAGTATCATATCTAAATCTTAAAGAGTAGACCAGTCAACCAATCAGAGTGGACTGAACAAACATGGAAAAAGGGGCCTTTAAGTGGCAGGACAGCTGCATCAGAAATACAGGGGAGCTGCTTGTAAATAACAAATGAATAAACAGCAGGTAAAGGTCAAACACCTTCTTCATTCCTATGCTCTTCTATTTACAGATTTGAATGAAGTAATCCACGCATGACACGGTTTTGCAAAATTAAATATGCCGTGCAAATCACAGCTACGATGAGATAAAACAAAGTCAATGAAGGAGGAAGCCTGTGAATGTTGTCAGCGTGTCAGCTGGTGAGTGAGTGCACGTCATACAGTGTGTGTGTGTGTGTGTGTGTGTGGGTGGGTGTGTAGGTGTGTGTGTGGGTGTGTGCGTGTACATGTGTCTGTTTTAAGAGGGAGGTGGTTGGAGTGGGTAACAGTAGATAGGTCCATATGAGCAGCATAAAGTAGCTGGTTGCCCCAGGGAGTCATCAGCCGTATGGACAGGGACCTGCTGCTGCTCCACAGGAAATGGCATGCATCCGGAAAGCTGTCTGGGACACCGCTGCTACATTAGAGGACGTGGGTGTGTGTGTGTGTGTGTGTGGGGGTGTGTGTGCTTTTAAAATCTAGTACACTCTGTGGCCTTTTATGGATGTCCCCAACACAACAATCACTCTTCAGTTGGTTTTCTGTGACCAGCCGCAGTCAGCGTGCAACATATTTTCTGCATTAAAGTGTCCACGTGGTCGCCCGAGTACTTCAGATTCAACGAGGTTACCTTGACAGCAAACAGACTGAGACAGAAAATGCAGTAAACACTTACAAACCTTTGTGTTTCCCTGTCTTATATAACAGTGATAAAAAATTATATTATGATTGTGATCTTCCCCGAGGAGGGGGTGTTAGGGCCCTACATACTGCGTGATAGCCGTAATCTCACAAGTTCACTGCATGTTACACCGTGCTAGATTGGTTTTACAGGATCTGGGTTGGAAATCTACGGCGACCCGTGCAATATCAGTTTTGAGGCATTACAGATTATGTGATGAATGCTTGGTGTGGTAACATAAATAGAAAAAGAAAGTAGGCGAACACACTTTATCATGAAAATGTATTTATGAATTCTGACAATGCTTGAATGATGCTGTGCTGTTGGTTTTCAGATTTCTGGATTGGTCTGTATTAGAGGTTTGGACAGTAGATTACCGGCTCTCTCACGTGTCCCACCACCATCTCCTCAATGACAAATCACAACCTGGTGCTCTGACAATTTTGAACCACTCAATAGTGTTTAAAGAGCTCCTATTTTCCCTTCATTTGGGTTCATATATTAATTTTTGGTTGCTGCTATGGTACGTTCACAATCACTAATGTTTTCACGCATAAACCACCCCTGATAGTCCTGGCTCCTTAAGGCGTCCTTCCCCATTTTGGACCCAGTGGACTCTGATTGGTTTTACAGGTCTGCTCTGTAGTAACTGGTTAGTTCAGTGCTACTCTGTGGCATGTTGTCAATAACTCTGCATTCATTCAAACATCTCTGCTCTACAATGGGCTTGCTACTGAGAGCCAATGGCCTTACTTTCAAAATCCTGCTTTTAGTCCATAAAGCTCTTAACAGTTCAGCTCCTGAACACAATGTCTGACCTGCTCACTGTGCACAACTGTCCCCGTCCCCTCGGGTCATCAGGTGAAGGTCTTTGGTCAAACTTCAGATTAGACTGAAGTCTCTAGAGGGGGCTTTTAGTTATTGCTGGCCCTCTCTTTGAAATGAACTACCAGCTGACCTGAGGTCCATCATCTCTTCTTCGACATTTAAAACTCAAATAAAAAGTTACCATTTTTGCCTTGCATACAAGTGCTGATTGAGTTTGCTCATGGAACCCTTTGCTATATTTTTTTATATCACGAAATTCCTAATGTTCTTCCTTGGTGTTTAATTGCTTTGTAATGTGTCTTATGAAATAGTGCACATTATTACCTCTGCCAAGGAGGTTATGTTTTCACCGGGGTCTGTCTGTTTGTCTGTTTGTCTGTTAGCAAGATTACGCAAAAACAAATGGATGGATTTACATGAATTTTTTTTTTTACCAGAGGTGTGGTTTGGTCTGAGGAAGAAGCCAATACATTTTGGTGCTGATTCGATCCAGATTGACGTCACAAAAAAAAAACATTTAAGTTTATAACAGGAAATCCCATTCATATATGGCATTATGGGAATTGCAGTTTATTTGCAAACTGACGTCTAGTTTTTCAAGCCTATGTCACTACATTTCCCAGCTTTCCTTGCAATGCCAGGGGAGGAGTTCTCCACACCCGTCCATCTACTGTCTCTACTTTGTCCCACCCACAGCACCATCTGATTGGTTACAAGCTCTGATTACATGCAGAGCTCGCCGATCAGCCAATCAGCAGTGAAAGCTGTGCCTGCACATTTCTGCTCACAGACACAGCAGAGAGGGGAAGTTTTGCCAATGGAGAAAGCCTGGTGCTGTTCTGCTGATAATGTCGATACGGAAATAGTCCGTCATAGCAGAAGTCTGTATGTACATAGAGTAAACGCGCCGTAGTTTTGCACCGACCGACAGGCGGGAGACATCGCCCACTAGAAGCGCCGTGGCACACACAACACCAACATCTGTACAAGCAGCAGGAAATTGGTTCAGTCAACAAGTTACAAGACCCACTACTAACTAGGTCACTCTATTGGATGATATTTATGTCAACCACAATTACACTTCTTACAGATTGATATTTTTCATTCCATAATGTGCGTATAAAATAAATATAGGACAATAATGTTGGGTGGAAATCACAGTTCATGGGGGGAACAGCGCTGCTTGGTGGAGGTCTGCTCTCTCGGAGTGCTTTTTCTAGTTTATTATGCAAATATACATCCTGTTATAATAATATAATAATAATAACTTTATTTACATAGCACCTTTAAAAACAAATGTTTGCAAAAAGTGCTTTAACAGACAAACCAAAGGCAGAAAAAGGCAGAACTCTGGGCACAACAAATCAACAATCAGGTCAAACGGAGACCAAAAGAGTTCAGATGAAAAGGCATAGAGGTTCATGTAAAGTAAAGCAACAAAAGGAAACAAAATGGTAAATTGGTAAGCTGGAATCAGCTAAAGTACTCTAGGAATATACTGAATTAGTACATCTATATATATCAACACATACACAAGCTTAAAAGTAATCAGCAAGAGCGAAAAGCTTTTATTAAGCTACTATGAAACTACAAAATGGCGGTTTGACTTAGAAGCAACTACAACATTTCCAACATATAATGTCTTCTTTTAACCTCTTGTTTGAGAATTTCATCTTAATTGGATAATCTGATCAAGTTGGTCCTCGTGGCTGTGGCAATAGTATATGAATAATTGATTAAAACTATCAGAAATACTTGCATTTGGGTGCCTGGCAGTTCGTTAGCAACTGTTTTAGGCACACAACAATGGTTTAAGGTTCAAATGCAGGCAACATCAGATGAATTTTGTTATTTCCTATTTAACACTGAAATCTTGTGTATGTGTGTTTATCTTGAATGTTATTTCAGACATTTACCTTCAGCCGTTTTTTTACATCCCAGTTCCTGCACCACTCTATATGATTAGACTCCTCTGATCCAACATGGCCTACATGGAGATTTTTTATTCCAATCAGATTTAATTTCTTTGCTTATGTATATAAAAGCATAGTTACTTTAAATGACAAAATAGTCTCAGTAACGAGAGATTTTATTTTGATTGGAGAGGCCCTGGCTGCAGTCCACACAGTGACACCACACCTGTGCAGAAAAAAAACAAGATATATTTTTCATCGTAAACTATGAAGCAGCTGTGATGTGGTGCTGCATGGATTCATTTATATTCAGGCTCACAAAAATTTCCCACAGATCCAACAGGCAGGAATGCAAACACTTGTGCATGCAGGAATGTTTTCACCATATTTGTATATATGTAGCATGGGGAGATGAGATGATGAGTCCACAGGCAAGAGAGAGGGAAAGAGACAGTGCAGCCCTGAAGACAGTCCTGTTTTTTCCCCATGTTGGCGTGTGTGACAGATCCCTCCATAACTGCACGGAATATTCAAATAACTCTTTCTACAGAATGTGCATGGTCTTTGACTATCAGCTTATCTCGCATGCTCTCTTTTTTCTTACACACACACGCTCTCTCTCTACTGTACACAGAGCAAGAGAGCACACTTGTGTCATCTTTCCAGTCTTGCATAATCTGCCTGTAAAAGTGCAGTAAACAAGGGAGCTTCCTCTTCTTTGTAAGACTTTACAACAACTTCCCTTTACCATAACCAGCATACACGTGAGTATTTTGATAATGGCGACAAAGTATACATGAATCTTCTGAAAAGTTATTTGATTTAAACGGGCTGTCTGTGTTAAAGTGTTGGAAATAATGAGATAAATGTCCAAATCTGAGGCATCAATTTTAAAGTTTTTTTTTATTTTGTTGTTAAATGTACCCGGTAGGTCCTGCAATAAATGAGCAACTCTTGGCTTTGACGCTCCCAACTCCAGGGGATCACCGGCACCCCAAAGCACTAACACTGACATTGTTGTCTGAAACAGGTCTTGATGGAGACAACTATGTTCGGGAGATCACAATGTTGTCAATCAAAAAATGGCTTCAGGTTAAATATCCTGGGGCTGGAGCCTATCCCAGCTGTGGTTGGGTAAGAGGCAGAGTACACCCTGAACTGGCCGGCAGCCAATTACAGGGGCACATGGAGAGACTGACAACTGTCCAATCTCACACTCATACCTAAGGGCAATTTAGAATCACCAATCAACCTTCTGAGCATGTTTCTGGTCTGTGGGAGGAAGCTGGAGTGCCCGATTCTACACAGAAAGGCCCGGACCAACCCGGGTACCCCAACAAAGAGACTAGTAAGAAGGGCTTCCTACTGCCAATATGAAATGGGAAAAAATTAACATGCAATTAAGTGTGAACAGTAGTGATTCACTAATAAATTGTGACAGTTATTTGTGACTCATTACCAGCCCTCATTTTTAATTAAAAGTAGAAAGATAAAGTCTTTTCTCTCCCTTCAAGTTTGATTCTTGAGAAATGAATCAGTGCTCAAGTCCTAGTTGGGTCTGACCCAGCATGTATTTTACAGGAATGTGTGTGTAGGAGTGCCTGCGGCTCACTTGTGTGTACTATGTGAGTGTTTTTAAGTGTACACATGTGTGTTGGTAAGCCTGAGAGGCAGACATTCCCAGCTGTTTTCCAGGTAGAGTTCTCACGCTTCTTTTGCATCTTCTGTTTCTCATGCTGGCTGCATTTGACTGTAATCCTAACCAAAACACACACACACTGTCACACAACACAGACCCACTGCCCCGCCTTCCTACCTGGCCAACAGGTGAACAAAACCCACCTTTACACATTAACTCACACACACCCCTTCCTGTTTCTGATGACAGAGAGGAGCAACAACAAAGATGGGAGATGGGAAAATAAGCACAATCACAAACACACACAATGGAGGCAGGTAAGAAAGAGAGAGACAAAAAGATGGAGGAAGTGGGTGAGTTGTGGGAACCTTTAGGATGAGCTCATGCCCTTTCTAAAGCCCCGCCCACAGTACGTGACTCATGCTGTGCAGGTGCGTCTGCTTGTTTACAGCTGCAGGTCAGTTCAGGGTGTGTCACCATTACACTACTGGGGAACATGTTTCCTCAAGCACAGGTACAGCTATTCATCACAGCTGGGTTACAACAGTTTTTATTACCACACCACTCAGGCTTACACAGACAAAGAAAGGCTTCTGGAGACAGATTTTCTGGAATTTCTCAAACAGTAGCCCCCGCTGAGCGAATGATGTAGGGAGGACAGATTTGGAAAGTCTGGAGTTTGCACTCCCTTGAAAGTGACCACATCCTCGCTGCTGTGAGTCTACCGTTCTCCTACTTTTGCCTCAGAATGATGGATGTGGTCAGCAGGGACGGCACATGACTCACAGACGGCCACAAGCTCCTTAGAAGGAAACACCATCTGCTTTTTTGGCTGCTGAGTGTTTATGTGCTGCATGTGTCCGTATTTTAAAATCTGAATCACCATTTTCATCACAAAAACAGACATGGACAGCGTCTCTGTGTGCAACAGAAGAAATTAAAATAGTACACAGCACAAAATCAAAAACAATATCAGAATATAGGGGTGGAAGGCAATATCAGTACACCCATATCTGTAAGGATATTTTGCAGCATGATACTGTATTGATTAGGGATGTCGCAGACCACTGGTATGGACGATAACCATATTTTTTAAAAAAAAAATGCAGTTATCATATTGGGTGAAATAGGCATATGGAAATTTTGTGATTCTTTGTAGGACAGGCATGGTGACCAGGTAATACAATCAGGTAAATGGATTTCTCTCACAAAAATAGAAGAGTGAAACAGACACACACATTCACACAGAACAATGCTGTTCACTCTACAGAACGTCATTGTCTGACTTAAAGCTGCAGTAGGCAACATTGTTTTTAGTATAACTGAGTAAAAATTTTATAACATCCTCTGAGCATAATGTAAGTCAAGTGGTCTGAAACAAGCAATAGGTTCTGCACCTGACCATGGCTCTGTGTTCAGCCTCTAAAGAATCATTAGCGGGAAGATGTGCATCAACCAATCAAAGGTCAGCTCAGACCACTGCGTTCCTATTGGCTGTTCTACTGCATATGCGCGTTCCCGTGCTTCAGGCAGAAGGCGAGAGCAAGCGGAAATGGCAGACAGTGCACCAGGTAAAAAAGCTCTTCCAGCATTGCTGGCTACAACTGCCTACACACCCGCCGACAGGGGGGACGCCAACGGTCTGTTGTTCCAGGCCCAGGGTAGAGGGGGAGCCCAGAACTGGGCTGGAGTGGCCGACAGCCCTGGAGCAGAGGGACAGACTTGATACTGGTGAGAGAGCAGAGGGGGAAGAGAGAGTCATGGTGGAGCGGGAGGGGCCTGCTGCCCCGGAGCGAAGGGACAGACTCAGACAGAGCCAGGCTACCGGTAAGTTGAATGCTGCTAACAGTTTAGCCGTCTGCTAACCGTTAGTAAAGAGTACAGTTGAAACTTGACTCGGACATTACTCAAAATTGTGTTAAGTGGACCAGTGAATTCCAGCTGCGGCTCGATAGCAACTCTGTGTGCGCTGTATGCTGTGTGCGCGTGCTCGTCTGGTAGGAGGGGCCCAGGGCGGAGACGAACGAAACTTAACTCAGGTGAGACTCAAAAATCAACCTTTTTCTGTCTTTCTACCTACTGCAGCTTTAAAGCCTGGACATGGACTATGCGCTGGAATATATCAATGCAGATCAAGGAGTACAGCCGATATATCTCCCTCCCTACCACTTTATCAAGAGCTTAGATGTGAGTTCTTTGTTGTTTAAGTCTGGAATGATCCAAAGTGGCTGCCAAAAATGCTACAGGTCCACAAACTGGCTGCTAAACTTCAGTATAGCAAAGATCTGTCTATGACAACAGGGACTTCCGGAAAAAAAATTATATTAAAAATCCTTATTTGTGACTATGAGTAAATATTTTTATTTTGAGAGCAATTGAACAACCAAAAGAGGAACTTGAGTGTTAACAAATGACAGCTTAACAAAACTAAGGAGATAAATGGTTCAGATACAACAGACTAAAACTGGAATCAGAGATTTATGAAAACACCTGTGTTGTTTTGTTTTTGTCCAGGCGCAAGATTGTGAAATCATGGGCTTGATTTTAGGGGTAAAAAGGGACTGTAGCTCTGAAAATTCATATTAAATGCACAATCTCTTTTTTCTTTGACATAACATCACTACTACACAAAGAAAATAAATGAATAAATAACGGAATAAATTGAAAACATCCTTTATTATGAGTGGGTCATAGCACTCCATCCTATCACTTGTTGTTTTTATTATCATTTGGTTACAATTATTGTTTCCTTGTATAGTTATTCCTACTGTTACAGTTACATGCAGACTCTTTACTTCCCAATGCACCAGTTCAGGAGTATTTTTGCCAAAGCAGAGGCCAAAAATTAGGCTGTGGAATAATTTGACATGTAAAATAGATTTATAATTTTTTTTCTACAAATATTGCGATAATATCGTTGATGCAATAATTTTTGTCAGTGATTATCATGACGTAAAAATCCAGTATCTTCACAGCCCTAGTATTGATATTTTATAATGCAATAATGACATTTTATCAGTTATCAATTCATATAAATTCAGGGCATTTGCTTCAAATAGTAGTTCAGCCACCAGCTGCTAGTTAGGAGTAGGCAGTCAGGTTTTTGACTCTGTCTCACTGTTGCATATTGTTGCTGTCTCTGGATCCTACAGGAGAGTTTTTGTGGATCGTGGATTCTTGGTATGGGTCAGGGGTGGGCAACTTTGGTGACAGAGTGGACTATATAAATACAATGATCATAGTCAAAAGACCAAATTATTCAAAGTTTTGGAAAACATTCAACAAAACACAAAGCTTTTTTTGGTTGGGGGAGGGGGGTAATGTGTTAATATTTTGGCCTACTTTTCAGCTCAAATGCAAAAATATAATGTTTAATTTGATAAGCTATACAGAAAAATAAAGTCTGTCTTATACTTCTAAATGATTTGTTTACCAATTATTGAATTTGATTGAGTGATATTTTCAAGTTTTTGGAGGCATATTTATATTCTTATAATACAGGAGCAGTTTCACATAATTATCACTAACATATATAAATTTGTGCACAAACAGTCTGTTTCAGCATTGTCATTAGCGCATTAGGGCAATGCCTTCTTCCTTATATGAAAAGTATTCTCTCAGCCAGTAAACATTGGAGCACAGCCTAGAAAGTCAAGGGAGGGGGCATGGTCTGACACATTTTACATTTCAAGAGAATTTTCACTAAAGCAGCCTGGGCAAAAAAGGATTTATTTCTCAAGAAACTATGAGGAAAAACAACACAGACATTTGGGTCTAGTGTTAACATTTTGAAAATCATTTTTGTTGAATTATTTGTCAATTTCATCCATGACACAATTATTGGTTAAAATTTCTTATATAAAAAAGGAACTATAAATTTATCAGATGGCAGCTTTTCAGTGACTGCCTTACAAATGATCATAGTAACTGAAGATTTATAATTGTAAACCTTTATAAAGTCGAGGAAATAACGACCACACATCATTCATGAATTTATAGGCAATTAGTAAAGCATAGCTGTGTTGACAGTTAGCAAATTATTTGACATAAAATGCTTTAATGACATTGTATAAAGTTTTAGAATTAATTATTTATACATTTATCATTTTAGAGTTTATAAATGACATAATGTAAAGGATTATAATGCTTTTCATGTAAAGTGTTTAGTATATAACAATGCTTTGTAATGCTTACTGGTGTCTATATATAATAAAGACTTATCTATACTTTTGAAATGAGAAATGGGGTATATGTGTTTCAGTGCTATGTTACAGCAAATATGATACTAGATATTAGGGCAGAAAAGTTGACTATCAAGTAAATAAAAACAAGGGGGGATATCTACAAAAACAGTATTAAAGACAGAGAATCACAGTTTTTGACAGTTTAAAAGATAGTGCACTCTGTCATTGAAATCCACGTCTGTCCATGATCCACTCTCTCAGCACAAGGTCAACCATGTGGAAATTCCAGTTGACAGACATCGTGGTAATTCCAGATTTTACAAGCCTTCTCAGCATTGTGCTCTGAAGGGCTGTCAGTCTGAAAATGTCTTTGTTAGTCTGAATTTTTAGTCTCCTACAAGACAAAGGACAAAAGGTCAGAAAAGTGTGCACACATCACTAGGTCTTACTCAAGACTGCAGTCTCAATGCTGTCTGGGTCATTTGGGACACTGGTGAGGGGATAAGCAATGCATCAGAGTACTAAAACAATACAGGAAAAATGAACAGAGTGAGGAAAGCTGTCTTGACGTGTTGTGTTCTGAAGCATCTCTGTAAAGTAGCATGAGCTGTCATAGTAACGAGTTTAGTTGCAATAAGATGAGTTTAAGTGTTTGATTTCTAAAGGACATCAAGCAGATCTCACTGAAAATGTATAAGCATAAAACAGAGAACATGTAAAATCTTAAGTATCTTCTTAAATGACAAATATACACAACCTTTATAATCTAGCTATGATTTTGAGTACCTGGTAATGTCCCTGAAGGGCCTGTGTCCTCTACTTTTTGCAGCTGGAATGCTCACAACTTCAGTTTCAGAGCACTTCTCAGGTGCCCATATTTGCTCAAGGCACTTTCTTTTCCTTTGTCAGAGAAAATAAATCTGTAATGTAAGTCTGAAACACTGAGTGCTGCAGAAGTGGTAACGTTTCAAAAGTTAAACTGAGGGAGATGTAAGAGGTGCAAGTAAAACAGCTTGCACCACAGGTGTTCTTGTGCTCAGGACATTGTGCATTAAAATACTGATCTGCACATTTTCATTTTGTAAATGGGCACAGCAGAGACAAAAAACATGTAAAATATAATTTGTTATGTCTTTTCAATAATCTAGACCCATTCCCTCACAATTGGCCACTTTCTCTCCCTTTACCTGTTCTCATGATGCATTTGTCATCCTGACTGATGACCACGCATGTTTCACTTTCTCCAATCTGTGTCGCCTCTGTTGCATTTTTCTTTATCTCTGATAAAAAGCTCTGAATTCTCAGGCTCATGTCTTATCTGTGCTGCTCTCCATATGACGCACATCGCCAAGCAAGGACATGCTGTTTCTATGCTGCACTGAGACAATGTCCTTGTATCTTGAATCTCAGATTGACTCTGCGCTCCTTCAGAATGTTTCTATATTTGAGAGCGGGAAGGCCGATAGGGAGGAGAGATGAATGAGAGCTGAAGGACAAAGCCACCAGTGTTTACATTTACATTTGGAGTTATAACACCTCCGGTCACAGAAGACGTATTCAGCCTGTGCGCTGACCCCTACGTGAGGTCATTTGTGTGTATATGTGTGTGAGGGAGAGTGTGACACAAAAATACATAAGCAGGATTGGAAGGATGTGGAGAGCCGAGTTTGTGAGGAGTGGGCGGGGAATTAAGTGGGGGAAGGGGGTCTCATTTGGGAATTACTGCATTATTATATGAATGATGGATGTTGGCAGTGGGGAAGTGAAGATAAATAAATAATTAGGAAAGCGCACAAAGCTTCCTCAAAGTAACACCAGATGATTTTAAGCCAGATTGGCTCCAACATGCCCCTCTCAACTATTGGAGGGGGGATCCTGATTTAAGGCTTGAGGCAACTGATAATTTGTCCTAATAATTACAAAGTGTGTGGTGTCAATATAATTATTTGCTGCTACCAATCAGGTAAGAGGATAACCTATCTTGAATTGTTAACACTGGACAATCTTTACAAGGATGGGCTGCAAACATTGAAAGACCTTCTCGAGCCTGTGGGAGATAACTGACAGAGTAGCATCATGAAGCAGATGTGAACTCATAAACATGGCAGCAGCACAACACAATCAAACCCCATTCTCAGCCAGGATCTACCCCATATTCATTCTCTTTTTCTGTTGTTGCAAAACTCATCGAAGGACAGCCTATTGAGGAAGTTAATGGTCAGGATACTAAATTTATTGTTTGACTACTTTTACAGAAATTGATTGTATTTTCGAGAAACAAGCAATTTTGAAACTTTAATTTTTCTCTTAGCAAATTTTGTCCAACATTTAATTATACTTGAGTACCCTGACTCTTCGTCCTCCCCTGCGAGTTTATGTAAGACCTTGCCTCAGTGGAATCCCCAATATGAAATCATCCCAAAGCCCCAAACAGCTTTACCCTCTTTCTTAGTTATGTGTGGCCTTGTGTTTGGGGCCCATCAGAGAACTTTGGTCCTCTCTTTGGGAAGCACTGGTCTGTGTGTGCATTTATGCTGCATTTTCACCAAGCAGTCCAGTTTGGTTTGACTCTATATGGTGCGCAGTCGTAGTGTCCAGTGTCCATTATAGGGACTCTCGGACCTCTCCCTCTGTCCCATGCTTAAATATGTTTCCTTGACAGATTGATTGATTTATTTGAATATTTATTTACACACGTGGACAAAACTGTTGGTACCCTTCCATTGAAGAAAGAAAAACCCACAATAGTCACTGAAATAACTTGAAACTGACAAACGTAATTAAAAATAAAAATTTAGTGAAAATTAACTGATGAAAATTAGACATTGCTTTTGATTTGTGGTTCAACAGAATAATTTTAAAAAACAAAATAATGAAACTGGCCTGGGCAAAAATGATGGTACCCCTAGAAAAGATAGAAAATGATTTGACCATAGGGACATGTTAAACTAAGGTGTGTCCTGTAATCAGCATCACAGGTGTCTTCAAACTTGTAATCAGTCAGTCTGCCTATTTAAATGGTGAAAAGTTGTCACTGTGCTGTTTGGTATTGTGGTGTGTACCACAATGAACATGGACCACAGAAAGCTAAGGAGAGAGTTGTCTCAGGAGATTAGAAAGAAAATTATAGACAAGCATGTTAAAGGTAAAGGCTGTAAGACCGTCTCCAAGCAGCTTGATGTTCCTGTGACTACAGCTGCACATATTATTCAGAAGTTTAAGGTCCACGGGACTGTAGCCAACCTCCCTGGATGTGGCTGCAAGAGGAAAATTGATGACAAATTGAAGAGAGGGATAGTATAAATGGTAACCAAAGAGCCCAGAACAACATCCAAAGAGATTAGAGGTGGATTCCAAGGTCAAGGTACATCAGGATCAGATCGCACCATCTGTCACTGTTTGAGCCAAAGTGGACTTAATGGAAGACGACTGAGGAGGACACCACTATTGAAAGCAAATCATAAAAAGTGAGACTGGAATTTGCCAAAATGCATATTGACTAGCCACAAAGCTTCTGGGAGAATGTCTTTTGGACAGATGAGACAAAACTGGAGCTTTTTGGCAAGTCACATCAGCTCTGTGTTCTCAGACGCAAAAATGAAGCATACAAAGAAAAGAACACTGTACCTACTGTGAAACATGGAGGCTCAGTTATTGCACTTAACTGACCAATTACCACAAAGTGGACCAATCAACAAAACCGAGCTGACTGGGTCCACATGGGCACAATGGCCTTAATGTGGCAGGAGCTCCAACAGAATATCTCAGACAGGCTGAGAAAACAGCTGGGTCAGGGTTACTCAGTATATGAAAGCTAAAAGGTTGTTTTTGAACATTAGTGAGTATAAACACTGCAGTGATCTTAAAACTCAAATATCTAAAACCAAGTTAAGGCAAATATGATCTGATTCAGATTTGATTACTGTCTAGTGAAGACCAGCCTAAAAAACATTCATACAGAGGCCTGGATTGACTTCTCCAACCCTCCATTCATTCAATTGCAACAATAACAAAATGGGATTTGAGATACAAAAGATTTTGGTGTCTCCTGTATCAGCGTAATGAAAGCTGTTTTCCATCATGGAGATCACACAGCAGGCTCACTGTGTGCTCCAAAGACATTGACACTGTCTGGAAGTGGGCCATCAGTTTCCTTCAATCACCCTAATGTGGAGGGCTGTGAGGCTGTCAGCCATCTATACGCCAATGATACCCCTCCCCCTCAATGCTAATAAACAAACACACAGCCTCCCCCGGTGTCCCCCAGGTGGTCTCAGTCAACACATTGAATGGAGCGTCACTCAATGATGGATCAAAAGAAAGACCCGCCGACCATCGCTCATCTTCTCCTCTTCGCCCTCCAACCTCCCAGCTTTCCTCTGGTTCTTTGATCCACCTTTTCTCGTTTAGCCCCCCTCTCATCCATCTTGGGTGTTCCTGCTCTGCAATGAGCTCCAAACAGGCGTTGGGGCTCTAGACCCCATCCCTCACCCAGATCCTCTGCAGGGACAAATAGGTCCCAGAGCACCGCTGCTGAAGAATGAGCTTCTTGCATATACAGCCGTCTTTGTTCATTTTTTATTGTTATAATTTCTGTGATTGTGCCATCTGATGCAAGCAATTCTGCATTCTCAGCTCTCAAATTTTCTACACAAATGAGTGTATTTGAATAATATATGGACTACACAATACATACCATGGTTTTCAGTGAGGCCCTCGAAAGTTCACCAAGGCACCCATGAGATCCAATCCCAATCCGCTTTTTTATATAAAGCACACAAAAAAAAACAAGTTTACCAAAGTGCTACACAGTGACTACTAAGCAGAAATGCAATAAAATAAAATGAATACATAAAATGACAAATACAACCAATAACAAAAGCACTATAAAATCGTAAAAGCAATAAAACACTAGCCAGTTATTGAAAATTGAAGCTGAATATAGTTTTAGAGATGTTAGTCAAAATAATAATCCATCCATCCATTATCTATACCACTCATCCCATTCAGGGCACAGGGAGCTGGAGCCTATCCCATCTGATATTAGGCAAGATGCAGGGTACACCCTGAACTGGTTACAAGCCAACAGTAGGGCCACATAGTGAGAAAGAGGACCATTCACACTCACACTCATATGCTTCAGCAATTTAGAGTCACCAATTACTAAGGTCAGAGGCCAAGTGACCCACCACAGTACTTTAACTCTATAGCTATTTACACCTTGTGTGGGCATGAAACTGCCAACTGATAGATTTAGTTTATACATTTGGTCCCACATGAAGGCTGTTAAAAAACTGTCTTAAAAGATGAGGGAAAAAGATGTCCATGACTAAAATGTTAGTGCCAATAATATACTGAAAAAATATATCTTTGAACATAATTGAACTGTACTTAAGCTGATGGCTGGGAAATAAATCTAAACTGTCTGCAAGGTCTAAACTCTGTTTCGGTCTGTTTACCAACCCTCAAATTGTCTCAACATATAATCTTTGTCCTGGGATAAAACAAAATGTTCCTATGTTTCGGCCATGACTCTGTTTACTGTTTTCTTTACAAAGCAGGATATGTGACATATGAATGGCCCTGTGTTTCCCAGGCCAATTAATTTCTACTTAAATGGGTCATGAGTATACACAGACATTGTTTTTAAAGGCACAACTAATTCCTTTTATAGCCAGCAGCTTACCGTCTGCATACATGCATGTTCTATACCTGCATGGATGAAAAACATGGCTGAGAAGATTAGAGTGACAAATTTGATCTCTGAGTGACAAAAAATGTCAAAGAGATTTAAAAAGATAAATAACATTGCAGTCTTTTTAAGATTGGGGATTGGCAATTTTATTATCAAGATAAAACATGTATAGGGCAATGTAAGTAAGGCAACAGGAATTACTTTGAATCTATAAATAACATTTTTTATCCAACATTCTTACAATTTAAACTAATGTGTACCATAGTATGCAAAATACATGTCTAATGGTTGTATGCAAAAGTAAATCCCCCCAAAATATGAAAATCCTCTTCTGTCCCTGTTACTTGCTCAACTTTTCAGAAAACTTGTGCTTTAAGAGTCCAATGTCAAATGATCCTCTAATGATGCCATTAGGGCATATGCAAACTCAGGAATATGTTGTTGCCTGTAAGTGTCGCTACAGTAAACATTTGAGCACAGCCTGGAATCCAAAGCTATATTCACTTATAGGGGCATGGTCAGACAAAACTCATTTGCATTTAAGGTCTTTACACAACAAGGTCGATGGCATCAAAATTGCAAATATTCCAGAAGCAATTTATGACACACCATTATTCACATTAAAAGCGACACATATTTCTGTATATTTTTTGTATGCATATATATGTATATATAAATATATATGTGTGTGCATATATATCTATATCTATATATAAAGACACACATATATATAAATATATATATATACATACATATATATGTATATATATATATATATATATATGTATATGCAAAAAGTGTAGTTTTGTTGAAAAGAGTAAAATATGTGACCTTTAATTCCTACATAGATCCTACAACAAAACAATTGTGGCCGCCCCAACTTAAAAAAAAATTAAATTTGAAACCTTTTCAATATTTACTACCTGAAATCATTATGTGCACCAAGAACAGCTGAGCACGTCCTCTGTGTTTTGTCTCATGGGACGGAACAAAGCAGATCAGGGAGCAAGCTGGCTTGAGTAGGAAGCAAACGTAGCCATGACAACAATAGTCAAGGCAAAGTAACAAGTTAGATGGACGTCAGAAACAGGGGACATACTTGTTGATTTGTGTAAAAAACACAAATGTCTAAAACCTGTGAATTTTTTATGACAGACTGATAAAAAAGGAACTGGACAGAAAACACAACCCCCGAAGATGTCATTGCAAGCCACATGTAGTTCAGCAATTCCCTCTGATGTTGTTCGCCATGTCTGTTTACATTAAAACTGGGTTTGATCACGTGAGATTACAATGTGTGAGAGCAGAGACCCTGGTTTTGAATGGACTGACTAGAGTGTGGTGTGCCATATATCTCTTTTTGTGGCACACCTAATCAAAACTGTTAAATCTGTAATGATCTAATGTCAAGATTTCAACAGTCTACACTGATGTAAGGTTATGCTCACTCCTTAGTCCCTGTTTACACGAAGCCATTTCACCAGAAACGGAAAATTTTGTCCTTTGCGTTTTCAAAAATGATCCGAGTTCACGTGGAGATGGAAGAAGGACTTAAAGTGCTGTAGCGTGCATGCCAGTCCAATAGATGGTGGTGTAGGTTTGCAGAGAAACAGTGGTGTTACACCACACGTACGAAGAAGAAAAACTTTTCACAAACAGCAATGGCGAGTGGATGCATGAAGATGCAGGAGTTTCTTGTCTGGACAACAAGTCTGTCTGGATAGTTTTGTCTGGATCACAAACCGAGCACGGTAAGCAGTGCACATGTTAATCGGTAGACGGCCGAAGCTGTTGTTCCTGGTATGCGCGCACAGCCTTCATGTGAAAGAGTACTGTACATGCAGTGATGTCAGTGTTTCACCCTAAAACGCTGAACCTCGTCTACATGAAGCTGAGCCGCGATACATTTTCAAAACTCTCTGCTCTGGACCCTGGTTTCAAAAGTTTGCGGATTCAGGCACTCCGGTCATGGGTCTCCTGCAAACCGGAGGCAAAAATGCAATGGAAACTCTCCGTTTTAGGCCGAAAACGGAGCCGTGTAAACACAACCTTAGTTTGAACACGTTGTACTCTCTGTAACAACAGGACTTTTGCACCTGAAGCTGAGCTTTTCTGTTACAGCTGACTTATATGAAGGCATGGATAAGAAGTACACTAGAACTGTAAAAGCAAGAAAAGAAAAAGAGCACTTGGCAGCAGCACAGTTTATACTAGCAGACCAATAACAGGCAGGCTGTTATGCAAGTGCTGGCCCAGCCTGAGCACGGAGCATCACAACAGCTGTAAAGAAAACCAGGGATGGAGACAGAGCAGGCCTGAGAGGAGCAGCATAAATACTATCACAACTCCAGGTTTAAGGGGTTGTTTTTCACTAGTGCTTTATGTATTTTTCCTTTTCTACATCTGTCTCCCTTTTTTCCTCAAGCATGATAGCATGATAGGTTTTTCTCCCTCTGAGCGCTAGCAGAGCAACAACACATTCCTCTCCACATTCCAGCCTCAGGAAAAACAGTGTCCAGAACATAATAAAAGGCCAAGCACGTCATTTGTTTTTAAACCCACTTGCTCACGGGAACAAAGCTGCTCTGAGTGCTGGATTGGGCGAATGTGTTTGTGCATAAGAGAAAGAGACGGCGAGTGGGACGTGCTTGGGTGTTTTTTTTTTTTTTTCATAGATCTGAGTACATGTTTTTCTCTGTGGTAATGACAGTGTGATGTGCTTACCAATCCATCACCGATACACCGCACAACCTCTTCCCGGCCAAATGCACTCAAATATAAATGTGAGGAGGGGAAAAACACATGGAAAACACACTCTGGTTGACTCATGTTTACAGCTAAATGATCTGTCAGGACATTATGTTGTTACACTTTTCACTCTTCTCTGGTTGCTGTAGTTGGCATTTTAACCTGCTTGCGCCATTGTCAATTTTGAGAAAAAAAAAAAAAAAGGTAAACTGTGGTCTTTTTTTGGCAATCATAGATGACGAGGAATTGACAGCAACAGATCAGGCTGTATTTTGAGGGCATGAAGCCTAATGATGTCTACAGTGCATGGCGGTTTGAGCCATGTCAGTCAGTAATTTTTGATTTTATGGATGCATGTTCTAGGTGCAAAGCTTGGTGCAGGGTACAAAGTGGATGGATTATGTGCCTTGATTATAGATGGGTTTGTTTTGGGGGTAGTATTGATCAACCCGATTAGAGTATCAGCTCTCATTCCCTTTGAATGGGGCCAAACAATTGGCTGTTGCTATTTACACAGCAGGTTACCTGTTTGAACTGAATTTCTTCTGGATGTTTGAATTTCTCTCCATTTATTGTGTCACTACACTCAAAAAACACTGACAAAGCACTGAATAAAATATGTTAATGCTCAGTTTGGAATGCTTTTTTTACTCAAGTATCCAGAGTGTAAGGCCCTGTTTACACGACAACTTTTCGTGTGGAGAGAATATTGTTTCTTTATTATTCAATCAATCAAAAAAGGTTTTGCAACCAAAAAAGAGAGTTGAGACCACAAAAAATAAATTTGCAATCAAAAAGGAAAGATCAATCAAATAGAATAGATTTGAGACCAAAAACTGTAAGTGGCAACCGGAAAAAAAAAAATTGAGATCAAAACAGAACAGGTTGCAAATGAAAATAAAATAATTTGAGAACAAATTGATTTAACTTCAATCCTAACTAATATTTTTTGCTTGCAAGTTCAAAAGTTTTGCTTGCGAATTCTGAAGTTTTGCTTGCAAATCCGACTGAACCAAATGGACGGGGCCAACGCTGGTGGAAGAGACAAGAGTTCCTATTGGTCGGTTTGACCTTGCTCCACCGCCAGTCATCGCCACTCACCTCCTCTGTGCTGTTGCTGGCTGCTTCCGCACTGAATTATGCTAAATATTTTAGGCTACAACCGGCCGTACATTCATAACAACAATAATTATAAGGCCCGGTTTGTGCAAGCACGCTGATTAGCATGGTTGTCTCGGCTTGTCCTGGCTTGAGCAGAGTAGCTGGTGAGAGTAGGGAGCATACGAGGCGGATACAACGCAAGGCTGTGATTGCAACATGTTGCATGGTACTCGCGGGGTCACCGTTCCTACAAAACAGTAGCCCTACTACCGTTGACTATGAAACTTTATTGACTAAGTGTGGGGACAGTTTCCAGTGCATAGCAGCCTGACGCTGTGAGAGGGTGAAAGTGAGCCGGTGTGCCGTATTAACTAGTGACAGTCCAGGCAGATGTGAAGGGGGCGTGCCTTTGAAGGACCCATTTGTTTATGATCCACACAATTTCCGAATGCATATTGTACACAAAAATACGCCTCTACACCCATATATTTAGAAGTGGCAGTGACTTCACAATATTTAGCGTGACAACGAAAGATTTTGAAGAATTACACAATTATTTGAAGGCGTAAATATACGGCAGGGAATACATAGGTAACTATCTAGGTAGGTTTTTTGACCTCCATATCATTCAAAGCTAAACAAGATTCAAATTGTTGGTAGATTAGCTTGCCAACTAGCATTCCAAAATACAATTTGTGATTAAAAAAGTATAAATATGCAAAAAGGAAACATTTAGAGTGGAAAAAGATGAACAACCTCTGATGTTATTCATCAGTCCTTTATATGTCTTATTCATAAAACCTTTTGCCTTAATATTTGCTTATATGCTGTCCTGCTTTTGTTTCAGGTAATTTTACAAATGCATATTCCAGCACTGACTGGTGAAAAACTTTCTAAACAGCTGCATGTAGTTTTTACTGACTTTATCCAATTGTTCTGAAATGCACTGTGAAGACTGGACACAAAGGCGTTATCCATATAATCAAAGACCCACAGATACTAATCACATACGAAAGTGTACAGTAGATGAGTAAAATTGTCCTTCTGTATCTCCTGTTAAAAGATTCAAATTTGCCAATGTCTGTATAAACCCTCAGCCTCACAATGATGGCAGCTAGAGGGTCAGGCCAGGTTTAATGGAGTGTTTTGGCAGTGGTGTATCCTTGGTCTAAGAGCTCTCTTGACCTCCACATCCTGCCCGGAACAATATCACTTTCACTGTTTTCCTCTGGCTGAGCCATCACTCTCCAAGCAAGACTAAGACTGCTTTTAGCCCTAAAATGCCTCTTTGTTGACATTTCCCATCATTCAGAGCTATTTTTGTCTCTTAATCAATCCAGCCCACTACATTTGTCACATCCCCCACCCAAACTCTCGTTTTCTGAATGTCTTCAGGTCGTGTGATAACTGATACTGAGAGTTTCCGACCAGCCGATCCATTGCACTGCTGACCTCATCCTGTCCTCTTCCAGGTCTATTGCTTAACCCACTGCCAGTCCCATCACCTCTTCAGGAAGCTAATAATCTCCTTCCTGTTTTTCATGTGCTGGATAGCGGAGATTGTGTCTGCATGTATGTATACTTTAGCATAAGAAAGTCTGGTCATAACGACCTTGATCTCAGTTTGTCCTTCGATTAACCTTTTTTCTTTTAATGAGATGGAACAAAGTCTGTGTTGAACCAGTCAGTGTGTGCTGTACTAATATTGCATCCGGCATGCATTCAACTCATCAAACATCCCTCTTATTAGCAGCATGATGCACAGTCTCTCTCCTCTTCTTTGCCTCTGCCAGCTCTCCTCTGCATCAGTATTGCTCTCTAGCTTTAAACTCCTCCACTGGAGACTCTAAAGCTGTGTTCACACCAAATGAGAAAAACATATTTGCTTCAGGCAACCAAATGTCGTGCATGTATTCAGGTGTTCAAATGGTTCATATATATTGAGGCAAACTTTCCCCCTCACACCTGAGAGCGACATGAGAAGGTAGGGTGTCTCCTAGCCACAATAATGTGTGTTTCGACCTTCTTCGACCTTGATTAAATATGGTGGATATTTCTACAATGTTTCTACTGTCTTCCTCCCGTTCTTAGAAACAAGACTCTAAATGTTCCAGACAAGCAGACAATTGGACTCGAGTCATAGGGATTTGGACTCGAGTCGCTAATATGACGACTTGCAACTCAACTTGGACATGGGAGGTAAAAACTCGAGACTCGAGAGACTTGAGAAATGTTGCAAAATGGTCCGAATAAACATATTTTTTTGTATCAAACATGCCATTTCTTTAATGGAATGTAGCCTTTCCCATCTACCTAGGTCTAAACGATCAGACATGTAATGTTGTAATGGATAAATAAACAGCTTTTTTCTGGTTTAATCCATGCAGACTAGTCTGCATGCTCTTTTTTGACATTGACCTTAGGAGAGTAAGGTTTCTCTCTTCAAGATATAAACCTGAGTGCCTTTTGGGTGGATTGGGGAACGATGGTGAGGGACTTGACTTGACATAACCTTATGACTCGACTTGACTTGACTTGTCCACAACAGAAAAACCTTGGGACTTACTTGAGACTTGGACCAAATGACTTGACACTCGCTTGGGACTCGGATCGGAGGGACTTGGGCAATTGTCTACAGGAAAGTCAGAAATTGAAACACATCTATTTGATGATCCATAACATCTTAAGGAGCAGCATATGGAGAGTTTCGCCATGATGTCCAGGTGATGAATCTGCCCAGCTTTACTCGTCTCTTTTCACAGTACAGCCAGAAAGCCACTCCTCCTTTCTACTCCATCCATTCTTTTTCTAGTGGATTTCTTTTGTGAGGTTTAGGATATTTTCTCTGGCGTGAAACACATTAAATCTTAGCTAGTAAGCCAGAAAACACACCAGCAGTCAGCTAGCATTTGTGCTAACTACCATTGTGTCGGAGACTTTGTTCACAGCACAGTCCATGAAAAGTGATAAATATGAGTTGAACTCAACAGATAATCAAACTCTCCAGAGACTTTCTCCCCATTTCTCCTCCCTGTGGTTCGTTCTCTGAACACAAACATAACTGTGGAGGAGCTTCACGACTTCAGGTGAATTTGTAAAAGAAGTTGGATATTTTCAACTTTAGCGAAAAAGGCCAAATTTGCATCTCTGTGATGGATGTGTCACATGAAAGACAAAAGTTTGACATTATCCCATTCACTTTCATTTTTATCATGCAGCAAACTGAAATTTGCATTAAATGTGAACACAGCTACAAAGTAAGGGGGCAAATGAGACATTTAAGGTAGCTACTGGAGCCATTAACAGGGGGAGAAGGAGGAGCTGCAGACTTCTTTACTTGCTCACAGAAGTGCTCTATCACATGGAGACGAGTGTAGTACATCATATTGTTTTGTAATAAGAGTGTTTCACACTGTGACTTACCTAACACTTTGCACTCCTGTGGTAGACCACACTGGGTAAGGTACTATCATAGCGTGGTTTGACCTGGTATGACCTGGATAAAGGATCAGGTGACCCTTTTTTTTTTTGGACAGAGTGATAAAATCCCTTTAGGCTTAAGAGCAACTCAGCCAGGAGGGTGGCCAAGTTTTAGAGACTTTTTGGGTTGTATCCTTAAGGAAGGTGTGCTTTACAGCTGGTTGGTATCCTCATTGTGCTTCACCAGGTTTTATCAGTTGAATGGGACCTCCTTTTTTTTGTAATGGAAGCAGATGCTTTTTTTTTTTATTTTCCTGTTTGAAGTTTTGTTTTTCCTCCTTTGGAATGAAAATCAATGTGGAGCTCAGAGAAAAGACAGTGCCAAATCTTTCTGGTCTTGACTGACTTGTTTTTCTGAACTGTGACCATTCATTGGCACTGCGCAGAGATGGCTGGCCTTATATGCTGCTATTCTTTCAGTGAAGAGAGAGGACTTTGTGCATCTACAACCAGGGTTAGTTTTATTAGCAAAAATTATGAAAAAACAGCACTAAACAAAATTATTAGACTGTGGCAGTTATTATGACAGTTTTATGGCAGTATTATGACATTATGGCAGTAATTTTTGTTGAGGGTTACTGGTTCTCTTTCATTCATAAATTTAACATGTTGACAGTAGATGACCACTATATTTCATATAATTGGCTCTTTTAATACTTTGCTTCAGTACAGAAAGTATCTTGTTGAGTTGTTAGTGTTCTCATGAAGGTCATTCCACACAGGAAACATCAAAAGGCCAAAGTTTAACCACCCACCCATAAACCAGCAGTTCTCACACACCACTTTCATATGACCCTGAATCACACCAGCACTTTGTTGGGACTTAGGGGACCAATAATTTGTGTCATTAATGACCCTTGCTTATCCTGCCTCTTGACCTGGACACTTCTCGTAAAAAGAGGAGATAAAACTGAACTCCACCCATTCTTCTTCTTCTTCTTCTCTTTTAAACCGATGCCAACTCAAAAGCTTCTTTATCTTTTCTTAGCATCACCACACACACTCAGACACCTAAGTTTACTGAGTGTCTCCAGGCAGCATCTTCTCATTATTGTTGATAGCGCCGGTCGTCTTGGTAACAAATTCTCCTATTTCATGGTGACAGCACATAATCAAATAAAGAGTTGTTTTAAAACAAAGGCTCTTCTTGTCTCTTTCTGTCGTTTGTTCTGGCTCCCCTTTGGCCTAACCCCGCTTCTTGTTTTCCCCGTAGTGGTCTTGATGTTGTAATCCACACCTGGACAGACGCCAAGCATGTCTGCAGACACCTGCGTCAGATGGGCCGAGAAAAACAAGAGTGAAAAGAACAGATCCCACCCCTTCATCCCTCTCTGCTCCCTATCTGTGTGTGTACCTCTGTTTCACAACCCACAAACCCCTACTCTCTCGATCTGAATGTGACTTCCTTCCTGTTGTTTTGACCCCGGGGTCACTCTGCCTCAGGGTCACCCCCCTCCCCCTTTTGCTTATTAAACACAATCTTAAAATCCTACAGATTGTTTTGGCTCCCCCTCTTTTGCTCTCTCAACCACAGACACACATAAAGACTGAGCAGGAGGGGACAGAGGGAGAGAGGGAGGCGGGCCTCCGCTGAATCTGATTGAACTTTAGAGGAACTCAGTGACCACGCTCCACTCCTCTTAATGGTGCTCTCCAGCTGACCTTTCAGTCTGTAGAGGACAGCAGACGGTGGGGGGTTGGATATTCTCTCTTGTTATGGCTGACACGCACAAAAAATACACAGTGTTTGGGGTCCAAACATTTACTGTTGGACTATAAAGCCACCAGAGAGACATCACATCAGACCTCAGTCAGACTAGAGCGAATCGGGAATGTATTACACCAGAGCCACCATTGGCTGATGTCAAATGAGTGTAAATTTACATCAGAAGATTAATGTCTGAGGGAGCATGAGTATTTTAAAGTGTATTTTGCAGCACCTTGTGTGTAAAAATAGTAATATGTTTTTTAAAAAGAAGCCATTTACACATGGAACTGATAAGAGAGTGAGGTTGAACTTGCTGTTGTTCACATGTATAATTGGAAAGCACTTGGAGAGCACGAACCTCCGCAATGGTAGCTCACATATTGCTGTTACATCTTTAAGCAATAGTCCCATGACAAAGTTATCATCATAATATGATTTCTTGACCCCGAAAACCCACACCTAGCACTTGGAATCATGTTATTATCATTATTAGTTAGACAGTGATTTGAGCAAAAACGATTGTTCACTAATGGCGGTTATCTGGACCACCACCAAAACCTAATCATTTTTAAGTTGGGCCATTACCAACATCTCCTGAAACTTTCAGCAAAATCAGTCCAGTAGTTTTTGTGGAATATTGATAGCAAACAGACAAACAAACAACAAACATGCACTGGCAAAAACATAACCTCCTTGGTGGAGGTAATAAACAGTAGCGTTTGTGGCCAACTGTCTATAATTGAGCTGCTCAATCATTTACAATAACTGGCCACTGTATTGGTTATATCTAGGGATGCACATTGTCATCCTTTAACATTGGTATCTGCCAATATTGGCCCTTTTTGCAAACATTGGCCACTGGCAAATTAATGTGGGGTGAATAGATATTAGTTTTCAGATGTTTATTTGTTGTTTCATGCTGACATCTGGCACACCTTGCTGCTAATTTAGAGAGGATTCTTTATCAGGGTGGTAGAATTGACTTTTTGGATGAACTGTGATCTGTTTTCATGATAACACAGGGAAGAAAATATCTAAATTGTGGGAGAATTATGCTAGAAGGGGTTATCAGAAAAACATTGGTATTGGCATCAGTATCAGGTAAAATCCCTCCACCTAACCCACTTTTAACTCTCTTCCTAAAACTTACTTCTACTCTTTGGCTTTTAATTCAGCATGAGAGTTGTGTGGTTCCAGTTTTATGTGTTTTTATCTGCCTAAGTTAGCTTGTACTTTAACAACTTGCTGTTTGTTATGTGTTTTATTTTTCATGTGTTTTGAATTTGCTTTTTACATTTTTATAATCTTTATGGTTTATTTTATAATGTGGTTTTTAATGTGTTTTTTTTTTTATTTTATTCTATTTTGTTTTTGCTTAGTAGTCACTTTGCAGCACGTTGGTTAACTTGATTGTCTTTTTTAATGTGCTCTATAAATAAAGGGGATTTGATGGGAAAATTATGATTTCAAACATCAGTATCAGCATTGGCCCTGATTTTCACAGTTGGTACATCACTAGTTATATCTGCTCAACTGCTCATTGAAACAAAAAGCTCTTCAGCCAATCACATCACAGCAACTCAGTACATTTAGAAATGTAGACATGGTCAAGACGACCTGCTGAAGTTTAAACTCAGCATCAGTGAGCCTGAAAACAGGGGGTCCTAGCTCTCTTCCAAACAATGACAATGAGTTTACTGTTCTCTAGTGAGTTTACTGTACTCCACTGACCTCCATAGTCACAGGTATCAATCCAATATAGCACCTCTGGATTCACCCTATGGTTGAATACCATGGGGTGAATACCAGCTGACAAATATGCAGCAGCAATCTGATTCAAAGAGCAAGTATTATGTTTTTTTGCGTCTCATATGCTCTTTGTGTTTTACACGTTTCCTTCACATGATGGAGAACTTCTATCAACAAAACAAAGAGTCTGCAGCAACAGTGTGACATCCTACTTTTTTTATTTCAGCAGTTTGAGCCCACTGGCTTGGGCCCGATGCTGTGCAAAGGCTGTAAATTAAATGCAGAGTTGCTGACAACATGGCACCAAGCAGTGCTGAGCTGACCAGTGATCACAGAGTAGACCAGTCAACCTATGTCTCAACGAACGTATCAGACAGAAGGAGACTACAGGTGGACCGGGGGACAACAGTACATGAAAACTAGGTTGTTTTTTTTTGGATCAGCAATTATGTTCATACTTTAGAAGTCATGAAAATTGAGTATATGAATCCAAGCTATGGAAAAATATGGGCTCTTCAAAACCTTGTTAATAGTACCCTGGGGCACACGGCAACTCTTGAACATTTTGAGAGGTTTGTTTTCTCCCTCAGTCCAAAAGGGGTGTGAGGTTTATTGGACATTCCTCTATTTTTGACATTGTTTAATAAGCAAAAAGATTCAGCAAGGCAGTAAAATCCAAGGTCATCAGAACACACAGGGGACCATGAAATCTCCTAAATTATCAAGGGTCCTCCTATCTCATGGTTCTCCCACTGCAGCATGCTTCCTCCCCTATCTAGACACCATTCACAATACCCAGCTCATTCAGAACAGGCGTCAGAGAGCCAACAGAAGATACAGTGTGTTGTCATGGCAACAGATAAGGTTGTGCATTATCACTCTCCTCGGTTATGTAGAGCACGGGAGCATGTGCTGCTCTACAATTGGATATACGTGTATTTGCACATGTGTGACTTTGATTATGGGTACTTTTGTATGAATGTGTGCATGTGTGAATGGTGGCAGCGTCATCAGCTGCGTGGATAGAATTCCAACAGATTAGAGAAGGACATTTCACAAAGAGAAACACAAATGTCACTTAGATCATAATCGCCTGGAGTAAGAGGTCAGTGAGCTAAAATAAAAACACTTCTGCTTAAGGGCTGAGACTTTCTGTTAATTTTGAGCTGGTATTTGTACCGAGGGAGAAACAATCTGTCTGTGTTTAATCTCTGAGTGTGTGCGTGTGTGTGTGAATGGCAAATGCTTCTCACTTTATGTGCTTCAGCTGACTGAGAGGAAGAAGGAGAGGAGTGTGTGTTCTCCTAGCTGCTGTGACACCTCTAGGGTATGCAGGGTGCTAAAGAGTCCAAATTAAACCTGCCTTTAGCTGCGCAACGTTCTGTTCCCAGCCAGGAACGAGGAGCCCCCCTGGCACAGCGGCAGTCATAAGTTTGAGAGCTTCCTACCACGTTATTCAAAGAGAGCAAGGTGACCCATGAGTATTGTGTCAGCCATTTGCAAAACTAGAGTTGAGAGGACGACTTGTGCTGAGGGTGTGTGCTAACGATAAAGAAGATGGAGATATGGTGATGGATGAGCTTTTCTCTAAAAATACATATTTTATGGTTGAAAATGTTTTCTCTTACTAATCTTGATAAACCATATCAGGGCTAACCTTGCACAGCAGTTGGACCTGCCTGATTCAGTGCCTGATTCAGACAGATCCATCTTGCCAAGCTCCAATTGTACGATTGTGATGCCCCGCAACAGACCAAAAACACACTTGTAATGCTGATTGCTAATTAAGAATTGCCCTTTTAAGGATTTGTTGACATTTTGCAATAGGACAGTTTTCCACATTTTCAATAATAACTGATAGCAATGTCAGACATGATTCGATGGGGGTTTGTGATCTGGGAGAACATTTAGTTTAAAAAAAATTGTGCCAACACTGAAATCTTTTAGGTTTATTTCTTGAAAGTCCCAGAGAGATGTTCATCCAAGGTCACCAGCTAAAATTACAGCCAAAAGAAATGTGTCTCACAGAAGTTCAAAGAAAGCTGCTGGCAGCGTTTTGAACCACAGCCCACACTGATTTCCATGTTAACCCCTCCTCTGACAAGAACAAAAGCCTATCACAGTTTATGAGTTTTTGGATTGGTACCTGGGGAGACCGATTGCATTTCAAAGGGTCTGGGCACCTCATTTGGCCATGTCTCTTCCAGGTCATAGCACTCCCTTAATGTATTGCCATGGCCCCTGAGGGTCGCGCCCCACTATTTGAGAACCACTGAATTAAGTACAGTCAGGTACAGTCATGTCATTCAATCATTTTGTGATAGTTTAAAGGGCAGTTTTACTTATTCTGACCTACATCTGCCTTTGTGACATTTATACAAAGTAACTCATATGATGTTTTCTGCCAAGGAGGTCATGTTTTCACTGCCAACAATTGCAAGAAGGATAACAGAAACACCAAGAGCAGGACTTGACATCAAAGAGGACGGGACTGGACTGTTGGCCTTGGTGGATGTCTGCGCTCTCTGAATGCTGTTCTAGTTCGAGTTGAGACCAACATGTACGACTGCCAGCACATTTACGTAATACTGCGGGAGTCTTAGAGGGGCTATAAACAGAGAGTACAGCGTGCTAGCACAACAAACATTTTAATGCTTTTAGGAATGTGGCTTTGGGCCCAGAAACTAGCCACAATGTTTTCAGAGCACAGGGGGGCTTAGCCTATTATTGCCACACTGGCTCTGCAGCTGAAGGTGGAGGAGCTGCTCGGTGAGTGGAGGGGGCTGTCCGGGGTGAGTGCAGGCCTCTGTTATCACTGAGCACACACTTCAAGGAGTCAGTCAGGATGAGGCAAACACAGCCTTAACAGCACACTTAGTCTGTCATCTTCTCTTTGTACTCTCTTTCAGGTCTATGGGGTAGTTTGAGGTTTGTTTACAGGTTATAAATGAGCGCAATGCCATTCATTTTTAGTAGCTATGTTATAGGCTCATAGGTGTTCATCTTTCATTTCACAGGGAAAAAAACATCCAAGACAGGAAGTAAACATACAATATTTACAAGATTAAATTTTTTTTAAAGGAAAGATGCTGCTTCACTGTTTCATATATTAATTTTTTAAGACTGCTAGGAAATTCTTTCAATCAGTAACGTTAAAAAAGAACTCCTAGTTTTCACATACAGAGTGCCCCTGATCCAGTTGTATTCTCTCTCTCCCTGAGGTGTTCTGTTAGAGTTCCTGCCCCTGTAAGGCTCCCTTCCCCACATGGGCTCAGTTCACTCTGACTGATTTGCAGGCCTCCTCTGTGATAATATTTGTCTTGCTCATGGTTCATTGTTCATGCTAAGGATGGTAAATGGACTTAGGCTTGTATAGAGCTTTTCTAGTCTTTCTGACAACCCAAAGCTTTTACACCACAGGTCACATCCACCTATTTACACCCATTCTCTCTCACATTCACTCACTAAAGATCCTGAGTTTCTATGTAAGTATCAAGTAAGTATTAGCTAAAACATCCACACCCTTTCATACCTATTTACACTGCTAACACAGTAGTAAGAGCAGTTTGGTGTCTTGCTTAAGACACATCAACCTGCAACTGTCAGATTACTGGTAGGGCCACTAAGCCGCTGCTGCTGATGGAGTCATGGAAAACACCACAGGGCATATACAACTCAAAAAAGTATAGTGGGGGCTCTTTATGTAGCCCAGTTAAATAAAATACAATAATAAGTTCATCAGTAAGTTCATCGTACAATGAATAAATAGATAAATAAATATGGTAATTCAATAAAGTTCATGTTTCTGCATATAGAAAAATAAAATTGAGGCTAAGACAGTAGTTGATAATGTAAATCTAATAATATTGTCTGTTGGTATTGTATTTCTGACATGTTAAGTTTTAGTGAGCAGGCGTTTTTTTTATTTATTTATTTTTGTGTGTAACCCTGTCAAGCCTGTCAGTTGGTTGTCTGTCATTGAACTGTCGTCCAATAGTGAGATATGGGGGTGGGACATCAGGCAGGTTAGAGTGACGGAGAGCGGGAGTATTGTCCATGGATATACATAGAAGACTAGATACAACATGTCCCTTTGAGCTGCATGCCTATGTCGAAGCTAAGCTAAGTGTCAGGGCATTCCGTGGTTGTAGAAGGGGCGAAGACAAAAACAGTAAGGCTGCCAGCACATTACGCTGCATACAATTGTAAAATACGCCGTATGATTGAAACGAGGAAACAAGGAATAACATTTCATAAGAAAGAATAGTTTTTTGCTCTTTTTTCATTATTAAATGTTGTTGAGAGCTTGTCCCAATGTCCCAACCTCATTGGAGTTGGGGCTGTACAATGATGATGACAAACTGGCCTCTATCTCCATGGAGTGTGTTGTTGTCCACACATGTTGTCTGTCCACACACACACACACACACATAAATGTATGTAAATATATATATATATATATATATATATATATATATATATATATATATATATATAGATAGATAGATAGATAGATAGATAGATAGATAGAGAGAAAATAAATATAAATGATGATATAAATGATTACTTTATTACCTTTACCACTAAATCTTTCAATCTATAAACATATTTTATATGTTTATCTTTCTGTTTTTATACTTATAACAATATATCAATATATATACATTTAGATATATATAGAATGGCTGAACATAAAAGATTTCCTGGCCTGACTGAAAGGGTAAAATTGTAGGCAACATTGTTAGAATTTTTTTTCTTAAATCAAATGTAATGTAGTAATAGTGCATGTTTTGACGTTTACAATAAAGAAAACCGCATGAAAATCCGTTAAGAAATGAGCATGTTATGATTTATTTTAATGTACATGCATTGCCTTTAATGGGAACGGTGACCTACCCAAGATGGCCGCCACGGTAGGCACGTCGCGTAGCGGGCTGCTACAACGCGCTGACGTATCTAGTCTTTTATGTTTATCTACGGTATTGTCGTCGTGCCAGGATAAATGCCGAGTTAGTGTACGGTGCACGGACATATGAAAGCACACAGAAGGTAAATGTTATGTTGTGGTAATCACGAACTGTGTTCCTGTGGAAACTGTGTATGTGAATGCTAAACTTGATTAGCGATTAGCTCGCGCTAGCATGCTAACTGCGATGTACACATGTCTAGCAGAAGTAGCTATATGTTATAGGCCATGGGCCAGATATGGCTCACGAGCATTCCCCCCCCACAACTAAACCAAACCAACTTTTTTTGAAGCCCATAATACGGCCTATTGAATTTTTTTCAGTACAACAGACATGCCTATCGCAGATAATTTATATTTTGGAGCATTCGGTGCCTGAAAACAAATAAAATGCCCATTTCAAGTTGTATTTCAGGTTTTTCTCATCAGATGAGACCGGATCATATTTCATTTTCCAGTTAAGGATTAATGCATATTGTGGAACACAGGTACAAATTTTACTTTTTTAAGTTAACTAAGGATAAACTCACATATTTAAATATTCTGTTCACATGATATCATGCCTAAAATAAAGAATGAGTGATATTCGACTTCAATTGAAATACATGCAACATGTAACATTCTTGATTATGAGTGTCCCCATGTATTTACAGATCCCATGTATATCACATTTTTTAAATTAAACAAAAATTTAGCATTTGGTGGGGGACTATATATATGGGGTGTCATGTATTGCTTCATGTAAACTTCAATAAGCCCAAAAATTAGTTTCAACCCTAATTTTTTTGTTAACATTCAAAATTGTTTTCAATATGAATATGAACTTCAAAAAAAGTTGGTTTGGTTCAGAGTGTTCAAATAAAAGAGTGGCGTCAACTCCGTAGACGCTAATGGACCAATTATTTGACAGCAATGGTGGATCATGGGAGCCTTCAATAGTTCCAAACAATGCAACCGAGGCAATAGGATTCCTATGAGGTATGTATGTTTCTCACATTTATCGAAGGTCTATGGACGGGTAGGAAGCTACAGCTGATACTTTAATGATGGTCATTTTACAAGCACATTTGAATCAAATTAACAATGTAATTTAAAGCATGATAGCTCATCAATTTTAAACAAAATATTAATTTTAATGAGGTCACTGGTCTACTTCTTGCTCTATCTTACATCCTTGATTAAACTCTTTTGCATTAGGCCTGTGTGGTTAATCTGAGAACAACAGGATTGAATTAAATGTTTTGGTTTTCCTCCTGTCCTCCCGATACACACACGCACACAGAAACACACATCCATCTATCTATCTATATATATATGTATATACATATATCTGTGTCTGTCTATCTATCTATATATATGTATATACATATATCTATGTGTCTATATATCTATCTATCTTTATATACATATATATATATATATTAGGGCTATATAACGATTTCAGGAAAAGATCTGATCACGATTTTTCTGGCAGATATTGCGATTTTAATTCGATTTACGATTTTCTTCAAATCAAGCTTCAATGCAATATTCACGATGTGTAAAGTAACATTTACAAACATGACAGGAAATTACAACAACACTTGCTTCCTTGACATCTTTACATCACTCTTTACAGATTTTGTCAAGAAAACCAGCATGCCAACCTTTGATGGTTTCAGACATGAGCGCTGAAATGTGACAACATTGCCACTAGCACTAAACAGTCTTTCTGATGGTGAACTGGTGGCTGGTATGCACAGAAATTTAGGAGCCAGTTTGCTCAGCCATGGAAAATCAACATTGTGCACTCTCCACCAGGCCAGTGAATCCTCTTCTCCGTCAATAGTAGGAATCATCAGGTAGTTGTCCAGTTCAGCTTTAATGGCATCCTCCAACGGCATAGTGGAGGAAGGAGGCACAGCCTTGCTCTTGAAGAAGCTGCCAAGTGATTGCTTTCCCTTTACTTTGGTGGATGGCTCTGCCTCTGTTGCACCCTGGGGTATGGCATCTGTGGTGCTGACACGAGCCCTCTTTTCCTGCAAAACAGGGATTAGTGCTGTCAGTTGGACATTGTATCTAAACAAAAAAAAATGCCAATCAGTGTAGTAAAAATGTCATCTGTTTTGATGTGGCTTTTTGTATTACTAAACTACACAATGAAAAACAAGTTACCTTTCGTGCTACCTGTTCCATTTCGATCCTCACTCTGTCTTTAATCTCTGGGACAGTCTCTGGTCTTATGTAGTCAGTCTTGAATCTATGATCAAGGAAAGAAGTAATGTCCAGTAGCTCCTGTGTGGCTGGGTCACTGTATTTATCTTCAATGTAAGCAAGAGCTCTTGACTTTATTTCCTTTGTAAGATCTGTGTCTTCATCACTTCCAGTCAGGGTTGATGTTCTCAGGAGATGGAGGACTGGCTTCAGGTATGACACACTTACGTAGGCCTCACCAGACAGGGCATCTGTGAACTCCTGAAGAGGACCAAGGGCATTGTTTATTGATTCAAGGACGTCTGTGTCCTGCCAAGTGGGGGACCAGGTGACGTGTCTTCTTGTCTTCAGACAGAACCTGAGACAATGCCTTGCTCTGCTCCAACACCCTCGCAATCATTTTTTGTCTTGAGCCCCATCTTGTAGGACACTCTGTAATCAATGAGTGCTCATGTAGATTTAATTCTTGCTGTGCCTTTTTCAACGCTGTCTTCTATTTCCAGCTATGAGAGAAGACACCAACCATCTGTTTGCAGAGTCCTGCTGCCTGTTTAACTCTTGCATCATCTTTAACAGCATTTTCTGGACAAAAAAAGAAAAAGAACAAAAACATTTAATGAGCATTGCAGGCTGAAAATGTAATGATAATAATGGTAAACTTTGCAAGGCAGATTTTCTAGCAAGAGAACAAAGTAAATCCAAGAAAACCATATTTCAGACAAATGTCAGGAAATCAATGATCAAAAGCACGTAACGCATTATTCAGTCAATGTTTATTTGTATAATGCCTGTTCATAACAAGCGTTGTCTCAAGGCACTTTACAATAGAGCAGGTTGAAGCCATACTCTTCATTTTATAGATACACATGTAAGCATATATACAAATGCATATAATAAATATGTTTGTATATGTGCATGTATACATTCAGAGATGTATCCATCCAGGCAGAGACAAAGGGACTAAAATCACATTTGCCTCTGTTGAAAATAGACTCAGTCGATCAATCTTTATTTATAAAGCACCATATTTGTTGAATATAAATTTGCTAAAGCTAAGCCTCTTTCTATTATTTTAAGAGGGTCTTTGTGTTTATGTAGTTGTAAAAATAGTTACAATGGATGTACAATCAATACAACCACGGATACAGACATCAGTCTGATATTTAAATTAATACCTATAATGAATTTAATCTGAGTGATATTGATTAATATAGCAGCCTCTAGGTGAACTGCCATAACTATTCTTAAGGTAGGAAGCTATGTTTTATGTTATTTTTCATCTAATACTGATGATGATAAATAACCCCTTTTAATTATTAATTATTAAAACTAGGCATTTGTAAGGGCTTCAAAGAAAAACAACGTTAAGAGGAAAACTACTGACTATACTGAAGACAATACCAACTCATCATCACATTAAATCCGTACAATTAAATCAATTAATAAACACACACACACACTTACCAGTTGCAAGATGCAGCCTGTGTCCAAAACACTGAAGTCTGGTCCATTCATTAAGTTCCACAGCTTTGATGATATTTGCTGCATTGTCGGTTATGATGCACGTCAGGTCCTCCTCTCTCAGACCCCAGCTTGACAGACACTCTCTCAGTCCCATGGCAATATTCTCTCCGGTGTGGTCAGCGGGAAAGTATCCTGTCTGCAGGCAGCGACTTTTCAACTCGAACTTGTCATTTACGAAATGCACAGTCAAACTTAGAAACGGTGCGGTCGTTCTGCTTGACCACATATCAGTAGTTGTGGCGTAATACTCCACATTTTGCAGTTCTGTTTCCACTTTTTCTTTACACTCTGCGTACAGCTGTGGGATGGCAACCTGGTTGAAGTAGCTGCCGGAGGGGATCACATACTTTCTGTCCAGCGTGCGGAGGAGGTTTTTAAAGCTGTCTTTGGTGACCGTGTTAACAGGCACCATATCTTTGGCGATGTAGGGTGTAATGGCGGTTGTTTTCTCCCGATGTCTTACGCTGTTCTTCTCATAGGGAGTTACACTGGCAAAGGATGCTGTAATTGTAGTCTGTTTGCTGCAATGGGCCTGAGAATCACTTTCGCTGGACTTCTTACTGGACTTTTTCATCATGAACCCCCCATGCAAATGCCTGTGGTGATTTTTCAAGTGCCGGTATAAGTTGGTCGTGTTTCCGCCTGATGTTGCAACTTTAGTGCGGCAGGCTTTGCACAGTGCCTGTTTCTGGTGCAGGTCTGCAGCCTCATACCCAAAATACTTCCAAATGACCACCGTGCTGCTTTTCTTGGAGATTAACTCTGCTTCTGGTTCCGCTGACGCCATTTCAAAACACGAGGAGCAGGTTAATACTGATTGGTTAGCGTGAGCTGTCCACGAGTAGCATGCCGCTTCTGATTGGTGAGCTTGGCAGGATGGTAGAGACACAGCATGTGTGTGAAATTGTTGATACAACAGATCCTGAGTCAGTCAGGAGCGCTATAAAAACCGCAGCTTTAACGATCACGTGATCGTGTTTTCTGAAATTGTGATTTTGACCAGAAAACGATAAATCCTTCAGCCCTAATATATATATATATATATATATATATATATATATATATATATATATATACATACATACATACAGTAGATAGATAGGATAAATTAGATAAATAAGTTATTTCATACTTCACAAGACAGGTTCCTACGTGTTTTAATTTAATAAAGCTACATTACAGTGGAGAGAACCCACACATGCACGGGAAGAACATGCAAACTTCACACAGAAAGGCCCTGCCTGACTCAGGGATCGAACCAGCGACCTTCTTGCTGTGAGGCATGTGCACTACCTGCTGCACCACCTTGCCACCCGCCCTTGAAACATCTGAACATGTTTTCCTACTCGGGAGGATCACACAGGCTTCTTCCTTCTTCGTCTGAAATGTTACAAAATAAGTCAGTAATTTTCCAAATCACCAACGCTGATGTTATAAACAAGGAAATTTAATTACGTTTCAGTGTCAAGCAATGTTTGATAGTCAAGAACGTAAAGTAAAGCTAGTTAACTGTCCACATTCTCCCTTTTCAGAGGAAATTTCAGCAATTTTAAGAGCATTATTGCAATATAATAACGCTCCTACACAAGCGAATAGAATATGTACCACGTTGGAATTTGCCTAATGCCCATGGCCTATAACAGTAGTAGCTATATGTTACTTGTGTTTAATGTATGCTGATGCAATATGCTATGTGAACTCGGAATGAGCTCATGAGGCACATAGAGACTGTTGATATGCTTGCTCAAAGTATGTATGTATGTTTGCCAGAGGACACGACCAGAATACACTTCTTGGACCTTTCTTTGTCCTCGGATTGAAGAGCGCGGATATCGGCAGAGAGTTCAAAGCCACGTGTGTCGAGCAGAGGACTCTGGATCTCTTCTTTTTCTTCCTCCATCATCATCCATCACCTCCTCATTCCCCTCTCACCTTATTCACATGGAAACTGAAGACAGACAGTGAGTACAAAGAAAACCCAGTTGTATTCATTTTTTTTTTCCCAAGCGAAGTGGTCGTTGAGTTTTTGACCAGGCATTGAATCAGGCCTGCAACGTTTCATTTCAAGGACTGCTTTTCTCATTCATTGAAGAATGTAATTGTGTTTATTTGAATGTATTGTGATTTTGTTTATGTATGAAATTTATTTGCTTTAATACACTGACTTTATTTTGAAGTACTGTGTGTGGGTGATAAATAGAAGTTCTTACAGTATTACTGATAGGTTAAAATAGATTGGAGTCAAAAAAATAGAGCAAACATAAGTAAGAGTCCAGCCCAGACTAAACTGTTTTAGTATATAAATTCTTAGTAGGATTCATTTTCTATTTCATGTTCTACTAAGTGGAGGCACCAAACAATTAATTTACTTACCTTGCACTATAGTTTCATTTTAAGTTGATACGGCACCACAAAACCAAAACAAAGAACCCAGAGCCTGCCCAGTGTGATAAATTGAGTGTAATTCTTTGTCGAACAGAAGATATTGTCAGTCACGTGGGTAGGATGCTACATTTAAAAGGTAAACCAGATCAGGCTTGTCCACTTGATGTTCGTCCTTACCCCTGGAAAGTTCTTATGCCTCCATGCATCATTAACGTGGACCAAAGGGGAATAATCGCTCATGTTGTCCATCCATTATTCATTGAGTTTGTGTGTACAATAGTGTATTTAGTGAATTTGATATCTTGGGATTTTTTTTTTTGAAATTTGCAAAAATGTCTATTTTTGAGGTCAAGTTGAAAACTCAGGATTACCATCTCTGATGTTTATCTTTGCTTGCAAATGTGACACCTCACAAACGATTAAAGATTTTTTTCCAGTTTGCCAAAATTTCCACTTTGACTCAGTGATCAACTAATAAAATACAGCAAAAGTCAAAGGCATTGTGACCACATCATTTCAAAACTGCAACAAGTGATTTTTATTAATTTTCTGCAAGTAATTACACTTGTTCTTAAATGCAGGCTGATTTAATTTAGAGGTCAAAGGTCACTGTGATACTTAACATCTTAATTTGGCAGGAATTTGTTATAAGTTAAAAAGACAGTTTTGCAACAGTGAGTTGTTATTTATTAAAAGCTGAAGCTGCATTTGTCCATTATTACCTACATCTGTTTCAAAAACGCACTGATGCACTTCCTTATTGTTGTTCTTCTATATTGAAGGAAAAGTCCCCTTCACTATCTTTTTTGCCATGCAAACTTCTATAGCCTGTTAAACTGGGGTGCTTTTATTCATTTTTTATTATATTAAAGCTAAAAACATACCATTGAATGGAAGCAAATATGCACATTTTATCTACTGCTGCCTGTTTCAAATGTAAACTCCCTCATCTGGAAATGGTGTGAGTTTTTATCTCTATAACATCAATGTTGGACGCAGACCATTTAAACTGACTAACACTTGATGGTGGCCTAAGGCTATGATAACCTGCAACAAACTTATCTCAGTCTGCTTTAAATCAATCAGAGTCAGGCCCAGGAAGCTTGGACACCTTGAAATTATAATATAATATCAGAAGCCAAGCAATTAATGCAGGTGGTTCTTTGTTGAAATACGCCCCTTTTCAGCGAGTGACTATTTGACCCTCTTCTGGTTGGCCTGTTGGGCCACTTACTTTAACTAGTTTTAAGTTGAGCAGTAAACAAGAACAACTTTTTGGCTCTGCCCATTTCAGCTGACACAATGAGAAGCATGGACTACATCTTTCCCAGGGACAGTTTCTATTTCTTGATGGACGCTGGGGGGAATTTTAAGACAAACTCAAATCATGAGAATATTTCTGGTCAAAGAAGCAAACTGACACATCAGATGGACTATTTTACATATCAGTTAGATATGTGTCAAGTCCACCATACAAAGTTATCAGGAAGAAAATAACTTTGTAAGACACACTGGATATTGATTGAATTAGTGTTTTGTCCGTCACCTTTATGAGGGAACAGCTGGAAAGTCTGATCATTTTTTGACAATAAACAATCAACTGAGCTTGAAGTTTTGCAAGATGGATCTGTCTGATGACAGATATGGAATCTGGTGAATCCAGAATCTGGTTGATGTTTATATGTTTTCCTTGTGCATGCATGGGTCTTCTTTGGCATTTTTCATGCATGTTAGGTTGACTGGTGACTCTAAATTGTACATGGGCGAGTGTAAACGTTTCTTTGTCTCTACATTTTACGTTTTTCTCGTTCAGCTCTGGAAGCAATATTTACGTCCTGAACCACCTATGGAGAATGACCGGTGTAGATAATGAATTCAATATTTTACATGCAAGTCAAGTTATAGAGCGTCTAATGAATTAACATCTTTAACATCATGTTAACCTGGGGAAGCCCTATATTATCTGTATTATATCGGCATCAGCAGATATTTGCTTAAAAAGCAAAATACTGGTATTACCAAATATGAATGCAGTCAAGATTGCCAACATACCAGCACTCCTTTTATAAACAGCTGATCCAAAGCTAGTCCGAAACTGCTGGTAGCCACCTGATTACCTCTAAGCTGCCAATGGCTGCAAGCTGCTTTGCAACCCTCCTTCACCTCAGCTCCTCCTTTATGCTATTTTCTGACTTAATTGATGTGAGCTGTTAATGATTCTTGCTCTGGGGGGGGATTTGGTTCCTTCTCTCCGAGAAGGTAGGGAGAGGCCCCATTAGAGCCATACCAACAAATTAAAATATGTATATAAATGCAAATAGTACTCATTCAAATAACAGCTCTTGTGTCTTTTCTGTCAGAAGTATGTCTGTCAGAAATACATTTTGCATATATTTAGGTGTAATCCAAAAGAGCTTTTTTTTGTCATCTCCACATATTGGTATTTATATTATCATCTGAAAATGTTTGAAGATGTAGACACATCTGTTATCTGCACAAAAGCTAACATTGTGCATCCCTATGGTAACCTACTAATGAATATCCCTAACACTCAACACTCTGCTCTTATAGAGCACAGAAATGTGCAAGTAAGAGAAGAATGATTGAGTCCTTAAATGGCTTCACAGAAATCCTGTTAGATGTGAAGTTGTCATCAAGTCTGGCTTTCAGAGCCTATTAACAAAGAGACACTCATGCTAGTCGTCTTTGCAAGTAAACGTGCACACATGCCAACTGTGAAAACAATTATTCCATCATCTCTGTTGGAGCTGTTTCACACATAAGAGGAGGCCCGCAGGCTGCGCGTATTCAATATTTCAAATTAAAAGGTAGCAAAGCTCTCAGAGGTATTAAAATGATTACACATTTACAGTACATCTACTGTGTGTTCTTTCACATTTTCATGCCTCTCCCAGCCCCCCACCTTGTCTCCCCGCCAGCTGTGTTACAGCCCCCGTGTGGAGAGCCTCGGCTACAAAGTGCAACAGTTCAATTCCAAAAGGCTCGGCCTCAGCAGATATCTATCACTGTGTAGTATTTTCTAAATGATTGTTATTTACATAATCCTGCGCAAGTGTTTAATCCTAATGCACATTTTCCATACCAATACTCCAAAGAGCATGTGTGACGGAGATCAGATGATGCCTATTGGGAGTGGGGGGTGTGTGAGCGTGTGTGCATGCGTCACCTGCCAGTGTGTAACAGAAGAGCCCCTGGCTACGCTGCCTGTATACTAATACACAGATCTAGTGGGGATATGCTGATTAGGATCACAGCACTCTAGTAGTATGAGGAGATGATCCATCAAGTAGGAGGAATCGAGCTGGACTGATGCCAGAATTCACACACAAACACACACTGAGGGATCAATGACTGGTCCACATAAACTTAAATAGAATAATTTTAGTTTGCAAGCCGCTGTTGCTGCTTTGTATGCAAATATTGCGCTAATAATGCAAACATAATGAGGCAGTTGTATTGCAATGTGTAAATGAGGACAGCAGTGTTTGCTAATGAGTCCACAGTGTTGTGAACAAATTAATTTTCCAATTAACATGTAAAAAATCTGGAAAATCAGTGGAAAATTCTGGCACCCCTGCAGTATTGTGCTTCTTTTCCTCTGTAATGTTCCAGATCAGTACAGTTAGTTTTTTAATCAGATTTTCCACAACAGAACGTGTCTTTAATGAGGTTTATTTCAAATGCTGTTAGAATTTGCCTCAAAGTTCATAAAAATGAAGTGTCTGCACTTAGTTAAGTGCTTGAGTTTGGGATGCTTGCATGGCTTTTTTTTTTTTAAGTCTTGTAATAGAAAAGAAAGATGGTAAGTTTTCTAAAAAAAACTGTAGCTGTTGGGTGCAAATCCACAGTTTGGATGGAGGTAAACGCTTTGTAAACATTGCTTCATCTGCCACTTCTGCGTTGCTCTTATATCAAGTACTGGCTCCTCTGAGCCCCCCTCTAAACACTTCTATTTAACAGAGTAAAGTCTTCCACTGTCAGATGAATAGTGATCAAACAGCTAAGCAAGATTTAAGGGGAATTCTGTTGAAAATGTTAAAGAACATTTCAGGAGTTTGTATGAGTAAACAAGATTCAAAAAATAACATCTTTTGTATCCTAAAACTGTTTGTCTTATTTGGTCCATTGTGTTTTTTAACACTATCTTATATAAATCTTCACAGCACACAATATTTATAATAATAATTGTCTGTTTCAGTTAAAAAACAGAAATTTTTCTTCTGTCACGGTTGCGGTCCAAAACATGGAGGTAGGTTAACATTTAGCACTGCTTGGTTCTTAAGCGTGAAACTGTGCAGGATTTAGAATACCCTTTTCAGATAAATGCCTGGAATAAGGTTTGCAGTGAACAGATGCATTCAAGATTTTAATATTTAATAGTGATTAAGATGCATTTGATATTGCCTGCTTTTGAGTTTTAAAGCGTTGTTGGGTGTTTAAAGGATGATTGCTAATGATCTGCTGAATAGGACTACAAAAATGGCCGGGGATCACACTGCAGGCATTTCTGATCGTCTTTTAATCAGCAATTATTCATACACTATTGCCACAGCCATGAGGACCACCTTGATCAGATCACTTGATTAAGAGGAAGTTCTCAAACAAGAAGTCACAAGAAACTTTCACATTGGCCTACAAAAATATGTCATCCCTGTTTTGGTAGGTATGCGTTGCGTTAGCCTAAAAATGTAAGATGATTTAGGCTAAAGCTGTTCCCTCAACTGCAAGCCTATCAAAAGCCAGTGGGACTTTTCACTGTTTTGGATCATTGCTGATAAACTTACAATCACGCCCGCCGATAGGGAGAGACAAACGGGTCTGTTGTCTTGGGCCCAGGGTGGGGGGGCAGAACTTGGCGGTGATGGAGCCCGCTGCCCCGGAGCGGAGGGACAGACTTGATACAGGTGAGAGAAAGAGAGAGAATCAAGGTGAAGCGGGAGGGGCCCTAATTTTAACAATCCTGCATTATGGTCAACAAAAATGACCGTCTCTGACAGAGTCAAGGGGAGAGAGCAAGAGCAGAGGAACAGGAGAGGAACAGTGGAGGAAGATATTTGAGGGGAGGAGAGAGGAAGAGCAGAAGAACAGTGGAGGAAGAGATGTGAGGAGAGGAAGAGAGGGGGAAAAGGAGAGATCCGGGCCTGTGGTGGGGGGATCTCGGATTATCTTGTCCTGGGCCCAGCCAAGACTGTCAGCTGGCCTGCTTACAATACAAACTTACGAATAACCTGATCAAGTTGGTCCTCAGAGCTGTGGCAAAAGTGTATGAATAACTGATTAATAAAAAACAATAAGAAATGCTTGCAGTTGGGTTCTGGCCAACGTGACGTGTTTCTGGAGTCAATTCTGCACCACTCTATGGACTCTACCAATCTTTGTGCTTGTGTGGGTGTGCGCTGGTTTGCCTTTGTGTGCATGTCAGGTCTTAAACCTTCATTTTCCTGACAGATAATAAAAGTAAATGGCATTTGGATGATTCAAAGGTAAATGAGAATGTACTCTGCAGCTCATTGTGGCATCATCCAGCAGCTTCTTCTTCATTTTTAAAGAGGAGGCAGCCATGCTAATTAAATTACTCATACCTCTTAAGTAGGGCAATTATGAGATTTAATTGGTTGGTTAATGGTTGATTGGATAGTTAACTGATGCTTGATGAGAAGAAGGGCTGCACTTGGTGATGCTCATTGTCTCTTACTCTTGGGGGAGGGAGTAATAGCACAAAATGCAGGTTAAAAGGTGTATTTGTAGGATTAATAGGAAATGGTGGGGTGTTTCCTCTCTACATTTGTCACCGTGTCTCCCTCCGTAAGTGAATAAATTTCCCGGGGTTTACTCTAATCTTTCATTTTGCTGCTGACAGTCGAGACAAATGGAAGAAGAAAGCTTATCCACCGCACAAAGGCAATCCAGGCCGGAAGCAGAGAAATAAAACATGGAGGAAACAGCTGAAATTCTCCCTTTAAAGTGGGTTGTAATGCTTTGCTGAGCATTTGCATATTTCTGAGATTTGACCGAATAAATGTGTCCATTGTGAATTTGTGGAATACAAGATTAATCTCACCTCCAAATGTACAAATCCATGAAGTTGATAAGGATTTTCTGAAACCCCCCCCTAGCTGAGCACACATAAGAGCTGGAATGACGTGTGGACTCTCTCCCCTGCAGACCCAAAGGCTGCGGTAAAGAGCACCATGTGTTTGCTTATGGTAGCGGCATGCGCTCTTAATGTAAACATGACATACAGTGAAGAGAAATTCTCAAAGAGATGGCTGAAGGGGGCACTAGCAAGGCCAACAGTGAGAGAGGATATATTTAGGTACAGTATTTGGATCAGAAAGAGAAAAAAAGAATAAGAGGAGTTTATTTGATTAATGCATTTTGAGAAAAAAGTCAAATTAATAAGAGTAAAGACAAAATGATTCAAAAAAATGTTACAGAACAATTTGGATAATGTTAAAATGTTAAAAGTGAGTCTATTTGCCAGGTTTTGATGGTGTAGCTTGAAGCATATGCACAATGACTTTGGGTGTGTTCATAAGTGTTTCGCAAAACAGCAAAAGCTAAAGCAGCACAACAAAAGCCAAACCAAAAGCACAACAGCAAGTCCAAAAAACTAGTTTTGTGCTTTTGATTGGTCATTTATTAAGGGGCTTTGGCTTAGTTGTGTCACAGCCTTGGACGCTTTCGACGTGGCTTTTGCTGTGATGCTTCAGATTTTAGCATTTTGTTTCAGCTTCTGGCATTTGCATTCAGTTTTTGTTTTTTTGCTTCTGCTTTTGGCATTTTCACTTTGGCTCTTTTTATGTTGCTTCAGCTCTTCATGTGTCCATGCTCCCTCTCACAGACCAAAAATATGCTTGTTGATTTGTAAACCTAAATTGCCATTAGGTATGATTGTGAGCAGTTATTTGTCTCTCTATGTGGCCCTGCGATTGGCAGGAGACCTGTTTAGGGTGTACCCCACCTCTTGCCCATTGTCAGCTGGAATTGGCTTCAGCTCCCACGACCCTGAAAGGGATAGACAGTGTGGATGATGTGCTTATACTTTCTTTTTAACAGACAAGTAAGGTTTTTGGGCTCATACTTTCACATGTGTAGACGGAGCTCTTCCGCGTGTGAGTGTCATCAGATGGTAGTGTGACGTGTCCTTTTCAGCTGATCTTATGGAGGCATGATCATCCTATCAGATTTGACAGGTCGACCACGCCTCCTGCTGTCCGGTCGCTCCTCCAGGATGGCGCTCCAGGTGTGAGACAGCATGTATGCCCCCTCATCCCAGTTCATCGTCCTGTGGGCACGCTTCCTGATTTCGATTGCTTCCCTGATCCAGCGTTGATGTTTGTTGCTCTCTGTGCAGATGATTTTGGCATTATCCCAGTCCATGATGTCATTTTCCCTCTTACAATGATCTGTGATGGCTGATTTTGCATTTTCTTGTAAAGCTTTGTCTTTTGTTGCTCGTGTCTGTCTTTTTTCCCTTTCCTTTTCACATTCTTTTTGGTGTTCTTTTTTCCTTGTGTGAAAACTTCTGCCCGTCTCTCCGATGTATGTTTTTCTGCAAGAGTGGCATGGGATTTCATATTTGACGTTACATTTTCTATCCTGCTCTATTTTATCTTTTGGGTGCACGATTAATTTCTTAATTTTGTGTGTGGTTTTACCGGGGTGTTTATATTGTATTTTTTCATTGCTCTTTGTCTTTTTTCTGTGACACCCCTAATGTATGGTAATGTGACCGCCCCTCTGTTTTTTATTTCTTTTTTGTTCTTTCCTTTAGACTGTGTCGTTTCCCTTTGTTTTGCTTGCGTCTTCCCTTTTTCTATGGCCCATTTTGGGTACTGGCATTCTGTTAGTGCGTGTTGTATTTTACTTGTCTGTTAAAAAGAAAGTATAAGCATATTATCTACGTAGACATAATGAACTAGTATGGATGATGGATGGTTGGAAGTTAAAATACTATTTTGATCACTAATTAAAATGTGTGAAAAATATTTCAGCCTCACTAACAGACCCGTACCTGTACTATTACTCTAACCTTTAAAACGTTTTTTGGCCACTTCAGCTTTTCCCCCAGAAGTGCATGATGAAGAAAGATGATCCTCCTCTTATTATTTTCCATCCGACACTCTTCCATACGATGCGTATCGACCAAAGATTTCAGACTTCTCAGGATGCTATATCGAAGAAAATCCATTCAGTGGATCTTCTGTGGTAGTACATCTGTCAGAAGAAGCATCTTATACTAAATCTACACCTTTTTACAGTTACACTGGGCTAGCAAAGCTGAAATCTGTGCTATCTTTTTTGAGTTTCTCCTAATGCACCAGTAAAATGTGAACTACGCAGGTCTTAATGTCTGCAGCCACATTACAGACCCAATTACACCTAATGACTGTTTCCCCATGAGCACCGTACCTGACACATAATGTGTGTGTGCTTGTTATATACGAGAGAAAGAGTGCGTGTCAGCTTGTCTGACCTCGTCAGCAGTACACTGCCTTGTTAATTGCCATGTTAATTAGCTTTATCATCAAAGATCACCTCGGTGTCTGCTGTTCTGCTGACTGCTGGGTAAAAGACCGTGAGGGTTTCAGTCTGCAGGAAGGATCCAGAGAGGGTGGAGCGGGCAGGATTAATCTCCTAGTAGCCTCCTCATCTGCTGTCAATGATTTATCTGTCTGTTTGGCTTTTCTGAAAGCACGAGCATGGGATCATTGTGGTTTGACATCAAGACTCAGATGGAAAGAGAAAGTCTGGTTCTTTATCAAGTTCACATGGTGGAAAGAGTTTCCATGGTGGGGATGTTGAGTGTGTGTGCCACGTTTGTAGAGCTGTTGACACAATACTTTCCTCTAGT